>OX421468.1:9528814-10128814 GCA_949126895.1 Eilema caniola | reverse complement strand
ACGCATGATCGCGTCCACGGTGGAGCGCCCTTGCCGGAAGCCAAACTGGCTATCTGCCAGATCAGGCCCCACGCGTGTGAGGTGCTTGCCGAGGCGTTGTGCAATAATACGCTCGAAGACTGCACACCTCGTCAAGTAACACGATCGGCCGGTATCCTGATGGAGAATTTGCCGGATCAAGACCAGTTTCCCTGTCTTCCAGACCTTGGGAAACTGGCCTTTTTCGAGGCATGCGCTAAAGAGCCCTGTAAGTCGAGGTCCAAGCTCCTCGAGAGCCAGGACCCACGCTCGGCCTGGAATGCCGTCGGGTCCAGGGGCGGTGTTTCTGCGGGATTTAAGCCGTAGTACAGCCGCCCCTAACTCACCCTCCGTGACTACGGGCTGCCTTCCGCGTTGGGATATGACTTCGATTAGGTTTACTGATAACGTAACAATATGAAACTTATTTTTTATGATTAAGATTTGTATAGGGTGACGAACCCACTGGTCTCCTAAAATAAAATCATCCCCCGGAATATAAGCTGTAAGGTTAATTCGCGAAATGTTAAATGGTAACTTTTTAAAACCGCTACAAAAAAGGAATGTTCACAAACACAATTCCACCTAAATTGGTTAACGGAGTTTGCACACTTCACTCAATGCTCTCGTCACGTTCGCTCGCCGCCCGCCGTGGTTACAAGTTCTTATACCTTATGTGTTAAACCTAAGTATATTGTAGGTACAGTCGACAGTAGCTCGATCTTGACTAGCACTTTTTCTCACACATCAACACCACTGCCGTGCAAGTACAGTCACCATCAGATAGATGCAAAGTACTCAAAATGGTCTTTATAGATAGACAGAAAGATGAATAGATAGAAGGTTACCTTGGTATTAAGTATGTATGTATCGTATGTTTGATGAACAATAAAGTGTTAAGACGGAATAGAATCGTATATTTAAAATATACCGATTGTTGTACCATTTTATTCATATACAAAGTGAAATTATCAAAATTTATTCATTCATTTCAATTTAAAATATAAATGAGACCGTGGTATTTTTTGCAACATCTGGGAGAGATAAAAGTTTGCTATCTTTTTTAAAAATTTAACGTAAGATAGCCATTGAATTAAATTACAAAAGGACAAAGAAAAATAAAGGGTATATAGAGCAAAAAACGGGCAGTTCGTGAAAGCGCTCCTGCATTCCATGGGAACGAACGTAATATTCTATACTAGACACATGGTATTTTAAAACTACATATTATTATTCAAGTTTATTTTACTTGAACGAAATCAAATATAAAACTATAATATAGATTAAGTAATCGTATTTAAAAAAAATATTAGGATGGTTGAGATGTTAGATCTTGATAATTAAGTGCTGTTGTTACGCACCTTATAATTGAGGATTTCTGCGAGTTTGACCCGTGGATAAAATGGCTCAAAATGCAATAAAAAATATCTATCAAAATAGAATTCTATGAAAAAAAAAACTAGAGCTCTTTCGTCAAGACAGCACATAGTACTATATGTATATTTATAGTACTATGCGCTCTATTTTGGTTTACTATATTGGTATATACTATATTAATTTGCATGGTTGATATTCTATAGAATATAACTGATTAAATTGCATGAAGAGATCAACTGAACACTGAAATCGCCGCAGCGTGAGGGTTGGATTTGGGTCGTCTCGAGACGAGGCGCGAGACTCGTCGTCTTTACGACGACGCCTCGCGACGTCGCCTCGCGTCTCAATGTAGACGCGAGGAACGGCACAGTTGTTTGTGGAAACGAGTGACGCACGTCTGGACTTGTAACGTTTCATGAGATTATTCTCGCTGTGTTACGCGACTAATATTTAGTGAGAAACTTTTCATAAGTCGGTGTGCCGAATCGTGTCTGAAGCAACAGGCTTCTGAATTGATATTTGGACGTTTCCTAATTGATTATAGGTACTTACCACGTAATATACTAATACCCAGATTCACCGCTTTAATAAATTCTTGTCGGCTAAATATTGGCTTAATTCTGGAAGTTGAGACTGGCTTCTGGAGGCGATTCAAATACCTTTATCCCTTGTCACCTAGGATTCCGTGATCTGACTGTAGAAAAGTCTAAAACTAGACCACTTTCCATTCACCTTAGCTAGTTATATACAGCTGAAAGAGAAGCCCTAAGAGGCCACACAAAAACAAACTATCAAAGACCTATATTTAGTGAACCTAATATATTTAAAATGATCTCAAATATTCCACAGTCTCATCATCGTAATATTCCAAGCCTTTAAACTAAGTTGGTATGAAGTATATCTCAATACAGGTTTGTGAAACAATCGATTTGAATAGACGCCTATAGCATTTGTTATTCGACTATAGATACGTTCATGTGTTAGTATTGAATTATAGCTAAGTAGGTTATTGGGATAGATTTCAACTATTGATAAACCAGACGATCACAGCGACACGTAACTACATACAAACCTATTGTAGTATATCATGACTGATATCTTTTACTTGACTGTCTAACTAAAAGCTTCACAATCAATTTACATAACTACATATTAATACCACACAAGAGGTCTCTCTAGCTAGACCTGTGCTGTACTCGAGACGTAGTTAAGTGACTCGGATTATTAGAAAAGTTCATGAGTTTTTTCAGCCGTAAACGACTGTAATTGCTGCTCGGCATAGGAATTGAATTAAGCACATCTACATCCAAATAATGATTTTTACTTAAACAAATGTAAAGGGTATTCAGTGGAGTCGTTAAGTTATGGAAACAATTTGGCTACAAAGTTACTAAACAATTTTGTTATGCGAAGAATAATTTATAATTGACGTTTATTTGTGAATTCAGCCTTTATCGTTTGTAAACATAATCTGAAATATTTAGAAAAAGAAGAAATATCATGTTTGTCTTTTCCCCTGATAGGGACATATGAAATTGCCGTTTTATTAAAGAAATTGGAGGAAACCCAATTTGCAGTATTAACATTTTTGCATTTTTTTAGGAATGACATATCCAAATTTTATGATTCTTTTTTGTGTATGAATGAGAAAACATTAATTTATTAACAATAACTTATATTACATTTTTGTAAAGTGACATAGATCTGGAAAAAAGTAATACGAAATTTATCATCAAAATGGATGGCATTTAGGAAGTACTGTTTTTGAAGATCAAATTTAATTTGTCAAGCCGCCAATAAAAACGAAATTTAATACAGAGTTATAAAATCTTGAAACTTTTAAACAAAGTATAAATAGTGGAAATAGCTATTAAATTAAAGAAATAACGAACTCATGAATCTGTAAGAAAATTTCGGTAGTTTTATATGTAACGACCTAATATTTAGCACATTTCAACTGTAGTGTTGTAAATACTACAAGTTAGGATATCCCACTGTTGTAAAAAGATTCCTATCATTGACCTAATTATACAAAAAAAAATATATTAAGACTACGTAGGTACTCAAATATAGCTGTGTACTCAAAAGTTCCTTTTTTCAATCCATGGCCATTGAAGGAATGCGTCGGTAGTTTAGTGGTTAAGGAGTCGGCCTTACGATCGAGAGGTCCCGGGTTCGAATCCTGGCCATTACACTACCGACGTGAACCCACTCCTATCACAAGCAGTTTAGCTTAGTTGGAGGGGTTAGAGGGAATATTAGTAATTTCGATAATTTCGGTTGCTAATATAATTTTTAAAAAGAAAAAAAAATTGAAGCTTCTTCTTCGTGAAGTCCCGTAACACAGGCTTCTTTTGAACTTAACAGAGTTTATTCTTGATAACGTAGTTCATTCTGATTTCTTAAAATAATTATGCACAGAAATTGAGGCGTCCTCAGCGTCGTATCGTTAATTTAAGAACTTCGCAAGAACTTTCGGCAAAGTTAGCTTACCCTAGATTTGATTAGATGTTAAGTTCTCCCATAAATATGACTACAGTCTAACAATTGTGTGAAAAGATTACATAATTGTGGTTTAATGATGTACCTTTTATTTAATATCCGGCGTAGGTACCACTATCTCCGTTCATTATTTTATTATGTTATTGTATTTTAGGCAGATGGAAGTAGTGATTGCTTGAAAAACTTAAAATATTGATTAAGTTAAAAACTCGATTAAAAAAATCATAAATTGATGAATGAAAATAAGTTATTTGAAAAGACTTCGCAACTTTAGGTATATTTCGTTGATAAAGAATGTATAATAATATTTTTAATAAAATAAAAATAATATAATATTTTTATTAATCACTGTAGTGCTTCATCCATGTTCGCTGAGGCACGAACGGATTGTTTCTATAGCATCATCAGAAAACGCTGCGCCTCACTATGGGCGCGCGTGCGCGGCGGCTCGAACATCATCCTGAGCACTCTGGCCGAACGGTGGGACTCCCCACTACTGAACCGTTGGCTGCAGCTACAGGCCCCTGTGTACCGCCTTCTGTACCTCTTGCACAGGGAGCAACACCCAGAGCCATAACCTACATTGACTATAGTTAAGATACTAACACTAGATTAAGATCATATTATGTTACTAACACTTTATATGGATTGAAGAAATCTGAAATAAAAATAATTCAATTCTATTCTATCTACTAGATTTCAATTTCAAGTCACGAATTTTCACTTTATATTATAACAGCACTGATGTTACAGTATTTATTTTGCATATGCTACTTTATATTGTATATATGTAGATATATAGTTTCATATTTCAAAATAAACAAATCAAAGCCCATTCGTCTCAATGCTAAAACAAAGTTCAGAGCGTTGCCGTCGCACCGAGTTATTTTCCAATAAATTACGAAAAAAAAACTGAAGGGAATAAAAGTCGAAGACAGTTCGTAAGCGGTGTGCGGAACCGAGCATTAAAAGCCAATCAATCATTTATTTAGGTGAGCTACTTACTTAAGTATCGAATAATGTGAAGCTATTATTATACAGTTTCATAGAGGCAGGTTTTATTTATGTTTCTTTTTGCAACAAGAAAACATTGCACGTGTATCTTATTTTAAATACACGTTAATCTTTATCCAAAGTAGGTACTTTGTGTTAATTTTGAATAGTATTTATTATATTTATACGAGTTATTAGTGTAAACTGTACATCAATGCGCAGTTGATTGTGTGAAACGTTAACGTGTATTTAAAATAAGATACACTGCACGTCTATCTTATAAATTAACACAAAGTACTTTGGATAAAATAATTGTCACTTTATATGCCAATACTTGCTAATAACGCTGTGACCATATCTCGATAGGTACATCATTTTATTAGTTATGTATATTGACTATATTCGCCCAAGTATTTTTTTCTTTATTGCATGTTTGTTTTTTGTTGTTAGAACAAAGCAAATGTAGACGAATATGTCTGCCATACTTTGTCATATGTGGCGGATTAAGGTGAAAAAAGAAAAAAAACTCACAAAAAGTAATAATAAAAAGGAAAGTAATAACTAAAAGTGTCAGAAGCCCAGGTTCGAACCCGGTACTATCTGAAACCATAAGGACTTACAGTCGAAGCGCTTACCGCTAAGCTACGAAGCTTCTTAGCGTACCTAGCAAAATAAACACTTTGTAGCTAGGAATGTTGTATGACGTCATGTCGTCCTACAAAGTCGTCGGTTACGGGTCAAGGGTCGCGTGATCCTGACGCGAGTTTAACACGTGATCCTGACGCGAGTTTAACACTTCTTACCCATCCAACGCCGCTAAAGAAGTTTTCACTTCAAAAATTCTATTGAATACATAATCTTATGCGACGGGGTCATCGCCCTTGGTGGCCCTCGTGTAAATCACCTGTCCATATATTGATATATTCATTGCATCCGTATATTTACATTGCATTGACAAGAATGAATGTTTTTTTTCTAGACAAGAAATTGTGTACGAAGAGACACAAAACAAATGACTGTCGGGGCTTAGTTGGTTCATTAGTTACGTGTTTAACATAAGTAATTCGTACCAGAGTTTTAGATCTGGAAGTGAAACAGTGAATAAACCACCCGAAGCAAACGGAACGCGGAGAGAATTTTTAAATGTAGGTAAGTATTCTTAAGTCTGTCTAAATGATGGAAAGTACAGGTACTTGTGAGTCGATTTCATAATTTTACACGGAACTGCAAGCTTACCATGACGCGCATATAAGTGATCTAATACAGTTCGTAGGAAGAGAGATGAAGATATATAAAAAGGTTCATAGCTCTATCTCTCTCACTCAAAATTACTAGGTACTTCAGTTGCATTTATTTACAGAGTATGTTTGGATAGCGCTGTAGTAAATCAGAATTTTATTGTAACGTCATTGCAGCTTGCAGCTTCAGTCAGAATAAAACTGAAAGTAAACAAAAAATGTAGTGTAAATAAACCTCTACCGGGCAGCGACGGTGAACCGGTAAACGGTTTGGATGCCTAAATCAAATTTAACGGTAAATCAGTTAGTCAACCGAGATATTTCGCCTCGCTTTTAGTGTAGTTTTTATACGATTTAAATAAGCAAAGAATTAAAATGGGAATTTATAAGTTTTTACATAATTTTCACAGTTTTAGTTGCACTTTAGGCGATCAGGCTCCGCTCTCCTACTCTTTCTCTTGATTTTAACTTTTATGGAAGCGACTGCCGTCTTACCCCCCAACTCTGAAAGGAAGTTTGTAATAGATTCTCGTCCGCAGGTGTATCAGTTTGCAGGTACGATTAATTGTGGCTCAGAGGATCTGAACCCAGATTTTCACCCTTAAAAATTATTCCCTCATAAACCACGGGTAAAGAAAAGTAATACAAACACACTGGACTGCTAAGTTCCCCTCCCCATTAATGAAGTTTTAACCTAGTTTTCAGAATATCTAATGTGTTACAGCTCTTGAAAGATTGCAGAATGAGCAAAAGGCGGTCGTGGTCGAGTCGCTCAAGTGGGCTTGGATTTTAACATAACTGAATCTTGTGAGTAGATTCTTTCCTTTATTGAAATAAAATCATTTTAATTTCTTGATTCCGATGACTTGGTTGGTTTTCATGATCTTCCCATTAGCTTGCTAATCATAAAACCACACAATAAAGCTACATAATAGTTTGTAAACGCATCTACGCATTTGATCAGATTGTTTTTTTCTTCTTTATTTCTTTTGCCCGCGGCCCCGCCCGTGTATTATTTCGATTCTGTTCCCGCAACCTACATGTATTATGCATATAAATCTTCGCCTATGTATTACTAATAACTACCTGAAAATCCGTTAATTAGTTTTTAAGACTTAATTTATTCTATTAATTTATTTATTCACCTTAACACTAACATTACAGGATATTCTCCTAATTCGATAGTGTGACAATACTAGTTTTATTACTTATATAATTTTATACATATAATCAACAAGGAAAACATAACATACCTGACTAAACATTTTGTACTATACATATACACAGTAAAAAATTAACACTTCTAATATAACTTAGCAAAATATCATATAATTAAAATTTATAGGCAACTATATATAAAAAGAACCCTTGCGAATTCACTCATATTGCACGAGAAGATATCGATGTGCTGCTGAATCTCATTTATGACCCGGATACTACGTATAAGAGGTGCTTTAGCCAGTAGATCGGTCCCGGCCACAGGTACGGCTGCGGGCGCCGCCGCCGCCACGCGTACCGGTCGGGCACGTAGAGGCTCAGTTGACACAGCACTCCCGGGTTGTGCACTACACCACGCAGTATCTTCACTATAGATACAGCGAGCATGAAGTCCCGTTGCACCCTGAGCTGATTGGAGACAGACAGTAGGTAGATTAAGCGACTTTTACAACATATAAAAATGAACTTCAAAAATGCTCCTTTTTTAAACTCTGCAACTGTATCACCAATGCAATCTTTTACTGGAAGCTCGTTCATTTACCCGACGCTCTTTTTCTCAAATCAGAAGCTAGTTACAGTACATTAGGTACTTATCTAATATTTCTATTTATTTTATTATATACCTACTTACCCTTCCTTAGTTCGTAATTGATCCAAACAACACGCTTCTGCGTCACTTGAACGGAGGCGGGTGGTAAACAAGAACGGGAGGATGTAATTAACTATTAGGAAATTAGAAGGTAAGTAGTAGGTAGCTGGCGGGGCGCCATTTTCTGTCGCCATATTACTCAAGTTACGTGAGCAAAGCGCGTCGATATGAGGTGTTAATATTCTGAACAGCATCGTCCTATGAAATAAATTATATAATTTTATGATCCAAGTCTAAATATGAAATATATCTCATTATACAGAACGTAACTATCATCGAATACCGTAAGTGTATCAACATAATTATTACGTGGCTTTTTTTTTGAAGTGAAAACTTCTTTAGCGGCGTTGGATGGGTGTAAAATGTTAAGGAAGCGTCAGGATTAGTTGACCTTTGAACCGTAACCGACGACTGACGTCATACAAGATTAGGTACAGACTATGTATTTTGCAGGCGCAGGACCGGTCATTGTGGAAATCCTTGGGGGAGGCCTTTGTCCAGCAGTGGACGTCTTTCGGCTGAAATGATGATGATGATGATGATGTATTTTGCAAATTACAATAGATAGCGTCGTAGCTTAAACGGTAAGCACTTCGACTGGAAGTCCTTATAGTTTCAGATAGTATCGGGTTCAAATCAGCTGGCTTTCAGGGATTTTTTGTGATTGTTTTTTCTTATATATATTACTTTTGGTGTATATTAATTACTTCTGGTGATTATTTTTTCTTTTTGTAATTTATTACTTTTTATGATAATTTTTTCTGTCTGTAATTTATTATTTTAAGTGATTATTTTTTCTTTTCATAATTTATTAATTTCTTCTGACAGAAAATTAGCAGAAAATAAGTGATAGGTTCTATGATTAGCGCTATATTATATGTATGGTATGGTATGTTCTTTTCTTTTTTCTTTTTCTATGTATATAACGAAGAAAGAAAAAAAGAAAATGTTTTCACTTCTGCCGGCACTCCCAGAGTGCAACCCGTCTTTATTTTTTTAAATACAGGAACCTACTACTCAGGTAACCACCAATTTAAATAATCACGTCGTTGTTACTTAATTTTTTTTATTATCGTGTAGTCATAAATATTGGTTGTTCTATAGTGGCTTAAAAGAGAAGAAAGAAACAAAATTTAATTCCTTATGCATGAACAGTATACATATATACAGGCATTCTAAACCTATTACTTACCGATGTATTAAAACTACATCCATAAAAATAATTATAATACCTATCTAATAAAAAAATACTTTTGATATGGGTATTAAAAGTAAATCAAACTGTTTTATTGATATAAATTGTATTATTGTCTGAACTAAAGGTGTGTACCAAATATCAGAACAAACAGTAAGGAAGAAAAATCAAGGAATTAAGATATTTTGGGCTCTTTATTCATCAAGTTCGATTTGTACCGACTGTACTTACACAATTGGTAATATATATCTGAATACAAAAAGGCGCTGACTGATTCTTGTTAATGGCAAAACGTGGCGGGGTCGCCCAATGACCAGGTGGAAGGACGACCTCATCAAGGTCGCCGGGAAGGAAGATCGGTCGTTCTGGAAGTCCATAGGGAAGGCCTATGTTCAATAGTGGACTATGTGCGGCTGATATGAAGATGATGAGTCTTGTTAATATAATCTCGTGCTAAATCTTATTCAATAATAACGCTAAATAAAGAGAAATCCGATATAATACTACTCTGATCAGCAATAGATCAACAAGATTTAAGACGTTACTCGAACAAATCTCGCTGTACATGGCGGTTAGAATTAATCCACCCAGACAGGTTTATAAAAGAGATGTAACATTATTATTCTAACTAAATAGTTTTGGTAGTGAATCGAGATTGCAGTTTCACAGTGAATAATAGCTTCGCAAGTGTTTACTTAATGAATATGTATTATTAATTACGAAATTAATAATATTATTGCTTTTGTGTCAGACGCTATCGTAATAGGCAAACTGTCTGAGATGTCTTTGTTTACCCCGTAATTAATATGTCCGACATAGCTACGACATACCTGATAGACAAAGCCAAACTTCATATTGATACATATAAATTATATAAGTAACGAGCTGATTCCCGTGGCTTCGCCCGCGTGGAATTCTCTTCAAGTTCCCGTGATGGCGTAACCCTTTTTTAACTTTTTCTCTGCCTCAGAACTATTCTCGCACTGCAAGGAATATTCTAAAAAAGAATTAGTGAAAACACATTCAGCGATTCATTTATTATATTAAAGAGATATCCAATTAATATTATTAAATTTGACAGTTTGTGCAAATGTTTCGGTGTTCAGTTTAGCCGTTTGACACATTCATGTCTTATTTGCTACAGAAAATATGCTGCAGGAATAGATTATAATATTTGGGATAATATACAGGCTACATCCTATCCCTAGATAACATACAGGTTTCAATAACAGGGTCAGAATTCCACCTGGGCAATAGTTAATACATAGGTAAGTAATACTTAGATTTTTTTTGTGAGTAGTATAAATAGAATACATAAACGTAAAGTTATGTCTATAAGTATTAGTTACAAACACACTTACTTAATGAGCTCATTAAATTGTCTACCGGAAAAAAATAATAACACAACGCTTGCAACACACAAGTGAGAAAGTTTTTCGATCACACTCCTCTAATGCTCACAGAACAAGCTAACAAAGTAGGCATATGACCACTTTTACGACAGCCGTAAAGTCATAGTACATGTAATAGCACCTAAAGTTTCATTGTAAGTACGGATATAAGCAGTAATTTATTACAAATGCATATAGATACCAGACATTCATGCCTTGTACCCACCAGAGTAGGCAGAAACAAGAGACCCATCTTTACACACTTCACCACCGGCTTCGTAAGCTTTTGACCAACCTTTTTCAGTACATCACTAAACCACTGAACAAAAACTCTCAGAGGACGTCATACCTATACATATTAACAAAATATATAGACTACTGGAAAACAAAAAAAAAACTAATATTTCAAGTAAATTGTAATATCCTGGTCACGCGGGACCAAGTTGTAACTAATTCTTGCCATGACCATTGAATCTAGATGTATAAAGCTATCCCCGTACGCCTCTCGTATTCAAACCTACAATTCCCAGCCGCGCTATCGTCTAATGACCTTCAGACCGCTTATCGTGATACGCAGTAATCCGTGATTCTATAGAAAAATGGGTTGTGAAAGACCTATTCCTTATCGTACTTTATCTACAATAGAATTCATGTATATCCCAGTCCTAGTTCCCCAACCAAAGTTCACATACTCTTATGAATGTAACTCGTATTTACTTTAACATACCTCTTAACAGATTTGTCGCTACTCCAACCTTACTTCGTAGTCAATCCACAGTTCGTCACCTTATTTATCATACTAAACTCACAATATAACATACAATTTCACTTATTTACTTAGTGGAATACGACCAGACATTCTTTTGACAACTACATTCTTAATGATGTTTGAAATTTGACAATTTTCACCGCCCTCATTCAACACTTAGCACAGAGACACCTACCACATACGTTTGCACTACACGTAAAATTAGAATCTACAAAATTAATTGTCAATCATTCAATACTTCAAATTATAATTGTTTTCGAGGATACCAACAGAGGTCGTGTTATTCAAAATAATATACAAACAATTACTATCAGTGAAAATTTATAGTTAAGATCAACTCATCGTTGAAACTTCTATAAATCTTTATTATTTCTGTAATATAGTGTATTTCCCCCCCCGTGTATAAGAAATGTGGCCCCGTGCTCGCCACATTCAGTAGGACTCGCCACTAGTACCAACATAGTCCTTCCTATGCCTAAGTAGGTATTTAGAAGACAATTTTAAAGTCTCCTGCCTACTGTACCGAGGCATCCGGTATACAAATCCCCAATTCTATTTTCAGAATAGCGTAACTCTAACGCAGGACTTCAGTCCTATTGCCGTAATTCCTTTAATATAAGGTATTAAGATGATAACACAGAATCATCGTTCTAAGCGTCATTTAGGACAATTACATTAGTATCTATCGCAGTAACTTCTGCGCTGATTGTTAACGATAAGTTTAGTTAGGAAAAGCTCATTTATTAGCACAGACCTAAATAATTATAGTTAATACTAGAACCAATTCACTTCTGAATAATAATGTCTATATAGACACTTCAGAGAGAATACATTCTCACCGAACACTTGATCAAACTACAATAATTCAGCTCAGATATAGCTTTTGCTTCACCCTAGCGGATGACAAAGTTACTATAAGATAGCGATCGAGCGACCATGTGCATTCGATACAGTACATATAATAGCTGATTATGCAACAGTGATTAAAATGTCCAAACATCATTATTTGTGTGTTTGTAGCCATGGTAATCTCATGTGTAAGATCTTGCTCGTACACAAAGAACAATAGTAAAATAACTACCTCTGTAGCTAGTCTGTTTGGATACTTCCGACCCTTCAGACTTCGGTGGTCTTGCACATAATTCTGTAGTCAGAAAGGTTTCACTAGCGTGAATGTACAATATACCGTTGTGTTGTCGTTCAATAATGAACCAGCAAGGATTTATATGTGAATAATAAATATTATATCAAAGATGGTTAGGACAGATCAATCACTGTGTATTTACCTTTAACAATATCTGAATTCTGTAATGAATACACCAGTTCACTGTCTCCATTTCACTCACAATCACTCACTTCACTATTAAATCACTCGTCGTGGTGTTGCAGCATTCGCTTGTAGTTTTATTTTCACCATAATCTTAGCGTAATTATTACACATTACTGTCACTATAATCTCAGTAAATTCCAACAACGTAAATCGACATGAAAATTGGCTTGCAAAAATTAGCGGGAAAACTTTCATTCTTCGGTCACAAGATGGCGGTCATTTACAAATCTGCTTTGTTGTAATTGAACCAATTGTCTATCTAATTTCCCAATCAGTTTATCATGATTTACAATAATAACAACTTAGATCACCCCTTTACAAACGCAATACTACCTACCTAATATATATATTCATATGTTTGCTATTAGTGTGTACCTACTCACCTACCTGACTAAACTAACCATGTATCAACAAACATTCAACTACGTTAAACGTGAAATGTGTAAAGCTAATCTATCTGACTAGGGCGCAGGTAGTAAGCCTGACTTTGAACTATCACTAGTACCCCCTACGAGCAAGAGACCACGGCCGAAGCCAAGGATGTGTTCTCTCACAGGACAAGGACATAAAAGTGTGTATATATACATATATAAAGATAGACAGGACTGATCCGCTCTGGAGAGCGACAACCGCCTCCTCTCCAGTCACAAACCATCCTGGAAGCTCACGGATCCCTTTCAGGCAAAATCCGTGTGCTGAGCGCTTCAGACTATCCTCAGCATGCCTAGCTGAACAGAGGTCAAGAGCTTCGTTATCACCGATAGGTATCAACTCAGGGCAATCACGTCGATTGACTTCCTAAGCGGGGGAACCTAGCTAATACCTAAGGCCTCAACCGTCCCTAGCCCTACCAAAGTCCCACAAAGAATCCCTATATAAACATTTTATCTCATGTATGGCCCTGTACCGCAGACTCACAGTACAGCTGATATTCCGAATTGAACACGAGATTCAATTCTTAATCCCAGAGATAAAGGTGTCTTGTCTGGCTCATACGATAAAATGTTCATTTCGCGAATTATAAACTTCAATAAAGGCGAGCTACCTAATTCCTCTTTTCACTAATTTAAACACTATATATTTACTAATTAAACTCAATTATTCACAATCAAGGTAAAAAAAATCTTCACGACTTTAAATGTAAAATTCTCAAAATTCCCGCCAAAGTACAATGTACAGAATACCTTTCGCGAATCGACCAACCCCGAAGCCAGCTCAAAGAAAAAGTGTCCTTGAATTCCCACTCAAAATCCTACTTTCGCCGAATTAGGGCTCCAATAGTGTCCTCCACCAATCAGAAGCTTTTATTTTCCCGCCAAAAGTCACAATTTCTGAATAATTGACAACAGCGCTAGGTTTTCTATGGCGCCTGCGTTATAATTATGAACTAACTTAAATCTTCCGTGAACCAGTGGCCCTTTTTTAAATATTTATAAACTATTTACATACTTACACTCATTGATTCTAACTGTCAATATTTTCATAATAATATAAGATTAATTTTATGTTTAATAAACATCCATATAATACTCAATAATAGATATAGAAAATTATTCAATAATCATTTGACCTTTAAACAATAATAACCAATCAGAGCCACTTCCTGCATTTTCCATAGCTCTGAGGCACACAGATAATAAATAGTATTTATAATCTCTTTTCAACAGTACTTTATTGCTTTAAATATTATAATTATTGTTCCTTGTAAATAATTAATAAGTTTTAACTTTATCTGTTTATTCTTTTCCTTATTAATTTTATTATAAACAATACACAAAACTATTATAATATTATTCTTGTGTAAATATCCATAGACTATTTTTCTTAAATTCTTTCAATCATAGTCCCATCTATAGGTACTGTATATATTAAACTACATTTTAAATTTATTTGTTCACAAAACAAATTTACTTGCCCTTTGCAATTTAACAGAATAATTTCTTTATGAATCAATTTTTTTCTTTGACCACATACCATAGTGTATATTTATTCATCATTTTATTTACGTATAAAAATTCCTTACTTAATCAACTAGATGGCGTTTTACGACATTGAATTATTTTCGTTTTATAAAAAACCAAGTGATATTCAATTTACTTGTAGAAATTCTTACTTAATTACTAGATGGCGTTTTACGACATTGAATTATTTTATTTATTTATGTTTTCTTGTTTTATAAGAACCTCGAAACGGTGTTTCAGTCCGTTACATCCGACCCCCTGAATCATTTACGCAGGCACAACCATTCCCCCTTTGTGTCCGAAGTAAAGATTCACTAACCTAGCTATAACTCTAGCCTAAAAGATCTGCATGAAATTAAAATTTATTTTGGTAGTATACATATTGTTAGATTGGTTAAATCCAATTTAGGTCCAATCTCTATATGTGTGTGTGTGTGTTTCAAAATTGGGACACGATATCGCTTGCTCCCACATTCGAGTTTTAAGGCGAAACCTACGGGACCACGTTATTTCCTGCCAGCCTGACCAATTCAGCGGGAAAAAATGGTTGTGAATCATCTCAGCGCTGTCGCATAGAGTAGAAGATCATAGGGGACTTTGTAGCATGATCCATCTACGTCGCCCATGATCCGCCTACCCCATTCCCCAAAATTAGCCAAACCTTGTGGACAAACAAAAATAAAGGGGCCAATAGCCTCCACTCCACCCGAAGGAGATCCAAGGACACACATCCCTTTTCTCAAACAAGCATGTAGAGTGTGCTTTCTTAATTGTTCCTAACGTGTATAGTTGAGACCCTGTGAAGGCCCATTAACGGCATGCTTAGACTTCTAGTCCTTCCTTAACCTAACACCTTGCATAACCTTCACAAAATCTATTGTAGTGTACATAGATAATTGAACCAAACTGGTATAATAATTTTAACACTTTAATTATAGTATTAATCGGGATGGCCCTCCATTCTGATTTTAACAATCCCATTCCATCATCTCATGCAATTCGCTAACATATACATCTCATATAACGAAGAAATTCATCATACACACTTTCAGAACCAACTTCCGCGGTTGTGCTCACTACCAACCGACCAATACTAATAAAGTAAAAGAGTTCTCATTATTTGTCTTCCTTCCACCCCCCCCTTTTTTCGTCTCCTTTAATATTGACAATATACGTAAACATATTATTTATTTATTTTATTATTATATATGTTTCCTTCATTTCCTTTTTTTTTTTTATATTCAACTTTACTTAGTTATTATTATTTTATTTGGGTGGAGCCACCTCTACGCCCCACCATCTGACGAAATGAACAAGATATATATAAACATATCTGACCCTTTTAATATTTGACTACATGTATACAGAACTTAAGAAATTCTTAAACTGCCACATTCTCCTTCATGTCCTCAGATGGGCTTCACCCCTTTCCTCCTTTTATTATCAATTATTAGTACAACAAAAATTACAATTCCAACAATTTTAACATTAATTCAAAATTTTACAATTCTTTGTTTAATTCATTTTTATTCATTTTATTTTGAATTTTTACTTCACAATATTAATTTTACTCTACTCAATAATTATCAATCATGTTTAACAATTGTCAAACATTTCCTCCCCTTTTAAAGTGTTAATTAAATCTTACAATTTTCAATTTTATTACCTTCTTTAATTTTAAAGAAAATTTTCAACCTTTAATCAAAATGAATAATATAACTTTCTGTTAACAACACATTAGTTACTTACAAACGTAAAATCATCATAACAAATTGCTCCCTTTCTGGAGAAGGAAAAGAGAAAGAAAAAAAAAAACTTCCAATAACTTCACTAAATACATATAGTTAACCTTTCAACCAATCACCAATTTACTTTGGTGTGACTTTGAATCACCAATTCCTAACTCAGAAGTTATAACACAAATACGGTTCAATTTAATTTCGTCAGATACAGTTAGCCATTCCCATTGTTCCCCAATCCAGTCTTAACCTAACCTTAATAACATCTCCCACTATCATCCTTTATGACTCCTAAGAATCAACCCATTGTGTAGCAATTCCTATCATGGTTCTTTATAATACCTCGATAAATGTATAGTATTAAACTTTCCTTTCACTTCGTCTGTTAATGGATTTACCAAAATATAAACATTCTTACAGGGACTCCCCGCTATGACATAAGGCCCTTCATATAAATTTTCAAATTTCTTAGTAATTTTTAACTCAGCATTAGATTTATTTAATTTCTTTATTTTGACAAAATCTCCCACTTGATACTCTATCAATCTATTTCTTTTATTGAATCCCAGCTTCCTTTTTTCTGCAGCTGATTTCAGGTTCTCCCTCACTGAATTCCTAATTTCCACTATATCTAACCTATCACTATCCTTCCCTATAGCTTGGTCAAATGATAGTTCAGTGCTAATCCCATATAGAATTTCACAAGGAGTATAGCCAGTACTTTCATGGTATGTATTATTATACAAGTTTTCTAATTTTGGCAATGTATTAACCCATCCCCTGTGATTACTACTATTATAAGTCCTAAACAGTCTTCCCAATTCTCTATTTACTCTCTCTACAGTATTAGGCCTGGGATTTCTAACTGTGGTATAAATTACTTTAATACCTAACAATCCCATCCCTTCCTTCCAAACTCGACCAGTGAATTGCGTTCCATTATCTGACATAATTGCCTTAGGTTTTATTATTTCTAAATATCTTTTCACCTTGCTAATTACCGCTCTGGCTGTTGCCTTCCTCAGATCATAAAACTTCACAAATTTACTAAAGGAATCCTGTAAAACTAATATGTATCTCATTCCAAACTTCCCCACAGGTAAAGGTCCATATAGATCTACCATCACTAAATCTCCTATATCTTTAGACACAATGGGGCAACATGGACCCACTTTATTATTATTATTATGTTTAGTTAACTGACATACATTACACCCCCTTACTTTGCGCTTTACATCCTTAGTCAAACCTTTCCAATAAAACCTCTCCTTTATATATTTTAACATCTTATAACTACCTTGATGTCCCATCTCCAAATGTACCTGTTTAATTACCTCATCTCTAAGCTTATCTGGCAAGTATATCGAATTTTTCTTTCCACCATCCCTCTCTATAACCAAAACCCCATCTTTTAATCTACACTTATTAATCAGCCTGGACGATTGTCTACCTACCTCACTAGGATTTTGTAATATGTTAAGTAATTTGCTAATCTCTTCATCTTCCCTTTGATATAATTTTATTTGTTCAAGTCTTTTTAACAATTCTTTATTTTGTTTTGACTCCATGTAAAGAATACTAGGCATTTTAATCTTTTCCTCTTGTAAAATCTTCCCCTCTGGCGGATAACGTGATAATATATCGGCTACTATATTATCCCTACCTTTAATATGTTGTATTTCATATTGGAAATTTTCCAAATAATTTATCCAGCGAGTTATTTTTGCATTATATAATTTCCAAGTCTTCACGAATAATAAAGCCTTATGGTCAGTCTGAATAATTACCCTTGCACCCCGTAAATATGATTCAAATTTCTCTAAACAACAAATCACTGAATAAAACTCTTGTTCTGTTGTAGTCCAATTTAATTGTGCACCCCTCAAAGCTCTACTATAGAACCCCAATATCTTCTGCTCATCATTACTATCTATCTGGTATAGAACCCCGGCCAGCCCTATTTGTGAACAATCAGTTTGTAAGTAATATGGCCTAGTAAAGTCTGGATGATGCAACATTATAGTTCCTAAAAACAATGATTTAAGTTGTTGAAAAGCTATTTGTTCCAAATCTCCCCAATTCCAAACCTTACCCTTTTTTAATAAATTATATAATGGTTGAGCCTGTCTATGATAATTTGGAATAAATTTCCTATAAAAATTACATAATCCTAAAAATGCTCTTAATTGTTTAATTTTTCTAGGTGCTGGAAAGTCTTGAATAGCTTTAACTTTCTCTGGGTCAGTGCGTAATCCCTTTGTAGAAATAATATAACCTAACATCTTCACTTCCTCACAACAAAACTCACACTTCTTGAAATTACAAGTAAGGCCTGCCTTTTGTAATTTCCCAAGTACTATGTCCAAATGCTCTAAATGTTGATTAAATGATCCTGTAGTAATAATAGCTAGGTCATCTAGGTAATTTACACAATACTCCCTAACCTCATGTCCCAATATAGTGTCCATAGCCCTACTAAAACTCCCAACAGATGTCTTTAACCCCTGCGGTAATACGTTATAAACATAAGACTTCCCATTAAAGGTGAACCCCGTATATTTCTTACTATCCTGAGATATTGGTATTTGAAAGTACGCATTGTTTAAATCTATTATACTAATAAATTTAGCCCCATGGAATGAGTTCATAACATCTAATTGTAAAGGCGGCTTCTCAGTCTCAGCTACCATAAACTTGTTAATTTCTCTAGCGTCTAATAACACTCTGATGGAATCATCCTTTTTGATTGTAAAGGTTAAGGGACTACAATATGGAGTTGAAGCTCTACTAATAATACCTAAATTTTCCATTTCGTTTAACTTTAATTCCATTCGCTCTCTGTAAGCATAAGGTACTGGATAACTCCTCTTAACAATGGGGACGTTCGATACCATAACTATTTTATGTTGATAACAATTAGCTCTACCCAACCGTGATGTAAATAAATTCTCAAACTTTTGTAACAATTTTAACAGTTTATCCCTTTGATTACTCTCTAATACAACCCCCGTTTCTAACTCTGACCAATTAACTTCATCTAATCTAGTCTCTATTAATAAGGAATCTTGAACTTCTTTAAAGCTACACCCGTTGTTACGTTTAACGAACGGAATTACGGATAACTGATCCCCCTGTTTTATCACTAAACCTCTATTTTCCCCACTGGTATTAAGAGTTACTCCATGTCCTTTCAGCCAATCAAACCCCAATATTAAAGGATTTATCAACCCCGGAACTACTATGAACCCCGTCTCCGCAACAAACTCTCCTAACTGTAACGGTAACAAAACTACCTTCTTTATTTCCAAACTTTTATGCCCTACAGCTGTTCTTATTTGAAAGGGTTTAATTGGTAGCCAGGGTATCTCTACCTCCCGGCCTAACTTTAACTCGTTCAAAAACTCTTCTGACACACTAGTAATATCACAACCTGTGTCAATCAGTGCCATTACCTCACACCCGAAAACGTGTACATATACCTCCGAAGTAAAACTAATTTCTCCCTCTTTACCTTCTTGTTCTTCAAATACTACCCCTTCTACCCTTGGACTTATACATCCTACTTGTTTAAAGTCAGCCTTCCACTTAATTAAATCTACTATTTGCTCGTCAATATATAACTGTTTTGGTTCAAAATGTCTATAACCTAATCCTTCTTTTGCCTTCCTATCTAATAATACCGGTGCCAATGGTGTCCTAATTCCCCTTCCCCCTTTTCCTAGCATTTCACCTGGTTTCCACCCCATTTTACGCATAATTTCTAATGCAGCGCCCCCTTTAATTGAGACTGGACCGGGAACCAAATTTCCAATCCCTCCTAGTTTAAACCTTCCCTCGCTGTATCTTCTACTACCACCGATGAACCCGAAGCTGCAACTGCTGCTACCTTTGACTGCTGACTAATTGCTGGTCTTGGCCATTTCTTATAATTTTGACGATGCTCCTTGAAATTACGGTCCAACTCCTTCTTCCTCTCCGCCTTTGCCTGTTGAACCCCACTGTCTACTCGTGCGATGTCGTCCATCTCCCTTAAATAATCCGCCGTCTCTATGATTGTGTTCAATTTAGAAGTATACCATCCTTGTTGTATGTACTTAGGATACTGTCTGACTATATCATTCACTAGTTGTCTCTCTGAGATCTTATAGGTAAGCATTTGCGCCTTCCCGGTTAAATTCAAAAAGTGCCCCAACATAGTTGAAGATTTATCTTTATCCCAAACGCCATTTACGATCGACCTCCGCAGCTCATTCTGCTTGCTCTCACTCCAAAAGGTGGATAGAAAATCCATCTTGAAATCCTCAAAATTAGTCCAACGCAACTTATAAACCCTCGCCCAATCCCTGGCCTCTCCTGACAGACATTCTTGTATTAATTCTAGTTGATTACCCCCTTGTCCAATCTTCTTAAGGTAAGTTTCTAAATCTTCTAAAAAGGTCACTGGGTGCAAACCCATATCATCTCCATACTTAGGCTTATCTAATGTGATATTCCGTATATGATAATTAATATTTCCTGGTAAACCTTGATTATTAAACTCCTTACGTTCTCCATTATCCAAACACACTCTGGTTTGTTCGTGTGAAGAATTCGAAAGCTCTGGTTCCACTGCAGAAGGATTCCCTACCTCGGATGACATTTCCTCATTTTGATTGACAGACGCCGATTTAACCTCTTTCACCTCGGCCCTCAATGCCTCTATCTGTGAAGTCAATATTCCCAATGCCTGATTTATCTTCTCTATCACTGAACAATCCATTGGCTCCACTACTTTATTAGAGTTCAAACCCCCACTATTTCCTTTATTTACTCGCCTAGAAACTGGGTGAACGTTGAACGACTCCTCAGAACTCAGATCTCCCATGCTATTTGCACATGTAAACCCAGTATTTGACTCCCTATATCGAGCAGGTGTCTTACGCACTCTACCTTTTGGCTTAACCATCTTCTCTTGGACAATTATCAGGGTAATATTCTAAATGTATTTAGTTCACTAGAAACCACACACAATTCCCCCCTTGTGGCTTCCAATATCAAATAGTATCACAACACAATAAAGTCACACCGTATTTAGTTATACTTCATCAAATTACAGTTTATCAATTACACTTCATTACACTTTAATAAATTTACACATTTTCAAGGTACACTTATCAAATTACACCTTCTTTTCTCTTCTCTTCCCTTTTTATTTATTAATAGATGACGACTTTTAGTTCTAAAAATTAATTCACAATTGCATTAACTTTGTATATTGTATACACTTATTCACTATTATACTATACTCCTGTCTCCCCCATTTACTTCCCTATCTATCATAAATTCCAAGGACGACCCCCCAACTATTAATATTTTATTTCATTCATCATGTTTTTTTTTTTTTAATTAAAACACTATCTCGACCCCCCATTTTCTAATATTTTTAATTTTAATTATTACTATTAAACCCCCTCTAATATATTAATACAACCCATTTCCCTCTTACCTATATATATTCACGGCAACAAATTGTACGGTATAGCATAACCATACCGTACCTTAAGGAACTTATTAACTTATATTAACCCCAAATAATTTCACTCAATACTTACTTACTTTCTTCTTACAAACCACCCCATAAGACCCTCTTTTTTTCCTAACCTTATACCAATATATTTTTGCTTTAATAGCAATATTTCTCCCTCTTATTTCCAACTCATAATAATTCTTTAAATCCATTTTGTTATATTTTTTTTTTTATAAATACCTAAACTGTAAAGAAATCAATACATCAATCTAACTACTACTATATATAATTCTTGTTTTTATTTAATATAACCAATAATAATATTTTCTGGTCAATGATATTTTTTGTTTACATCTCAATTATATTATAATTCACAGAGTGATTGCACCGATACCTAATATATTCTAATTAATGATACTAAATTATTAATACCATCTTGTGACCATAATACTACCATTCTATTCCACTCCATATTCTCCGCTTAATATAAATGCATTTACTTATTTAATACCAGACCCTACTGGATCCTGGTTTCAAGATATTAGTATTATACCTACTTCCGTGCATCCCTAGCTAGTCTTGGTCGCACAGTACCAAGTAGCACCGTGATATTGACCTTCCCGGGACAAACAAACGTTAACATCCTGGTTAACGACACAAAATTGTAGTGTCATCCTGTTTACCAGGCACTAAATTGTGGTGTTATCCTGGTCACCGAGCCCCAAATTGTAATGCTCAGTGCCATGGATCACGTCACCAAGTTGTAACGTCACTGCAATAACCATACTAATCCTGGTCAGAGGCACCAAATTGTAATATCCTGGTCACGCGGGACCAAGTTGTAACTAATTCTTGCCATGACCATTGAATCTAGATGTATAAAGCTATCCCCGTACGCCTCTCGTATTCAAACCTACAATTCCCAGCCGCGCTATCGTCTAATGACCTTCAGACCGCTTATCGTGATACGCAGTAATCCGTGATTCTATAGAAAAATGGGTTGTGAAAGACCTATTCCTTATCGTACTTTATCTACAATAGAATTCATGTATATCCCAGTCCTAGTTCCCCAACCAAAGTTCACATACTCTTATGAATGTAACTCGTATTTACTTTAACATACCTCTTAACAGATTTGTCGCTACTCCAACCTTACTTCGTAGTCAATCCACAGTTCGTCACCTTATTTATCATACTAAACTCACAATATAACATACAATTTCACTTATTTACTTAGTGGAATACGACCAGACATTCTTTTGACAACTACATTCTTAATGATGTTTGAAATTTGACAATTTTCACCGCCCTCATTCAACACTTAGCACAGAGACACCTACCACATACGTTTGCACTACACGTAAAATTAGAATCTACAAAATTAATTGTCAATCATTCAATACTTCAAATTATAATTGTTTTCGAGGATACCAACAGAGGTCGTGTTATTCAAAATAATATACAAACAATTACTATCAGTGAAAATTTATAGTTAAGATCAACTCATCGTTGAAACTTCTATAAATCTTTATTATTTCTGTAATATAGTGTATTTCCCCCCCCGTGTATAAGAAATGTGGCCCCGTGCTCGCCACATTCAGTAGGACTCGCCACTAGTACCAACATAGTCCTTCCTATGCCTAAGTAGGTATTTAGAAGACAATTTTAAAGTCTCCTGCCTACTGTACCGAGGCATCCGGTATACAAATCCCCAATTCTATTTTCAGAATAGCGTAACTCTAACGCAGGACTTCAGTCCTATTGCCGTAATTCCTTTAATATAAGGTATTAAGATGATAACACAGAATCATCGTTCTAAGCGTCATTTAGGACAATTACATTAGTATCTATCGCAGTAACTTCTGCGCTGATTGTTAACGATAAGTTTAGTTAGGAAAAGCTCATTTATTAGCACAGACCTAAATAATTATAGTTAATACTAGAACCAATTCACTTCTGAATAATAATGTCTATATAGACACTTCAGAGAGAATACATTCTCACCGAACACTTGATCAAACTACAATAATTCAGCTCAGATATAGCTTTTGCTTCACCCTAGCGGATGACAAAGTTACTATAAGATAGCGATCGAGCGACCATGTGCATTCGATACAGTACATATAATAGCTGATTATGCAACAGTGATTAAAATGTCCAAACATCATTATTTGTGTGTTTGTAGCCATGGTAATCTCATGTGTAAGATCTTGCTCGTACACAAAGAACAATAGTAAAATAACTACCTCTGTAGCTAGTCTGTTTGGATACTTCCGACCCTTCAGACTTCGGTGGTCTTGCACATAATTCTGTAGTCAGAAAGGTTTCACTAGCGTGAATGTACAATATACCGTTGTGTTGTCGTTCAATAATGAACCAGCAAGGATTTATATGTGAATAATAAATATTATATCAAAGATGGTTAGGACAGATCAATCACTGTGTATTTACCTTTAACAATATCTGAATTCTGTAATGAATACACCAGTTCACTGTCTCCATTTCACTCACAATCACTCACTTCACTATTAAATCACTCGTCGTGGTGTTGCAGCATTCGCTTGTAGTTTTATTTTCACCATAATCTTAGCGTAATTATTACACATTACTGTCACTATAATCTCAGTAAATTCCAACAACGTAAATCGACATGAAAATTGGCTTGCAAAAATTAGCGGGAAAACTTTCATTCTTCGGTCACAAGATGGCGGTCATTTACAAATCTGCTTTGTTGTAATTGAACCAATTGTCTATCTAATTTCCCAATCAGTTTATCATGATTTACAATAATAACAACTTAGATCACCCCTTTACAAACGCAATACTACCTACCTAATATATATATTCATATGTTTGCTATTAGTGTGTACCTACTCACCTACCTGACTAAACTAACCATGTATCAACAAACATTCAACTACGTTAAACGTGAAATGTGTAAAGCTAATCTATCTGACTAGGGCGCAGGTAGTAAGCCTGACTTTGAACTATCACTAGTACCCCCTACGAGCAAGAGACCACGGCCGAAGCCAAGGATGTGTTCTCTCACAGGACAAGGACATAAAAGTGTGTATATATACATATATAAAGATAGACAGGACTGATCCGCTCTGGAGAGCGACAACCGCCTCCTCTCCAGTCACAAACCATCCTGGAAGCTCACGGATCCCTTTCAGGCAAAATCCGTGTGCTGAGCGCTTCAGACTATCCTCAGCATGCCTAGCTGAACAGAGGTCAAGAGCTTCGTTATCACCGATAGGTATCAACTCAGGGCAATCACGTCGATTGACTTCCTAAGCGGGGGAACCTAGCTAATACCTAAGGCCTCAACCGTCCCTAGCCCTACCAAAGTCCCACAAAGAATCCCTATATAAACATTTTATCTCATGTATGGCCCTGTACCGCAGACTCACAGTACAGCTGATATTCCGAATTGAACACGAGATTCAATTCTTAATCCCAGAGATAAAGGTGTCTTGTCTGGCTCATACGATAAAATGTTCATTTCGCGAATTATAAACTTCAATAAAGGCGAGCTACCTAATTCCTCTTTTCACTAATTTAAACACTATATATTTACTAATTAAACTCAATTATTCACAATCAAGGTAAAAAAAATCTTCACGACTTTAAATGTAAAATTCTCAAAATTCCCGCCAAAGTACAATGTACAGAATACCTTTCGCGAATCGACCAACCCCGAAGCCAGCTCAAAGAAAAAGTGTCCTTGAATTCCCACTCAAAATCCTACTTTCGCCGAATTAGGGCTCCAATAGTGTCCTCCACCAATCAGAAGCTTTTATTTTCCCGCCAAAAGTCACAATTTCTGAATAATTGACAACAGCGCTAGGTTTTCTATGGCGCCTGCGTTATAATTATGAACTAACTTAAATCTTCCGTGAACCAGTGGCCCTTTTTTAAATATTTATAAACTATTTACATACTTACACTCATTGATTCTAACTGTCAATATTTTCATAATAATATAAGATTAATTTTATGTTTAATAAACATCCATATAATACTCAATAATAGATATAGAAAATTATTCAATAATCATTTGACCTTTAAACAATAATAACCAATCAGAGCCACTTCCTGCATTTTCCATAGCTCTGAGGCACACAGATAATAAATAGTATTTATAATCTCTTTTCAACAGTACTTTATTGCTTTAAATATTATAATTATTGTTCCTTGTAAATAATTAATAAGTTTTAACTTTATCTGTTTATTCTTTTCCTTATTAATTTTATTATAAACAATACACAAAACTATTATAATATTATTCTTGTGTAAATATCCATAGACTATTTTTCTTAAATTCTTTCAATCATAGTCCCATCTATAGGTACTGTATATATTAAACTACATTTTAAATTTATTTGTTCACAAAACAAATTTACTTGCCCTTTGCAATTTAACAGAATAATTTCTTTATGAATCAATTTTTTTCTTTGACCACATACCATAGTGTATATTTATTCATCATTTTATTTACGTATAAAAATTCCTTACTTAATCAACTAGATGGCGTTTTACGACATTGAATTATTTTCGTTTTATAAAAAACCAAGTGATATTCAATTTACTTGTAGAAATTCTTACTTAATTACTAGATGGCGTTTTACGACATTGAATTATTTTATTTATTTATGTTTTCTTGTTTTATAAGAACCTCGAAACGGTGTTTCAGTCCGTTACATCCGACCCCCTGAATCATTTACGCAGGCACAACCATTCCCCCTTTGTGTCCGAAGTAAAGATTCACTAACCTAGCTATAACTCTAGCCTAAAAGATCTGCATGAAATTAAAATTTATTTTGGTAGTATACATATTGTTAGATTGGTTAAATCCAATTTAGGTCCAATCTCTATATGTGTGTGTGTGTGTTTCAAAATTGGGACACGATATCGCTTGCTCCCACATTCGAGTTTTAAGGCGAAACCTACGGGACCACGTTATTTCCTGCCAGCCTGACCAATTCAGCGGGAAAAAATGGTTGTGAATCATCTCAGCGCTGTCGCATAGAGTAGAAGATCATAGGGGACTTTGTAGCATGATCCATCTACGTCGCCCATGATCCGCCTACCCCATTCCCCAAAATTAGCCAAACCTTGTGGACAAACAAAAATAAAGGGGCCAATAGCCTCCACTCCACCCGAAGGAGATCCAAGGACACACATCCCTTTTCTCAAACAAGCATGTAGAGTGTGCTTTCTTAATTGTTCCTAACGTGTATAGTTGAGACCCTGTGAAGGCCCATTAACGGCATGCTTAGACTTCTAGTCCTTCCTTAACCTAACACCTTGCATAACCTTCACAAAATCTATTGTAGTGTACATAGATAATTGAACCAAACTGGTATAATAATTTTAACACTTTAATTATAGTATTAATCGGGATGGCCCTCCATTCTGATTTTAACAATCCCATTCCATCATCTCATGCAATTCGCTAACATATACATCTCATATAACGAAGAAATTCATCATACACACTTTCAGAACCAACTTCCGCGGTTGTGCTCACTACCAACCGACCAATACTAATAAAGTAAAAGAGTTCTCATTATTTGTCTTCCTTCCACCCCCCCCTTTTTTCGTCTCCTTTAATATTGACAATATACGTAAACATATTATTTATTTATTTTATTATTATATATGTTTCCTTCATTTCCTTTTTTTTTTTTATATTCAACTTTACTTAGTTATTATTATTTTATTTGGGTGGAGCCACCTCTACGCCCCACCATCTGACGAAATGAACAAGATATATATAAACATATCTGACCCTTTTAATATTTGACTACATGTATACAGAACTTAAGAAATTCTTAAACTGCCACATTCTCCTTCATGTCCTCAGATGGGCTTCACCCCTTTCCTCCTTTTATTATCAATTATTAGTACAACAAAAATTACAATTCCAACAATTTTAACATTAATTCAAAATTTTACAATTCTTTGTTTAATTCATTTTTATTCATTTTATTTTGAATTTTTACTTCACAATATTAATTTTACTCTACTCAATAATTATCAATCATGTTTAACAATTGTCAAACATTTCCTCCCCTTTTAAAGTGTTAATTAAATCTTACAATTTTCAATTTTATTACCTTCTTTAATTTTAAAGAAAATTTTCAACCTTTAATCAAAATGAATAATATAACTTTCTGTTAACAACACATTAGTTACTTACAAACGTAAAATCATCATAACAAATTGCTCCCTTTCTGGAGAAGGAAAAGAGAAAGAAAAAAAAAAACTTCCAATAACTTCACTAAATACATATAGTTAACCTTTCAACCAATCACCAATTTACTTTGGTGTGACTTTGAATCACCAATTCCTAACTCAGAAGTTATAACACAAATACGGTTCAATTTAATTTCGTCAGATACAGTTAGCCATTCCCATTGTTCCCCAATCCAGTCTTAACCTAACCTTAATAACATCTCCCACTATCATCCTTTATGACTCCTAAGAATCAACCCATTGTGTAGCAATTCCTATCATGGTTCTTTATAATACCTCGATAAATGTATAGTATTAAACTTTCCTTTCACTTCGTCTGTTAATGGATTTACCAAAATATAAACATTCTTACAGGGACTCCCCGCTATGACATAAGGCCCTTCATATAAATTTTCAAATTTCTTAGTAATTTTTAACTCAGCATTAGATTTATTTAATTTCTTTATTTTGACAAAATCTCCCACTTGATACTCTATCAATCTATTTCTTTTATTGAATCCCAGCTTCCTTTTTTCTGCAGCTGATTTCAGGTTCTCCCTCACTGAATTCCTAATTTCCACTATATCTAACCTATCACTATCCTTCCCTATAGCTTGGTCAAATGATAGTTCAGTGCTAATCCCATATAGAATTTCACAAGGAGTATAGCCAGTACTTTCATGGTATGTATTATTATACAAGTTTTCTAATTTTGGCAATGTATTAACCCATCCCCTGTGATTACTACTATTATAAGTCCTAAACAGTCTTCCCAATTCTCTATTTACTCTCTCTACAGTATTAGGCCTGGGATTTCTAACTGTGGTATAAATTACTTTAATACCTAACAATCCCATCCCTTCCTTCCAAACTCGACCAGTGAATTGCGTTCCATTATCTGACATAATTGCCTTAGGTTTTATTATTTCTAAATATCTTTTCACCTTGCTAATTACCGCTCTGGCTGTTGCCTTCCTCAGATCATAAAACTTCACAAATTTACTAAAGGAATCCTGTAAAACTAATATGTATCTCATTCCAAACTTCCCCACAGGTAAAGGTCCATATAGATCTACCATCACTAAATCTCCTATATCTTTAGACACAATGGGGCAACATGGACCCACTTTATTATTATTATTATGTTTAGTTAACTGACATACATTACACCCCCTTACTTTGCGCTTTACATCCTTAGTCAAACCTTTCCAATAAAACCTCTCCTTTATATATTTTAACATCTTATAACTACCTTGATGTCCCATCTCCAAATGTACCTGTTTAATTACCTCATCTCTAAGCTTATCTGGCAAGTATATCGAATTTTTCTTTCCACCATCCCTCTCTATAACCAAAACCCCATCTTTTAATCTACACTTATTAATCAGCCTGGACGATTGTCTACCTACCTCACTAGGATTTTGTAATATGTTAAGTAATTTGCTAATCTCTTCATCTTCCCTTTGATATAATTTTATTTGTTCAAGTCTTTTTAACAATTCTTTATTTTGTTTTGACTCCATGTAAAGAATACTAGGCATTTTAATCTTTTCCTCTTGTAAAATCTTCCCCTCTGGCGGATAACGTGATAATATATCGGCTACTATATTATCCCTACCTTTAATATGTTGTATTTCATATTGGAAATTTTCCAAATAATTTATCCAGCGAGTTATTTTTGCATTATATAATTTCCAAGTCTTCACGAATAATAAAGCCTTATGGTCAGTCTGAATAATTACCCTTGCACCCCGTAAATATGATTCAAATTTCTCTAAACAACAAATCACTGAATAAAACTCTTGTTCTGTTGTAGTCCAATTTAATTGTGCACCCCTCAAAGCTCTACTATAGAACCCCAATATCTTCTGCTCATCATTACTATCTATCTGGTATAGAACCCCGGCCAGCCCTATTTGTGAACAATCAGTTTGTAAGTAATATGGCCTAGTAAAGTCTGGATGATGCAACATTATAGTTCCTAAAAACAATGATTTAAGTTGTTGAAAAGCTATTTGTTCCAAATCTCCCCAATTCCAAACCTTACCCTTTTTTAATAAATTATATAATGGTTGAGCCTGTCTATGATAATTTGGAATAAATTTCCTATAAAAATTACATAATCCTAAAAATGCTCTTAATTGTTTAATTTTTCTAGGTGCTGGAAAGTCTTGAATAGCTTTAACTTTCTCTGGGTCAGTGCGTAATCCCTTTGTAGAAATAATATAACCTAACATCTTCACTTCCTCACAACAAAACTCACACTTCTTGAAATTACAAGTAAGGCCTGCCTTTTGTAATTTCCCAAGTACTATGTCCAAATGCTCTAAATGTTGATTAAATGATCCTGTAGTAATAATAGCTAGGTCATCTAGGTAATTTACACAATACTCCCTAACCTCATGTCCCAATATAGTGTCCATAGCCCTACTAAAACTCCCAACAGATGTCTTTAACCCCTGCGGTAATACGTTATAAACATAAGACTTCCCATTAAAGGTGAACCCCGTATATTTCTTACTATCCTGAGATATTGGTATTTGAAAGTACGCATTGTTTAAATCTATTATACTAATAAATTTAGCCCCATGGAATGAGTTCATAACATCTAATTGTAAAGGCGGCTTCTCAGTCTCAGCTACCATAAACTTGTTAATTTCTCTAGCGTCTAATAACACTCTGATGGAATCATCCTTTTTGATTGTAAAGGTTAAGGGACTACAATATGGAGTTGAAGCTCTACTAATAATACCTAAATTTTCCATTTCGTTTAACTTTAATTCCATTCGCTCTCTGTAAGCATAAGGTACTGGATAACTCCTCTTAACAATGGGGACGTTCGATACCATAACTATTTTATGTTGATAACAATTAGCTCTACCCAACCGTGATGTAAATAAATTCTCAAACTTTTGTAACAATTTTAACAGTTTATCCCTTTGATTACTCTCTAATACAACCCCCGTTTCTAACTCTGACCAATTAACTTCATCTAATCTAGTCTCTATTAATAAGGAATCTTGAACTTCTTTAAAGCTACACCCGTTGTTACGTTTAACGAACGGAATTACGGATAACTGATCCCCCTGTTTTATCACTAAACCTCTATTTTCCCCACTGGTATTAAGAGTTACTCCATGTCCTTTCAGCCAATCAAACCCCAATATTAAAGGATTTATCAACCCCGGAACTACTATGAACCCCGTCTCCGCAACAAACTCTCCTAACTGTAACGGTAACAAAACTACCTTCTTTATTTCCAAACTTTTATGCCCTACAGCTGTTCTTATTTGAAAGGGTTTAATTGGTAGCCAGGGTATCTCTACCTCCCGGCCTAACTTTAACTCGTTCAAAAACTCTTCTGACACACTAGTAATATCACAACCTGTGTCAATCAGTGCCATTACCTCACACCCGAAAACGTGTACATATACCTCCGAAGTAAAACTAATTTCTCCCTCTTTACCTTCTTGTTCTTCAAATACTACCCCTTCTACCCTTGGACTTATACATCCTACTTGTTTAAAGTCAGCCTTCCACTTAATTAAATCTACTATTTGCTCGTCAATATATAACTGTTTTGGTTCAAAATGTCTATAACCTAATCCTTCTTTTGCCTTCCTATCTAATAATACCGGTGCCAATGGTGTCCTAATTCCCCTTCCCCCTTTTCCTAGCATTTCACCTGGTTTCCACCCCATTTTACGCATAATTTCTAATGCAGCGCCCCCTTTAATTGAGACTGGACCGGGAACCAAATTTCCAATCCCTCCTAGTTTAAACCTTCCCTCGCTGTATCTTCTACTACCACCGATGAACCCGAAGCTGCAACTGCTGCTACCTTTGACTGCTGACTAATTGCTGGTCTTGGCCATTTCTTATAATTTTGACGATGCTCCTTGAAATTACGGTCCAACTCCTTCTTCCTCTCCGCCTTTGCCTGTTGAACCCCACTGTCTACTCGTGCGATGTCGTCCATCTCCCTTAAATAATCCGCCGTCTCTATGATTGTGTTCAATTTAGAAGTATACCATCCTTGTTGTATGTACTTAGGATACTGTCTGACTATATCATTCACTAGTTGTCTCTCTGAGATCTTATAGGTAAGCATTTGCGCCTTCCCGGTTAAATTCAAAAAGTGCCCCAACATAGTTGAAGATTTATCTTTATCCCAAACGCCATTTACGATCGACCTCCGCAGCTCATTCTGCTTGCTCTCACTCCAAAAGGTGGATAGAAAATCCATCTTGAAATCCTCAAAATTAGTCCAACGCAACTTATAAACCCTCGCCCAATCCCTGGCCTCTCCTGACAGACATTCTTGTATTAATTCTAGTTGATTACCCCCTTGTCCAATCTTCTTAAGGTAAGTTTCTAAATCTTCTAAAAAGGTCACTGGGTGCAAACCCATATCATCTCCATACTTAGGCTTATCTAATGTGATATTCCGTATATGATAATTAATATTTCCTGGTAAACCTTGATTATTAAACTCCTTACGTTCTCCATTATCCAAACACACTCTGGTTTGTTCGTGTGAAGAATTCGAAAGCTCTGGTTCCACTGCAGAAGGATTCCCTACCTCGGATGACATTTCCTCATTTTGATTGACAGACGCCGATTTAACCTCTTTCACCTCGGCCCTCAATGCCTCTATCTGTGAAGTCAATATTCCCAATGCCTGATTTATCTTCTCTATCACTGAACAATCCATTGGCTCCACTACTTTATTAGAGTTCAAACCCCCACTATTTCCTTTATTTACTCGCCTAGAAACTGGGTGAACGTTGAACGACTCCTCAGAACTCAGATCTCCCATGCTATTTGCACATGTAAACCCAGTATTTGACTCCCTATATCGAGCAGGTGTCTTACGCACTCTACCTTTTGGCTTAACCATCTTCTCTTGGACAATTATCAGGGTAATATTCTAAATGTATTTAGTTCACTAGAAACCACACACAATTCCCCCCTTGTGGCTTCCAATATCAAATAGTATCACAACACAATAAAGTCACACCGTATTTAGTTATACTTCATCAAATTACAGTTTATCAATTACACTTCATTACACTTTAATAAATTTACACATTTTCAAGGTACACTTATCAAATTACACCTTCTTTTCTCTTCTCTTCCCTTTTTATTTATTAATAGATGACGACTTTTAGTTCTAAAAATTAATTCACAATTGCATTAACTTTGTATATTGTATACACTTATTCACTATTATACTATACTCCTGTCTCCCCCATTTACTTCCCTATCTATCATAAATTCCAAGGACGACCCCCCAACTATTAATATTTTATTTCATTCATCATGTTTTTTTTTTTTTAATTAAAACACTATCTCGACCCCCCATTTTCTAATATTTTTAATTTTAATTATTACTATTAAACCCCCTCTAATATATTAATACAACCCATTTCCCTCTTACCTATATATATTCACGGCAACAAATTGTACGGTATAGCATAACCATACCGTACCTTAAGGAACTTATTAACTTATATTAACCCCAAATAATTTCACTCAATACTTACTTACTTTCTTCTTACAAACCACCCCATAAGACCCTCTTTTTTTCCTAACCTTATACCAATATATTTTTGCTTTAATAGCAATATTTCTCCCTCTTATTTCCAACTCATAATAATTCTTTAAATCCATTTTGTTATATTTTTTTTTTTATAAATACCTAAACTGTAAAGAAATCAATACATCAATCTAACTACTACTATATATAATTCTTGTTTTTATTTAATATAACCAATAATAATATTTTCTGGTCAATGATATTTTTTGTTTACATCTCAATTATATTATAATTCACAGAGTGATTGCACCGATACCTAATATATTCTAATTAATGATACTAAATTATTAATACCATCTTGTGACCATAATACTACCATTCTATTCCACTCCATATTCTCCGCTTAATATAAATGCATTTACTTATTTAATACCAGACCCTACTGGATCCTGGTTTCAAGATATTAGTATTATACCTACTTCCGTGCATCCCTAGCTAGTCTTGGTCGCACAGTACCAAGTAGCACCGTGATATTGACCTTCCCGGGACAAACAAACGTTAACATCCTGGTTAACGACACAAAATTGTAGTGTCATCCTGTTTACCAGGCACTAAATTGTGGTGTTATCCTGGTCACCGAGCCCCAAATTGTAATGCTCAGTGCCATGGATCACGTCACCAAGTTGTAACGTCACTGCAATAACCATACTAATCCTGGTCAGAGGCACCAAATTGTAATATCCTGGTCACGCGGGACCAAGTTGTAACTAATTCTTGCCATGACCATTGAATCTAGATGTATAAAGCTATCCCCGTACGCCTCTCGTATTCAAACCTACAATTCCCAGCCGCGCTATCGTCTAATGACCTTCAGACCGCTTATCGTGATACGCAGTAATCCGTGATTCTATAGAAAAATGGGTTGTGAAAGACCTATTCCTTATCGTACTTTATCTACAATAGAATTCATGTATATCCCAGTCCTAGTTCCCCAACCAAAGTTCACATACTCTTATGAATGTAACTCGTATTTACTTTAACATACCTCTTAACAGATTTGTCGCTACTCCAACCTTACTTCGTAGTCAATCCACAGTTCGTCACCTTATTTATCATACTAAACTCACAATATAACATACAATTTCACTTATTTACTTAGTGGAATACGACCAGACATTCTTTTGACAACTACATTCTTAATGATGTTTGAAATTTGACAATTTTCACCGCCCTCATTCAACACTTAGCACAGAGACACCTACCACATACGTTTGCACTACACGTAAAATTAGAATCTACAAAATTAATTGTCAATCATTCAATACTTCAAATTATAATTGTTTTCGAGGATACCAACAGAGGTCGTGTTATTCAAAATAATATACAAACAATTACTATCAGTGAAAATTTATAGTTAAGATCAACTCATCGTTGAAACTTCTATAAATCTTTATTATTTCTGTAATATAGTGTATTTCCCCCCCCGTGTATAAGAAATGTGGCCCCGTGCTCGCCACATTCAGTAGGACTCGCCACTAGTACCAACATAGTCCTTCCTATGCCTAAGTAGGTATTTAGAAGACAATTTTAAAGTCTCCTGCCTACTGTACCGAGGCATCCGGTATACAAATCCCCAATTCTATTTTCAGAATAGCGTAACTCTAACGCAGGACTTCAGTCCTATTGCCGTAATTCCTTTAATATAAGGTATTAAGATGATAACACAGAATCATCGTTCTAAGCGTCATTTAGGACAATTACATTAGTATCTATCGCAGTAACTTCTGCGCTGATTGTTAACGATAAGTTTAGTTAGGAAAAGCTCATTTATTAGCACAGACCTAAATAATTATAGTTAATACTAGAACCAATTCACTTCTGAATAATAATGTCTATATAGACACTTCAGAGAGAATACATTCTCACCGAACACTTGATCAAACTACAATAATTCAGCTCAGATATAGCTTTTGCTTCACCCTAGCGGATGACAAAGTTACTATAAGATAGCGATCGAGCGACCATGTGCATTCGATACAGTACATATAATAGCTGATTATGCAACAGTGATTAAAATGTCCAAACATCATTATTTGTGTGTTTGTAGCCATGGTAATCTCATGTGTAAGATCTTGCTCGTACACAAAGAACAATAGTAAAATAACTACCTCTGTAGCTAGTCTGTTTGGATACTTCCGACCCTTCAGACTTCGGTGGTCTTGCACATAATTCTGTAGTCAGAAAGGTTTCACTAGCGTGAATGTACAATATACCGTTGTGTTGTCGTTCAATAATGAACCAGCAAGGATTTATATGTGAATAATAAATATTATATCAAAGATGGTTAGGACAGATCAATCACTGTGTATTTACCTTTAACAATATCTGAATTCTGTAATGAATACACCAGTTCACTGTCTCCATTTCACTCACAATCACTCACTTCACTATTAAATCACTCGTCGTGGTGTTGCAGCATTCGCTTGTAGTTTTATTTTCACCATAATCTTAGCGTAATTATTACACATTACTGTCACTATAATCTCAGTAAATTCCAACAACGTAAATCGACATGAAAATTGGCTTGCAAAAATTAGCGGGAAAACTTTCATTCTTCGGTCACAAGATGGCGGTCATTTACAAATCTGCTTTGTTGTAATTGAACCAATTGTCTATCTAATTTCCCAATCAGTTTATCATGATTTACAATAATAACAACTTAGATCACCCCTTTACAAACGCAATACTACCTACCTAATATATATATTCATATGTTTGCTATTAGTGTGTACCTACTCACCTACCTGACTAAACTAACCATGTATCAACAAACATTCAACTACGTTAAACGTGAAATGTGTAAAGCTAATCTATCTGACTAGGGCGCAGGTAGTAAGCCTGACTTTGAACTATCACTAGTACCCCCTACGAGCAAGAGACCACGGCCGAAGCCAAGGATGTGTTCTCTCACAGGACAAGGACATAAAAGTGTGTATATATACATATATAAAGATAGACAGGACTGATCCGCTCTGGAGAGCGACAACCGCCTCCTCTCCAGTCACAAACCATCCTGGAAGCTCACGGATCCCTTTCAGGCAAAATCCGTGTGCTGAGCGCTTCAGACTATCCTCAGCATGCCTAGCTGAACAGAGGTCAAGAGCTTCGTTATCACCGATAGGTATCAACTCAGGGCAATCACGTCGATTGACTTCCTAAGCGGGGGAACCTAGCTAATACCTAAGGCCTCAACCGTCCCTAGCCCTACCAAAGTCCCACAAAGAATCCCTATATAAACATTTTATCTCATGTATGGCCCTGTACCGCAGACTCACAGTACAGCTGATATTCCGAATTGAACACGAGATTCAATTCTTAATCCCAGAGATAAAGGTGTCTTGTCTGGCTCATACGATAAAATGTTCATTTCGCGAATTATAAACTTCAATAAAGGCGAGCTACCTAATTCCTCTTTTCACTAATTTAAACACTATATATTTACTAATTAAACTCAATTATTCACAATCAAGGTAAAAAAAATCTTCACGACTTTAAATGTAAAATTCTCAAAATTCCCGCCAAAGTACAATGTACAGAATACCTTTCGCGAATCGACCAACCCCGAAGCCAGCTCAAAGAAAAAGTGTCCTTGAATTCCCACTCAAAATCCTACTTTCGCCGAATTAGGGCTCCAATAGTGTCCTCCACCAATCAGAAGCTTTTATTTTCCCGCCAAAAGTCACAATTTCTGAATAATTGACAACAGCGCTAGGTTTTCTATGGCGCCTGCGTTATAATTATGAACTAACTTAAATCTTCCGTGAACCAGTGGCCCTTTTTTAAATATTTATAAACTATTTACATACTTACACTCATTGATTCTAACTGTCAATATTTTCATAATAATATAAGATTAATTTTATGTTTAATAAACATCCATATAATACTCAATAATAGATATAGAAAATTATTCAATAATCATTTGACCTTTAAACAATAATAACCAATCAGAGCCACTTCCTGCATTTTCCATAGCTCTGAGGCACACAGATAATAAATAGTATTTATAATCTCTTTTCAACAGTACTTTATTGCTTTAAATATTATAATTATTGTTCCTTGTAAATAATTAATAAGTTTTAACTTTATCTGTTTATTCTTTTCCTTATTAATTTTATTATAAACAATACACAAAACTATTATAATATTATTCTTGTGTAAATATCCATAGACTATTTTTCTTAAATTCTTTCAATCATAGTCCCATCTATAGGTACTGTATATATTAAACTACATTTTAAATTTATTTGTTCACAAAACAAATTTACTTGCCCTTTGCAATTTAACAGAATAATTTCTTTATGAATCAATTTTTTTCTTTGACCACATACCATAGTGTATATTTATTCATCATTTTATTTACGTATAAAAATTCCTTACTTAATCAACTAGATGGCGTTTTACGACATTGAATTATTTTCGTTTTATAAAAAACCAAGTGATATTCAATTTACTTGTAGAAATTCTTACTTAATTACTAGATGGCGTTTTACGACATTGAATTATTTTATTTATTTATGTTTTCTTGTTTTATAAGAACCTCGAAACGGTGTTTCAGTCCGTTACAAAATACCAAAACTAAACTTATATTCAATAGAAATCAACATGTCTACATTCACAAAAGATCACTGGGTTTGAATGTATCGAACCAAACTTCGGAGTTACATAATTTCTGACTATGTATTTGTTATCATGATATTCAACTTACAGTTATATCCAGATAGGTATTTTACCTTAGCATCAAGTTTCCAATTCCATCTCAATCACATCTTGAGCATAGTCTTACTGACTAATGAATCTGTCTTTATATCTATTTAAATTTATGAAATCACTGCTAGGCACAATAATGGCACTGTTGAACGTTAAAATGCCACTACATCCCATTGTGGTATTCACGAAATTCCACACGAAACCGCTCTTGAACCTTTAGAGATAAATTGAGAACCTTGGGAATCTTTGAGTACCTAATTTGATCTAAACGTTCGATTATTAAGGTATTGTATTTCTTTCATTGTACTTCTATTATCTTTACATCTAAATTATGAAATCAAATAACTTTTTGAAGATAAAGTATGATATTTTATTTTATCCGCATTCTTGCGAAAAGCAAAATTGCTTACTAGTTATTAGAACTGGGACTGGTTTCATGGAATAGTATTACTATGTTGTACATTGTAACTGTAAGTCCTAAACCCAGGCTGTCTAGCAGCCTATTTAGGAATTCAGTACAAAATAACAGGTTTTTATAAAAAAAAAGAAGATCTTAAGAATAGCTGTAATAGTATGTAACATAGGAATGTGACTATTTATGATTTATATATAACTTACCATGCTATGATTAGAAGCTATGTAAACATTTTTAATGAATAATATTTATCGTCTGCAAAATATATAATGTAGTTGAAAATTTTTGGCCAATTACACCGTAGAGCCGCATTAGGAAATGACGTTGTTTGAAAAAGACAAACAACATCCAGGCCACTGGAAGTGAATGGTGCAAGTGCTCGTCACAAAGGGTGCTGCTTCTCTCTCTATTCAAACTGTGATCTAGACGACACAGCTAACATGCCTTTTGACATAAAAAGAGATTTTTTAGTCGTAGCTGCATAAGTTCTGTAAAAGCGGGTGACTTGATAGAAAAATGTGAAGGAATGTTTTTATTTTATGGCTTTTTAAAGATCTGTGTTAATTAATTTTTCCTAGAAGTAAGTACGCAGTGGCATGACATGTTACTCATTATATTACTCACTTTAAAAACATTCTGAGTACTTTCTGACCAGCAACCTTCATAGTTCAATCTTTAAAAAATGTAGTAGTAATTTTGTATGAATTGGAAATTATCTTCATAATTTGACATTTTCTAACAAGTACTACAAAGTTATATAATGTGTACGCGAAAAAGAAAAATGTAGTTTCTCATGTCATTATTGTTTATACTTCCTACTTCTGGAAAAAAATATAAAAGAATACGCTGCAATCTGATTGAATAAACTATTAATTGAATGGAGATTTCAATAAAATTTGTTCTTCGAATATTTTGTCATTTGAGATTGTGCCTTATTACAGTAAATTATTATTTAATTTATGGATCAAGAGATAAAAGTTATGCAAAGTAAAAAACAAAATATTGACGAGTTTTATCTTGTTGAATTCAATTACATCGAGAACTCTTTCACTTAAATGAAACCAACCGCGAGGCGAGGGCTTCGTTAAGAATGTAAATTTTATAGTATTTACGTAAGTACTATATTAAAATAAGTAAATATTTGTAGTATGGAACATGCAACTCTTTATATATATTCATTTTCAGCCTATAAACCTTTGGGCATAGTTTCAAAATTTTATATATGAAAGCTTTTGTAAATAAAAAAATTACCTACTGTTACCTGCACGAGGACATAATAATAAAAATACAAGTATAAAAAATAAACGTTTGTTTGTTCGTATTTCATATCGTGCTGCACCGTTCTTCTGATAAAACTTTGTGATTTTTAATAGAAATTGAAGGGTACCTAAGCATAGTTTACACCTAGTAGATAGTTAAGCTGCAATCGGTTTATAGGCTTTTCTCTGTAGGAAGCCGGAATGGGTCACCACGCGCCGGGTTCTATCAATGCTAATGAGATGTTTACCTAGATTGTATAATATTCTTCAACTTTCTGTGTCCAACTCAAATCCCAAACATTGTGTGATATGTATAATGTATAAACCTGTGTAATATAATTAATTATATTTAAAATGTTAAAGAGGAGAGAGAATTTTATAGGATTAATTTAAATTGTAAATAATTATGTACATTTATAAATGAATAAATTAAAAAAAAATCATTATCTTCACCAAGGGGACGTATTTTCCTGATTGCATCCCAGTCGATCAGCTAGCGTTTAATGATAAATAATAATCAAGATTCCCTCGCAGAATAAGCAAGCAAGGCAGTGGGCCACATCTGACGAGAGACCGATGGACGTTGGAGCAAATGAGTCCTAGAATGGAGATGCGTGAGAAGGCGAACGAAAGGTAGGACGCCCCTAGCCTGATGGACTGGCGACTTAAAAAAGATGGCTGGGACACAGTGGCTGGCGGAAAAACAGCAGAAATGGTGTAAATTGAGAAAGGCATATGTCTAGTAGCGGCCTCCATAGGCTAAGTAATTGATTGATTGATATGCACCCTTCACGTTTACCTCTCATGTTTTCCATTTAGCATGCATTTCAAAATTGTTGTCTACGGTGTGCCAGCTTGAAAGTCGAACTGCCAGAAACTATTTCAGCTCAACAAACTATTAATAGTTCAACTAAAATAGTTTATCAAATATGCTGCAGAATTTCAAATACTAAGATTAATCATAAATTGAAAAGTGTCATATAGAGTTAATAGATAAGTATATAAATTTTGTAGCTAGCAAACATAGATAGGGAACTTTTTGCTGCAGGTTATAATTATGACAACGTGTCTAACAAGTAGAAAGAAAAAAAAAGACGGGTTGCACTCTGGGAGTGCCGGCAGAAGTGAAAATATTTTCTTTTTTTCTTTCTTCGTTATATACATAGAAAAAGTTAAAAAAGAACATACCATACCATACCTATAATATAGCGCTAATCATAGAACCTATCACTTATTTTCTGCTAATTTTCTGTCAGAAGAAATTAATAAATTATGAAAAGAAAAAATAATCACAAAAAATAATAAATTACAGAAAGAAAAAATAATCATAAAAAGTAATAAATTACAAAAAGAAAAAATAATCACCAAAAGTAATAAATTATAAGAAAAAACAATCACAAAAAATCCCTGAAGGCCAGGTGGTTTGAACCCGATACTATCTGAAACTATAAGGACTTACAGTCGAAGTGCTTACCGTTTAAGCTACGACGCTATCTGTTGTAAATTGCAAAATAGATAGTCTGTACCAATCTTGTATGACGTCAGTCGTCGGTTACGGTTCAAAGGTCAACTAATCCTGACGCTTCCTTAACATATTACACCCAGCCAACGCCGCTAAAGAAGTTTTCACTTCAAAAATATAAGTAGGTATACCTACACGTTTTCACATAAAAGAAAGGTGTGTTCACGCAAAATGAACATGCTTTTTTTATTATTACATTATCTGTGCATAATTTTAACTTCCCGCCACTCAATTCATTCAACTATCTCTATTGATCTGTTTTCACTCTTGATTAGAAACGACCTCATTGGTCAATCAAAATCGTATGATATTACAAAAATTCAGTAATGTACGAAGGGAACACAACAGACCCTTCCGTCAGCGACTTTTATGCGGTCCCCACGTATATCAGGTTCAGCAATAATTATTCATAGTTCTTTTCAATTAATATCACTAAGTTTCAGGTTAAGTCAAAATCATATCGTTTCCAATAAGGTGATGGCCCATTCTAAATTGTAATTGCAATAAATCAATTATGAGTTAATTTAAGTGACACGACACGTACGTGTATGTACTTGTGATTCAAATAAGAAATTATACTCAGTGAAAGCATCAAGTCGTATTCATTTCATCAACCGCCACCACCTCAGCATGTTCCATCTATTCCGGAGTCAAGAAGATCTATTTGATATTAGAAACCTTGGTTTTAAGATTGTTTTGAGACTTTATAATCAAGATCGTTTTGACGCTGACTGTAGACACCTTGGTTGCGTATTCTTGGGTTTAAACTGTTTTATTGATTCAAATTGTATTACTGTTCGAACTAAAGGTGTGTATCAAATATTAGACCAATCAGTCAACAGGAAGGGGGAAAAATTAAATCATTAAGATCATTTTGAATACTTTGTTCGTCAAGATCGACCTGATGCTGACTGTACTTATTAACTTTGTCAATTGTACAGTCAGCATCATTAAAATGTTGCTAACAAAAGTAGTCAAAATGATCCAAATAACAAAATTCCAATTTTGTATTGGTTATTAGAGTACTCAAATAGTTGTAAGTATCCAGAGTAGACCAACTATCTTAACAATCGGTCTTCCAGAATTTTGTCAGTTAGTAGAGTATTATTATTCATATATACAATCACGCTGGTTGATGGTATCCAGTCAAGTATAATTTCAAAAAATCTAGACTTGTAAAGCCATCCCTTTCATACAATGGCGGGATGATAAGGGATGGGTATATGAGTAAGAAAAGATACAAAATGTCAATTGACAATGTCTTTTGTATTTTTTTATAGTTAAGAGTTGAATAAGCCATGAACTATCAACTTGCATTAGTAAGAAAAATATGAATGTCTAGATTTGTTGAAATTATACTTGTCTGGATACCATCGACCGGCGTGACTGTGTATATGAATATAAATACTATACTAACTGACATACTTCTGGAAGACTGATCGTTAAAATAGTTGAACCCACTCTGGACACTTTCAACTATTTGAGTACTCTAATAACCAATATAAAATTGGAATTTTCGTATTTGGATTATTTTGACTACTTTTTTAGCAACATTTTAATGATGCTGACTGTACAATGAAACCTGAGAAGAATACTTCATTGAAATCAACAAGATGTCAACAAAATAAATCTAAACTTGTTAGTGTCTATTTTCCTGCGAATGCGAGGAACTTTATATAAAAAGATCAATTTGTCAAAATTATACAGACAGACAGACACAACCCTCGTGTTAAGTATTCGCTTTATTTCCATATGCTGACGACATCTTACTCAAATTGCGTGACATATTTGGAATCCAAATAATGTTTTGTGATAATGGAGAGACCTTTGTGAAATTTGTATAATTTATTAGCATAATAATCAAGAATTGTTTAATATACTTGTACCTACATGTTAAATAATACTAGCTGTTGCCCGTGGCTCTGCCCGCGTGGATGTCGGTTATCGCGGATCGGGGTATGAAAAATGGATGGTAGCCAATTCTCAGACCTACCTGATATGCACACAAAATTTCATGAAATTAGGTCCAGTAGTTTCGGAGGAGTATGAGAATGAACATTGTAACAGGAGAGTTTTATATATTAGAAAAATTAAATAATAAAGTATAGTGTAATGAACCTAGTTTTTGCTATTTTAATTTTTATAGACCACTTAAGTGGTAAACAAGCCATGAGCAACCTGATAGAAAATGGTTACAGTAACCCATAGACGCGTGCAACAAAAGGGGAGTCACAATCGACCCTATAAGAATCTACTAATCCCCTTTTTCTTGCAAGAACTCCATATTACAGTCGCTTCAAAAAATCATCAGACGGTTCATTCTACAGTTCAGTCCTGTGAAAAAAGATTATTTGTTAGTGATCGATTCTTGGGTTGAATTTCGCGTCGGGTAAGTTATGTTACGCAAGCTAACAAGGAAACAATAAACTTCAGTAAGCGTGGTGTTAACAAGCTTAATTAGGTACTTATTAAATCATCTGCAAATCAAAATGTCATATAGGTACGAGTAAGTATCTGTACTGCACCAGCAGGTCTATCGACTCCCAGATGATGTAGCTTGAGCTCTGAAGATCTTGAAAGGGGATCGATACATCGAATTTGTATTCAAAAGATTTTTACAATTGTGATTTCTATTTTTGTGTATATCTACAATGATTCTCGTCTCATACAACCAATAAGTACAACGGACAATTTTTTATCGTTATTTAGTACACGAATGAAATAAATCGTTTTGCATTTAAGTAATGCCACAAAGATGACTACGCATTTATTTAAATTGCGCCATAGCTTTGTTTTTTTTTCAAAAAATATGTATATTTTGACGATGGTAATCAGTGTAAATAATTGTATGATATTTTTATGCTAAATATCATCTACTTATTCAGCAGCGTTTTCCCTAGTTCGACTTAAAATTTGAGTCAGATTGATGGGTTGCCAATGGAGCTCGGCATGGCATTGGCTTTCCCATAATATGAGGTTCTCGATCATCTTCTACATAAGATGGAGCATTCTTCAAAACATAAAATAAGAAGTGATCTACAAAATATATGTGGTAAAACTTTTGTAATTTAAGCAATCACATCTTTTACTGTAACAGAGAAACTTGAAATCACAGTTAGAATTTTCCTTTCCGCCTGTTCTGTACTTTATCTATATATGTATAAATATGCATGTACTTACAAACAAAACGTACCGTATTAAGCTGTGACTTAACAGCAGCAAAGCAATTTTAACTTCACGTGCGCGAAGCACCTACACAAATACAACTATTAACCGAAGTGAGTTTCTGCATAATGAAAACTAAGTATGTTTACATTAGATCCAAATATAAATAACCGATTATAACATAATTGCCATAAAGATATTATTTTATCATAGCATATTTGGCATCAATTTGTCGGAATTGTGACCATGATGTTTCAGAGGCATCTGAAATCCTACGGTCCCGGGTCTTGAAAAAGCATCAGATGTGGCCGTCAAGCTGAGCGCCACCATTGTAACATAGTACGTGTCTGTAACGGGAACCCTCTTTTCTCAGACTTTGTCTTCAGCTTACCATCGGGAGATGAAGTTAAATTGACGAGTTTAAAATTAACAAAATAAAATAAAAACATTCATCAGTCATCACTGACAGTACGTTTAAATGCAGCTTACATACCAACAGTGAAATATTTTTTTCATTCAGAACAAAATTGTGTAAAATGGGGATGAATACATGTAGGAATGAAAAACCGAGAATATTTATTTTGCTTTTGTAACTTGTGACAGCGATATGTGTATGGTAGGTAATGCAACCAAAAGTTATTTAGTGTACCACCAATCTCCGTTCGCGGTCGCAAAATATTTAGCCGTTGTGGAAACAAAATGAGCTCTGGTTTTATTTGATACGCAATAGTTGTATAACGTTACACTATATTCATGAACTGTTTGCATTCTGACACGCATTCAGTGTCATGTCTCTGCGTGATTTGTCTGAGGGTGGGTCATGACCTCCTCCTGGGCTGGAAGTTTATTCAGAAGCATTATTGGAGTACGAGTATATCTTTACTAGACATTAACTATGTGTCTTTTAATGGTTTGTCTAGCCATTAACAAGAGGAAGAAGACCACAACTATATGACCCTATCTGACCTGGGAGCTGGTTCTACAGTTTCCTGTTTTATGAGACCCTGAGATGCGGTAGGTACGAACCCATTATTACTTTTGTATCATTTTCTGTAACATTATCTCTGAAGAGTTTTTACATTCAACAACATTCCCTCTAAGTCACTTAAGAATATTTGTTTTACCCAAATCCGGACTCATCATACTTTCTTAAATCGATTTTAGTCGCTGTCAGGTAGAATAAAACGTGACCGGGATATCACGTGGACCTATTTAAAGTGGCATATATACTTATATGTTTATTTCTATCCAGCATTTTCACGTGGAACATTAGAATAGGGTATATTTATTTAGCCTCAGCTGCAGTTGTGCGATACCGAAATATTAGCCGGCTTATGCACTCCAATATTTTCGCCTTGCGTAATTTCTGTTCGTTAGAGCACTGAAAATTAGATTCATTTCTAATCCTTTTAGGGTACACTTAATTGAAAGGTAAGTGCATGTGGGCTTAGGTTACTATTTTCAAATGAGCCCCCATTTACTGGCTCCATGGTTTCAGTTACATAGTGGCCCGAAAGACTTTTTAATCTAATCTAACCCGTTTTTACGAGATAGTGAAAGAATAGTTATAGGTAATCTTTGTTAGCTTCTACTGGACGTTCAAGAACGTTATGAAACGTACTAACTATTAAATCGAATGACTTCCACCGGGCCTGGTAAGAGGGGCTGAACAGCGCCGTTTACACGTACAGTTTTTAACCTCGCATTGGGACTGCATTTCAAACCACTGGTTCGCTCTATCGGTTTCGACTGCGCATCGAAATGTGGTGATATATTGCGACTAAATTATGACCATAGTTCGAAACGGCAGATCTTTCACATTTTAAAAAATGGAATCTCATGTGGTAATAGCGTTGGCTGGGTTCGTAGTCGGTTTGGACAACACCAGAAGACATTGAATATGGGGAAAGAAATATAGGCGAGGATATGCACACATACCAATGATAAAAGAATTACGAGTTCTTTTTCCAGGTTTTTTTCCAAGAATTGTGTAATGGCCTCCGCGCCCCAAAGTGACATTTTACCAAAATATATTTTATTCCTACTTGAGCGCGGATAAAACTGTGAAGCCAACCGTTGACCGAACTGTTGTTCTCGGCGCGTCGCTAACTTTTACACGTTCGTTCCGAACTGAGGTTTTGGACTGGCGCGTGGTAAATTCTTCGTTCCGATCCTCTACGTGTAAACGCAGCTAATGAAAGTTAAGAAATGCTGGTTTGACTTTGACGTCGTAAAAGATAACATGTATTACTTACTTAGTAGCTTCATTATTAAATTATTCTTCAAAAGTATCTGAGTACTCTAAAAATAACTTTAATGGAGTAAATAAGCATTTATTAAATCTAAATATTCCGGGAATATCCCGAGAACGGAAATTAAGGCTGCTGAAAAGTAGCCGAAACGTTGGTCTAAAAGAAAGTAATTACAAATAAATTGCCATAGAATCTGTTTAAAAGTGGTGAAATAGAACCACATGGCTGATATTCGCGTAATCTTTAGAAAGTATCACCTATGTTCACACCTACATCAGTAGGTACACAACATATAAGCAATGTCGACGTGTGGTGGCGACGTTCACAAAAAACCTTTTGTAAGGATAAAAATTAAAAAGGACCTAACATAGAAGTAAGTACATGCATTTGAACAAAAAAAGACCAGCTAATAAATTTTCGTTTATATTTAAAACTCTACTTCGTATGTATGAGGGGTGCTCTCTTTCGTAATTAGTCCTGACACCGTCCCGAAATTGCGATACATTTTTTATGTACAGTCAGTGTCAGAAATATCTTGACTACAAAGTATCAAAATGATCATAAAACTAAGGTATTAAAAACGAATCAAACTCTTTTAATGATTTAACTATTGTTCGAATTTAAGGTGTGTATCAAATTTCAGAACAATTAGTCACCAGGAAGGGGGAGGGGAAATCGTCAATTCGTTTGAAGTACTTTGCTGTACTAATGCTGACTGTACCTACTATACGAAAGCTGAACATAGATCACAGGTGACATCGCCGAAATGTCACAAAACCACTTAAAATATTAAAACAAATAAATAACTCGTACAAACAAACCCCTATCTAACCTCTGCCCTCTACCCTTAGGTTAAAATTTTTCAAACCCTTTGCAATACGTTTTAAAGTTCAAAATGGCTTGTATATAACATATCGCCAGCAGCTACTGTGTTATAGGCTGTGTGTTTTCTTTTTTATCCTGAAATAATCTGATTCTGATTATATAAATTGGAAACCCTGGTCGTAAGATAAATAATGTGCGGGTGTGGGATGTACCCTATAATAATTACCGGGGCCTAAGCCAATCTCACATACAAGCCGGAAATATATCCACTGACTCACGGACAGGTTCTTGGCCTCTAGCTTTTCTTTTAGGGTTCACATTAAAATAAATCAAAACGAAATTGATGACTTCAAAATGCAAGTTTTGGTTACCTCAATCGAATGATCATCATTGTTACCCGTCGAATAAAGATGATACACACAGAATAAAGTGTAGGATTCCATGTCTTTTTGATAATAGTCATAAGAGATAAATGAGTTGCGGAGAGTTTTAAGATGTCATTCTAAGGAAAGCCCGTTAGAATACATGACATATTTACTCGGCCTGAATGTACTGAAAACTGCTGCTGGGGTAAATAACTGAGTTATCAGAAAATAGATCACAATGTACTTAGTGTCTTCATGAACTAAGAGATCATGAAGACACTAGTTGTGGCTACAACTTTATTAACCTAAACGTTTTGTTAGAGTTCGCGCCAGCAAATAAGTCCCATGGCAAAACTTGGAAATAAAAATGACATCGCCCGGTTATTGTGTTATGGTTGGTTTAGGCCATGACAGGTAAGGTTTCGAGTTGCCAGTACCTTTTTTATGATATAATAGTAAGCGTTTTCTAGTATTTTGGGGATAACCTTTTCCGTTATTCTCTTTAAAAAGTTTGTTGAGTCCATGCTATCGCGATGGGATCACAACTCCTATATTATTCATTTCAGCTTTATAGAACTACTTCACCTTGAGAATAATTTTTCGAGCACTCTTCGATACTTTGGAAATTTTAAAATATTAACGCGTATACTACTCAAATATTGCCGTTGTATTTGAAAGTATGGTGGCGGCGTCATATCCAGCTTTGAGCACCTTCTTTGGTTGTTGCAGATGTTTTTAATTTACCTTTCGTTTTGCTAAAATTACATAACAGTACATTACAGTATGTTTTTTAATAACTTGATTACTGGACTAACTTAAGACTACTTAAGTTCTGAAGTTTAATTACTATTACTTTCATGTCTGAACAATAATAGATCTGGGAAAATCAAAATACAATGCTGACAACATCACATGCTGCGACAGCCACGTCACGTCTAAAGGGACTTATTTCGTGGCGCGTACTCTATTGCCTTTTCCGAATGTCATCTCGGTATGACAGTAACCAAAAATCGAGTATTGCTGCTGGTCCAACTAGTGGTCCTAAATCGATACCAAATGTTCAATTATTTACAACAAGTGTATTAGTATGGGTAAGTAAAGTTCATTGTATATACATAATGTACATGGCTTTTTTCTATAATCGTACTAAAGTAGCTTATATCTGGGGGCGATCCCTGTAGCATAATCGTTATAAATTTGGATTTTGTGTCGAGGACGCTACTGACAAATTAATCTCTAGAGGATTTATTTTTTGTAAAGAAGCTTCTCCAATAATTATACATTATTAATGTTGTAAATGAGAAAGTATGAATTTGTTAAAAAACGCTCAGACGGTTGAGTAAATCTGGCTGTTTTTTTTACAGGAATACATTAGGCTATAAGAATAACATTTAGGCTATTTTTTAATTCTTGAAGCAGGTTTCTAGGGTTTAGTCTATTCTGGGGTCTATTTTAGGACTTTTAGGTCACGGTAAGAACGGCAGACAGACAGACTGGAGCCGTGGGTAACAGCTAGTAGGTATAGTATAGTTTGAATTACGAATAAGTTGTAATAGTAACATGTAAAATGAAGTGCATAGTTTTGAGACGTACACTTTGGGCATCGTAACAGAACTATTCATTTAACTAATTTAATTTTCTGAACTTCCCACAATCCCTTCCAGCTGGCCTAGCGCCAGGCGACTGGTAGTCTGCTAGTTATCTTCTAAAATAATAAAACCAAGTAATACATTGCTTTCAAATTCTTTAAGATTGATTGTACAGAATGCTATCTTGTTTTAAAGTAAGCACTTGTATTATGGGTTCTAAAATATAAATTTACATACTTACATTCTTGTCTCGTCGCCGTCTTGTCGACAGGTACATAAATAAACAGCTATACCCGACCTAACGCAAATAGATATATTTATGAATACAAACATTTGTATTGAGCGAAAACAGAAGCCGCGGCCTCCGACGTAGCAGTCGAACTTTCTACAACTATGCCTCAATCAATCAATCAGCACACTGCCGTCTACTGCTGGACATAGGCGTTTCCCAATGCGCGCCATTTTGTCCAATCCTACGCCTTCCTCATCAAGTCTGTTCGTCATCAGAGGTCATCAAAATCATCATTGTTCTCGGTTGTAATTCGAGATTTTTACGGTTGCTTTTAGTTTGACTCGTACGGCTTTTATCCTCGCCGCCATTCGTTTACACGTACGTGCACCGGCTTGCGAGGTTGCCTTAACCCCAAAGGCCTGAGTGGGGTCCCATACAACTTATGCACCCTAACGGGTTCCTCTTTAAATAATACCGCAAAATTAATTATACTGTAGGTCTAATAATCTGTAAATTTGTTCTGGAATCAAATTGTTTAAGTTAAGCAATTGGCGCGGCGCCAAACCGCAATCATAGCATTATCAGACAATATTTGGTTGTTTCTACATTTGTAGAGAGCGATAAATCAGATTTATCTGGTTACTGGGAATGTGTTTCGAATTATTGTTAGCGGCTATACACATTTTCAACATTTTAACTGATTGATTTAAGGTGAGTATGAGACTCCACCGTGACTTTTGGGACCAAGTTTGTAGGTACACCTGCTGCTTGATGGATGATACTACAGGCAAACTTTCTTTTCGAGTTGGGGGGTCAGGTGGTAGTCGCTAAAAATCTAGATCAACCAAATTTGCAGAAGAGATAGATTAGGCGAGCGGTCTCTGCATTCTCATAAACACAGTTCATGTAATATGCAATTGGCTAAAATATTGTCACGGTGAGATTTAGTGGTAAAATTTATTTTCACTCTCAGTTTAGGTCATTGGCGTCGTTTAACTAATGGAACTCATTGCAAATTAATTTGATTAACTCGATTTTGTGTATCACATGAACAACTGTACGAAATGTTGAACTATAATAAAAGTCCGCTACATGAGTCTTAAGTACCTATCTAAATCTTTGCCATTGTCGCTTCTCCTTTTGGAACCGAATGACCCGGAATCATTGAACGATCATTGCATAGTTAGTTAGTTAATTAACATAGCTTGTAAACTAAGTCATTAAATTATGTTGTCAAGAAACATTATTTTTGTGTCTGGTTTTAGGAAGTCTGTTGTTATTTATTACTCGTGATAAAATTAAAATTTTCTTCTAGAAAAGTTTTTACAAAATATTACACAGTGCTTGGATCATATTCTTTCGGGACCATCTATTTTTTAATTTTATCATATCCTGCTCCAGGGCGCCGTAAAATTTACATTATTATTGTAACGAACATACTGGAACAATAACGCTGAAAGATATGGTGTTGCACACGTCCATAGGCCACGGTAATCATTTTCCATCAGGTAGGCCGTGTGCTTGTCTGCCACCTAAGTGGTATTAAAAAATGCACGTGAATGGACATCTAATGTCATTGTCAAGTCCAATGAGACTTGTGACGACACTGTTGAACTTGACGTCATCATCAATCTCATAGCGATTTCCCAGCTGTTTCCCGCTTGTTATAGTTTTAATTGGTATGTCAGTTTTCCGAGAGTGACTGCCATCTGCACCAGAACTACGTCCGTGGTCACCTGACTTGCAGGCAGACTGAATGTCAAGGCCGTCAAGGCAGGGACAATCTTACTTTGGAATTGTCATCAACTCGAATGGTGGTCCATATTATGTGTAGTCAAGTAACGGGCTGAATATAAAAAAGGTTATGTTAGTTTGGGCACAGGCCTGGGCCTCAAGGCGCGGTTTATACAGAAGTGACGTGTCGCGGACTGATGGGGGTGGCGGACAATTTAAGTAACACAATATAAACCTTATGCTGCGTACAATAACGACGTTTTTGTCTTAGAGGAGAATTACGTCCGCGCCTCCAGGCAACGTCCCGCCACTAAAGTGACTCGCCATCGCATCGAGTGGCGATCGCCACGTCATTGACGTTATTGTGCACAACATAAGGTTCATAATTGTGCTACTTAAATTATCCGCTACCGACAAATGTCCCCGCTACGTCTCTTCTGTACAAATCGCGTCTAAGGATGCTAGAAGGGCTCTATGCATCCATTTCCACCCTTAAAATTCAGTAATTTCATTTATATTTGATGTACTGGCTTGAATCAAGTAAACAGTTTATCAAGCGGTTAAGTTTATCAAGCGACGCCGATAGATATTTCTTATAACTTAGCAAATTAAGTTCCCTGCAGATCGATTGCCTGTTGGCCGGTGTTCAACTCGCTTTATGTCAATTAAGCGATCAATCACTGGATCCATTAGACCGTTCAGCCGATATTTGGAGTCCTCGGCTGAGACTAGGCAAGTGTAAACATATAAGCTTACATTATATAACTATCTCTACAAGAGTGCGCTAAAATTATGTGTGAAGAATAAAGCAAAATATCATGGCTGGCCTTTACCTCGCTTAAAGAATTAGTAACGCTATTCAGCGTGGTAATGCCGCCAGCCTTTTGGATACGGTACAAGTAGAGGTCGATAGGGAAGAATTTTTTGAATACGTAAAGTTAGAATATCCCCGTTTTTATTTCATTTTTGTATGTATTAAATAGTATTATATAATATTATATAGCATAGTTAACATGGTTTTATTATTAGTGATTAAGGAAATATCATTACATCTTTATTTACTTAGGTAATAAAAGTCGACATACTAGTCAAAAATAATAAGCAGACCTAGGGCGCCAAAATGTAAACGTTGGTCGTAAATAGCCATATAGATGATGATGAATGAAATTCAATTGTCAATTGTGTATCTGACTGACTAGTTAAATTAGTTATTTTTACTAAACGTCAAAACGGTAAGTTATAAAGAAACTTGTATGAAATAATTTATTGTGACGTCATAATATTCAACTGTTTCATGTTTAATTATTATTTGTTTAAAAATAAAGCTAACTATTGTCTACTCTCCTTTTTTGTGTTCCGTTAATTCTGCCGGTGTGTGTATAAGTTGGGTGGATGATGATAAATAAAATATTTTAAGTACAGGAAATTACCGAATTTTTCGGAATTTGTTCTCAACAGTTGCGGCTTGCTAGTGCGACGAGTTATTTAATTTTTTAAGGTTCTGTAGGGTTTTACTCAAAAAGATAAACAGAATGATTATGATGGGTGAGGTGCATTAATTTTCAAGAAAAAAAGGTAGTTGATTTCTACTGAGATAATATTTTTAACTAACACTAACCCGGCGAACTTGATACCGCCATATTTTTTTCCCGGTGCATCTTCTATTTTTTTTTTATTCACCCGTGCACGCTGCACTTTCTTTTAATTTTTTTAAACAAACCTCGGCCATGCAATAACGAATACAAAAAAATAAGAATTATATAATTTGGTGCAGTCTTTCGTATGTTTTGTGCGTACCTATATGTTCAGTTTTCATTTTTTATATTTATATATATAGAATTCGACTCCCAAACCCCTTGACTATGCCCAGGCCATTAATCACTCTCGAAGGTTTCAAGTACAAAGTAAGAGATCAAAGTTAATGATGTTGGGAGCCTACATGTGTCGTATTACAGTAAAAATATAAAAAGTATATTAACTTTCTTGGTAATACTTAAGAAAGTAAAACTTTTTTGTAAGGTTGAATATAGAATAAAATTGTGAAAGATATCATCGACGTGCGCATCGAAAATTACTTTCCTCGCAAGTTAATACTATTTACATTTCCCCCAATGTGTTATAACTTGTGTGTTTTCTACATAAAGTTATAAATCTTTGGGACTATGTTATAATATTATATATGATCTCTCGTATTATTTAATACTTATATAATAATTTCATGCATACATTCAATACACTTTAGGTGTGCGTATGTGGGCCTCATCGATTTCTTTGGAGACTACGCCAATCGCACTGGCTACCGGCCCTCTAGACAAGTGGCAGTTTCTTTGACCGACGTTTGGTAGAATAGAATGACGAATGTATGAAGTATTTGACAGTCGTTAAACGTCAAATCCCATACATTTATCATTCTCTACCAAACGCCGGCCAAGGAATTGCCAGTTGTCTAGAGGGGCAGGTACGCCTGCTGATTAACGAATAAGGCTCTGGTGCAGGTTTTTCTCTTGGAGGTAGAAAGTCACCCGCAAAAATCAAATAGGGAGAAGGTATGGGAGAGCAGTTAGCTGTTGAAATAAGGAGTAATTCAGGTTACTTTTATTTGGGAAAATAACGTTGACTCAACACTAAGCGATAACCAACATCCACGAGGGCGGAGCCGCAGGCAACAGCTAATACAACATATAACTAGTCTTGCCATAAACACTGTTACATTAAAACTTTTCTTTTTTTCAACATTTTAATTCTTTTGAATTTGAAACACGTATATTATTTTAAAAACTTCTTTCGATTTAATCAATGCACGAACTATCCAAGCCTGGCTGGAAACCAACGTTCCGGATATACATCTTTCTGCCACATTATTGTATTTTAGTAAAAAATTTATTGATATTATTTTACATATACGATGCCTGCTATTGAACACTTTCACATGACAAAGCGGAACATCACCGCAGAACTACAATCACAGAGCACATAAAATGCATACAGATTTAGCACCAGCACACACGGTATGAATCAAGGCATAATCGGTGTAATTAGTATTTACCCTTTGAAACCAGAGGTTCCCTTTTTTTAACCTCACGGAGTATTCATCGAAATTATCAATAAAAAAGAACAGTAGCTAATTTAAAAATGAACAATTAATTAAAACGAGAGCCCTACAAATGAAGTCACTTAAGGCTGTCAATTAGACCAAAGCCAATGAGGTTACTGTAAGTGAAGTGTCGAACCATATCCTTTTATATCCTAGAATTTACAATAGAGTTAGGGTATATCGATTTAATCCCGTATCGGTCTTTATCAGCCTGTTCTTTACTGAGGTAGCTCTTTGCTCGGGGTTTCGGGCCAAGAAGCCTTAATTAAAGTCGTAGGGTGAGCATTTGTACCCTTTGTCCAACCCGAGGATCGTACCCAGAATCTCATTGGATCTGGAATTAATCGCTAGTGAGACTGAAAACGATGTATTAGACCCTCAAAGGGTTTGTGACATTCTGGAGCCATCTGGCCTTTATTAGTGGAGAGTTTATCTCCTAAGACAGCAAGAAATTTTTCATATCTGGCTTGCTTTAATTGATGGTTTAGAAGAATGTGACCGAAGCTATGACGCTATGACTTTACTTTTTAGAAGACTGGATTTTTGTCACCTTAAACACACTGAAACTTGAAAAGTTTATCCCTAAAGTAACTTAAAATAACATTATAACCGATCTCGCACATGCAGAAGTAGATGGAACTAAAATTGATACACAAAACTTTAGGGTTTCATTTTACATTATGCTGGGTTTATTTCTTTTACGCAAATTGCTTTTAGTTAGGATAATGGATTGTGAAACAAGAAACAATTGGATACTGGGAAAGGTCCTTTTAAATTATTTAACAATGAACATGTTATAATTTATATTTTAGTAACTCGGTTTTTCCCGCCGCTCCACTCGCGTAGATGGTAGTTATCGCGACCAAACAAAGCCTATGTCCTTTTTCAAGGTCTAATCTACCCACATACCAAATTTCAACAAAATCGGTTCAGTGGTTTACGCGTGAAAGAGTAGACAGACAGAGTTACTTTCGTATTTATAATGTATGGTATGGGATGAATACAGGGAAATAAGTAACTAAGTTGGTGCACTGTCTAAACAATTTGAGGACCTGGCGCAGAATTTTCTCTTCGAATTGGGAGGCCAGACAGGCAGTTGGTCTCATAATGTTATCATTGACCAAATTAGCTGAATCTTAAAACAAAATACTGTTTGATAGCACTTGGTGAAACTTGCTACACATATTGAATTCAGTCACGATTTTCATCTCACAACATTAACAAAGGGTATGACAACTACTAACTTCTAAACCTTTGTTGTAAGGTGAAATCAGTCAAGCTTAGTGAATTAATATCGTGGAACAGGACAAGTGACTCTCTTATGCAGTGTCAAATTAACCTCTTCAATTCATTAAGCAGGTAGCAAATTAGTTAGGCACATATATTATATTTTAGTATTTTCCCAAACGTTCTCTGAACACATTCAACATTTATCCTTATTATTGGAAGCAATTCTAAAAGAAGGTTTTAGATTGAAGTTCTCTAAATGTACTTTTGCACAGGACTCCGTAAAATACTTAGGCCACATAATAAAAAATAATACAATTACTCCGTTAAAAGATAATCTGATAGCTATAAAAGATTTTCCAGTTCCAAAAACAAAGAAAAATATTCGACAGTTTTTAGGCAAGATAAATTTCTATGGGAAATATATACCAAATATATCTATCATATTAGATCCTTTGCATAGTTTGTTAAGAAAAGACCAACAATTTACCTGGACAGAAGAATGTCAAGAATCTTTTGATAAAATTAAAAAACTGCTTTGCTCAAAACCTATTTTAGAAATTTTTGATCCGCATTTACCTATACATATATATACAGATGCTAGTATTCAGGGTATAGAGGCTATTTTGAAACAACCACAAAAAAATGGAGAGGAAAAGCCATGTGCATATTTTTCGAGAAAATTAAATGAAAGTCAGAAACGAAAAAAAGCCATATATCTGGAATGTTTAGCCATAAAAGAAGCAGTAAAATATTGGCAACATTGGCTCTTAGGAAAAAAGTTTAAAGTATTTTCAGACCATAAACCTTTAGAAAAACTAAATATTAAGGCAAGAACAGATGAAGAACTAGGAGACCTCACATATTACTTATCTCAGTTTAATTTTGATGTGATATATTCACCGGGAAAAGATAACTTAGAAGCAGATAGTTTAAGTAGAAATCCTGTATTAGAATCACACGTAAATCAGGAAGAAGTTTTAAAGATTGTAAATTTTATTACACTAAGAGACATTCAAAATGACCAACAACAAAATGAAAATATAAAACTATATAAAAACCAATTAATATTTAAAGATAATGTATACTTTAAAAGAATAGGTAAAAAAGAAAAAATCTTACTCACTGAGGAATTTAGTAAGAAAATTATAAAAAAATTACATTATACATACTGTCATATAGGAAAGAAACAGACAGAAAATATTATCAAACCATTTTATGCAGCAAAATACTTAATACATAATATAAACAAAATCTGTGATAATTGTGAAATATGCATAAAAAATAAATCTAGAACAAAATTTAAATATGGACTGATGTCTCATCTAGGTCCAGCTACTCAACCATTTGAAATTGTCTCGATAGACACCATTGGTGGATTTGGTGGCTCTCGCTCTACAAAAACATATCTACATCTTCTGGTAGACCATTTCAGCAGATATGCTTACATATTGACATCAAAAACTCAAAATGCAGATGATTTTATAAAGCTTATAAAGAAGGTTATTCCGGAAAATGAAATTGGAATGATCCTATCGGATCAATACCCAGGCATTAATTCGAAAGAATTCAAAAGCTTTTTGGAAAAAGAAAACATACCCATCATCTTTACTGCTGTAAATGCACCTTTTTCAAATGGTTTAAATGAACGCTTAAATCAAACATTAGTTAATAAGATTAGATGTAGAATTAATGAAAAAAATAAGAAGATAGCATGGACAACAATTGCTCATGAATGCACTCAGAGATATAATGAAACTGTACACACAGTAACAGGGTTTTCACCAACATATTTAATGGAAGGAAGAGTTATTAATATAGTACCAGATGAATTAAAAGAACATAAAACCCATACTGATTTATTACAAGATAGAAAAATTGCTTTGGAAAGAACTATAAAATCACACAAATATAATAAGTCACAATTTGACAAACACAAACAACCTATCCAATTAAAAATAGGAGATTATGTGTATGTAGAAAATGGTAACCGATTGAATAGAAAAAAACTAGATGAATTAAAAATTGGTCCTTACAAAGTTTTAGATAAAATATCAAACTCAATCTATAAGATCAACACGGGATACAAGAAATCTGAATCAAACTTATTTCATATTACGAAACTTATGCCGGTATCTGAGGAATTTTGATACCATAAAGGGGGGGGGGGGGAGATGTAAATAAAATACATTTGAGTTTCTATTATTAGTATTTACTGTGGTGAGAGTGAGCACACTATGGTATATCTCTGTGGTTTATGATATAAGAAGGATAGATTTTTGGTTCTTGATATGACAAGCAATATTTTAATTTCATTTAATTATATAAATAATTGGATAACTATTTACCTGTGGAAACAATAAGATTCAGTGTTGTTTCTCTGATTACAGGTCAGTAATTGTTAGCAAATGATTTGATTATAAATGTGTAGTTTGGATTAGCATTATTGTAATAGGATTTGTCATTCCTATCATTCCTTTATAAAATAAATTTCTCTGATTACAGAGCAACAACTTGAGTATTTCAATAAGTAAAATACCTATTACATATTTATACAGGATGGAAGATTTTGACCTTACCAGGAGGGAAAGTACCCTAAATACTGGAGATAGCGAATTGCACTCAAAGGAAACATTCCTTAATTTGGAAAAAGAAATATTACTGCCGTCAAAGATTTTTGAAAATTCGCTAGCCACACAAGCTGGTAATCGAACCGACTAAAATCTGAAAAAATAACATCGTGTATATTTTGACATCAATCGATAGGGTCAATCATAAGGATCAAATCTCTCTAACAAACATGGCAAATAAAATGATAGAAAGTTCTTGAAATCTAAACTTATAAATTCTTCTTCAATTCGCAGTACTTTTACTCAAGAAGCCAGTAGTAGATACAGTAACAATACTAAATTATCTTTGAATTAATTAAAATGAGTACTAAATGACTGAACTTTGTTTCTGGTTTAGAAAGTAACTTTATTGGGTAACTGCGGGAGGTAGGTAGTAATTTGAGGTGCTTGATTGGAAACCGCCACGTGGAGTACTCTGAGCAATGGAGATGGCGAGAGAATTGCCCTTTTGTTGGTAAGGTTAAAACCTGTTAATAGAGAAATGAGGTGACTTGCGGTTTTAGTTTTGTGTTGAGACCAATTTAAAAACTCCTGCTGACCAGCAGCGGTATCCGCATGAAAAAAGGGAATTTTGATTTAAATATAGAATTTTATTGTTAACTAACTTTTGCCTGCAACTTCATCCGCGTTAATGTAAATGGCCTAGGCAAGCGCTGAGAAAGGTTTTTGAAAAATTAAAACTTTTGTCGTAAAACCCCTGACCTAAACTTAATCATGTATCTACATTTTTCAATGTTCATTAGTTGATGGTTTTAGTTTCCTCCCTCTTCCAATTCTTCAGAATGCACCATTACCACTGCAGTACAATATTAACCGGCTTGGAATGGATATTCGCTGTGCGAGAGCGTCAAGAAAATAGCTTGATGAAAACTCGGAGCCCCATTTAAAGACAGAAGGTTTGTCAAGCCGAAGCAGCGGTATCTTTTGTCATAAGACGCAGGTTCGCACGTCGTGCCATACTATCCTCGTCACTGGAATGGTTTGTATTCAAATTTGCATAGGCTGTAACAAAAAGATTTCAGAAAGGAAAGAAAGAATAAAAGAGAAAAATATTTAGTGCAAAGTGGTCACACAATACAAGAAATTACACATCAAACAATAATGACATTGGAAATATTGGAAGCTTGTTCATTCATTAGTAAAAAATATGCTTCCAAACTCCAAACGCAGCATGCGCACAATTAATAACATTGTGACACACAATCAATCAATCAATCAATTAGCCCACTGCAGTCCACTGCTGGACATAGGCCTCCCCCAATGTGCGCCATTTCGTACGATCCTCCGCCTTCCACATCACACACAAATGCACCAAATATGTTTCCAGTTCAGCATATATGCCAGGTGGAAAGACGTCATTGAGAGTCCTCAAGTTACTAACGGAGAATCGTTTGAATCCAATCGAGACGTTACTTCTATTGCTGTATTTTACCACTGCCACACCTTTCGGCATCAATATTACTCCTAAAACAACTCGTTTCCCTTTTTTGGAAAAATTCACTTACAATCACCATCAATATATTTAAAGAGTAGGTACCTATTGACATTACATCAATCCTTTACGTAATTTCAAACTTTTTTGTATGAAATCAGATTGAGTTTTAAACATGTGTCAAATTAAAATTACTTCAAAAAATAAAATTTAAATCAAAAGCACTCCCATAGGTACACCCAACTTTATAACCCTTTTAAAGGGTGAAATTATACAAAATGAGTTATACGTTTTCCATCAATTGTATTCAAAGTTGTTAATGTAAGATTTGAAGTAAATGGCACCAAGGAATCACGTGTCCCATACAAATTTTGCCCTACTTTTTCAACCCTTTAGAGCTAGAATTTCGGAAAAATTACTTCTTATCGGATATCTACGTCAAACAAAGCATACACCCTCCAAGTTTCAGATTTCTTCAATCAGCGGTTCAGGCTGTGCGTTGATACCTCTGTCAGTCAGGACAAAGGATTTTATATAATTATATAGAATATAAATAATATAATATCAGATGGACCTTTGAGTTAAAGATGTACGGTAAGTTTTAAGTACGTGATACTCTTATCTAAATGATGCTGGCCTAAAGTCAAGCGCGTTACATTAAATACTCTCTGTGACTCCAACTTTCAATAGAACCTCTTTTTTGTTGAGTTCAAACGAGTAAACGTTTGAAGTTAACAAAATTTTAAGATAATGAATTTGGACTTAGTAATCTAAAGAGTTACTGCGTAATGATTTTCTGCTCCTTCACTCTAAGTGCTTTAGAAATTTTAGGATAGAACTTTTGTTACTTTAAGGCTTTAGTAAGGTTCCGGCTGCTTTTATTGTATCAAAAGATTTAATATTGTGATTGTGTTTGAGAGCGAAACTTGATGTTATTAATAGTAATTAATAACATCAAGTTACTGCTCTCAAGCTCTTTTTAAGATTAAAATAGGTCATGTTGTCTGGCCGTGGTCACGAGTACACTCAGCCTGTAATCACTGCTAGCGTAACTTGGTGGAAAAATCAGGCATTTCATGTATTGGTGTCATGATCGCGTTACTGTTGTAATTCCCTTAATATTATTGATTGGTATATTACTGTAGCACTGTCTTATTTCGCTAAAATGTGATCAGATATTGCCTTTTTTCCCTAGACGCTGCTATGATAGTATAATCATCCATCAGCGTTTTGTCTAGTTGCACCTTCTTAGCTTTTCCTTCTTTACTTCACGCGGGCTTCGGTGTCCCTGGTAGTGATACTTATGACGTGAAACCAACATTTTTAAGTCTTCTTATTACAGTGTAATAGTAAACTTTAGGATTTAGATTTAGCTTTCATTATTTACTTATCATTGTCTCGCTCGTGTCTCGTGTGCGCTTCTTGATAACGGAGGAGGTAAGTTAGCTCACTTGATTCAAGATCACTAAAGTCAAGCGGTATCGGTTGTGATATTCTTATCTAGTATAAACTTATCCGCCAAAACTAGTCCAGCTTACTTTCGGTACGCCAAGATAACGCTTTGCTCGAAAAAAAAATTCTCATCACCATGTTAAATGTAAATTGAAAACAAAACATCCGCATACTGAAATATTTTTGCCAAGGTTATATATTATTAATTAATTTTAGAACTCGCATTTGAAATGATTCTCGAAGTCTTTAAACAAGTCTTCTGTCACTGACGACTTGTTTACAAAGTTATTAATTTATTACCAGCCAAGTTTAATCTGAAAGCATTTTGGGCTGCGATAAGTTAAATTTATTTTAAAATGAATGTTGATGTTGATTTTATTGGAGATAAATTAAACGATGAACATAAATTATATATTGTTTATTTGATTGCTTTTTCTGCAAATGAAGGGGCCTTAAGAAAAGCGATTATTGAATAATAATTGGTTATGAAAAAAGTAAGTTGTTAAACACTTTTTGAATTAGGTGGGCCGTACACCAAAGCAGCAAGTAGCAAACACTGTTCGCTTTGCTTCTCAAAATGCTGTGTGCATGCTGCTTACTGCTTTGGTGTGCGACCCCCCTTAGTACCTATACAAATGCATTTCGAAACGAATTTATCAATCGTTAATAAATCAATGCAATGAATACTCCTTTAAACTTATTTTTACACATTTCGTGTAAACTATAATATATTGGCATATACATCGTTAAAGTTAACACAATAATTTATTAGATATCGCTGAATATTTTTACCCAGTTTGTGTAGACATTAACACTTTTAAAATAACCCATACCTAACTGTTTAAAGTTAACACAATAATTTATTAGATATCACTGAATAATTTTCACTAGTCATTAGATAAGTTATGTCAGGCATTAGCTTAGCTTTTCGTATCAGATCAGAATTAAAAAGTACAAATTAATTAAGCACAGGAGGGATTAGAAGGTGGGAGTAGAATAACAATCCAGTCAATATTATATATTAGTGATGTGCAAACGATTTGTTCCTCACCGAGACACGGTCTCGATATTAGATCGCAATATCTATTGACTGTTTAATCATGACCTATAATCAATTTCTGCCAGGTTTAAAGGAGAACTTAAAATGAACTTTTATAGTTTATGCATAGGTTAATGACAGACTTATGAAAATTTATAAAATAAATATACTTACAAATACATGCTATCTATACAAGTTTTAAAAATCGTACGAAGTTTATATTTATTATTAGTAGGTATGTATTATGTTGTTAGAACAGACTATTCTCTTAGCCTTGTTATGGCTTACTGAAAGTACAGTTAGTCTTGAAATACTTCATTGCTGTGTACTTCACAATAAATAATATTTCTTTATCATACATGTACAATATTTTTACATATTTTACTTTTATTATTTTATTTTCTTCATCGTCTTTACACAAAACAAGTTTTAGGTATATTTTTACATATTGGCACAAATAGTTTTAAAATTTAAATTAATTTATAATATATTAAATATTTACTTTTAGAACTACTTCTTACAAAATTCCTGTATTTAATCAGAACATTCATTTTTATCGACTAATATACATGCATGTTTTGTAATAAATATTTTTAACTCTTACATTACATACAAGTTTCAAACGTCTACTCACATTCTTAATGTAAAATTGAGTAAAAATGTATGTATTCAAAATAATGACTTAAAATGATATTGCAATACACAATATAATTGCCGAAAACATACCACATCATCATTTACATAATAATATTTAAATACTTTTTTAAATTATTATTTAAATAATGCAACAATTTTTTTTATTAGTTGTAAATAACAAAAAAAAAACTTTTCATTGATCAGAATTTGTAAGTAATTTTTAAGAAAAAAAAAAAGAATCTAAGCTAAGGAAAGTTCATAATACGTATGTATGTTTTGTCAGTTATTCGATGAAATGATTCTAAAAAATATTCTCTAGAACCTTCAGTAGATTATAAACTATGACTTGAAAATGTTACAATCGAAATCGACTACTAGAAGTATCTTCTAGAAAAAATTAATATTACATTACTGGCAGTTTTTAAGTAACATTTCATTTTCAGTTTTTAAGTATAGCATTTCACGGTAGACTCACAAGAATACACCAATCGACAAAAATGAACATATTACTTTTTACTCGTATCAACTATGATGGCAGTATTAAAATCATTAACAAAATGAAAAAAATTAAGATTAGAGAAACGATTTCGGTCCCATGCCAATATTTTTAAAACGATATCTCTCTATCACAGTTTAATGGAATTAAATTTCCTAACGAATTTAAACATATTTTTGACATTGTTCATTTACAAAATTTCAGAAAATTATTTACATTTGTAAACTCATTTTCCTTGAAATTTAATAAATTATACTTGATATCGCTATAAAATCATAACATGTACACTATACATACATACTTATATTGTCTTAACAATAATTTTACACTGTTCTAAGACTTATACTGAAATTTTATCACACTCCAGCACAGTGGAATACGAGCCGCGAGCCTGAGTATTCTAATTTCTTATTAAAACGACATTACATTCATTATTATGCACAGATAACATATATACACCTATCACGCGTTTATATAGATTTCTTCTTTTGTTTTAATTGGATAGTCCTTAGGAGGTAACCTGAAGCTTCGCCTTATGTACGAGAAGCGGTGGAAGTTGTAGAAATATTCTTTACCGTCTGGTGAATACTGAGGACATAGTGTGTAAGACGGTAAGTCAAAGTCGAGGTCGGTGAGGGAGTCTGCGAGGGCATGCTTCGCGAACTCCTCCTTATATCGTCATGACTGTTCTCTGTACGCACGTCGCTTTGTACATTTTTCTTTCAGGATATAGCATAGTGCTATCGCTATGAGTACGGCTATCGCAATTGCCATGCTTATACTTATCCAGATGATCTCTTCGTTGATACCACTTGTCGATTTACCTGAGGACAATAAATTTATTTTAGTTATAAAAAGTCTACTTTATAAGTATAGCTACTAGCTAGTCCAGCTGCTAGTATGATTAAGGTGTTTTTTGAAGTTACTATACCAAAGTACAGGAAGGAAGTAAATATAATTTTCCAACATATTGCGTGGAGTGACATTGAGGTTTTTACAAGGGTGTCGTATATTAGTCAATGTATGTCAAAAGATATATACTCCGCAAAAGTCTTGGTATTCAAGACGGTTAGGTACTCATGTTACGTGGGTACGTCAAGTTTTATTATGAAATATACATAATTTAACGTGACGTTGTCGTATTATGAAACATCCATACAAATGTTATAAATGGATTCTCAGATATACTTAACATTTTTGATATCTTTATATATAGAAAAGGTACTATTACTATTGAATAAAACAGCGCTCACGTATTGGATCACAAAGAAAGCTCTTTTACGAAGATCGTCTTAAGTTCGAGAGCCGCTTTATGGTCCGGTTTTCAATTGTGGTGTTAATTTTACAACTCCTCGCGGGAGCTACAAGCGATAAATTATTACCCCCAGATGGTTTTTTGTTATTAATGATACAGTGAATATATATCGGAACAATTAGTTAATATTCAACGTTTTAGAAATGATATCAAAGTAAATGCTGTGTGTGTATTTGCTTTATTTATTAGCTATATATTTTAGCAGCAACTTATATATTTAAAGCCTTGAGTATTGCCTTGAGCATTTTGCGTCGAAGTACCTAGATGATTAAGATTTTTAAACAAAAAGTCTGAAAGCAAATTATAACAAAAATAGTTAAACAAGTTTTTCATTAAAATATGCCTGACTTACTTGATTCAAAAACGATTTTATAAAATTTTAAAATGATCTACGTTAACGCTTACATAACAATAAAATGATATAGAATACTCGTAAATAGCAGGAATTGAAATAGGTACTATTCGCAATTTGCATTTAAAGTTTTCATTATGTAGCGCATTGATTCTAACTTGATATATAAATAAACAGTAAAAAGTAAAAAAGGTCAAATGTATTTCCTCCTTATGGTTTCATAGTTCGTAAAAGAAAAAGCTGGAAAGAAGTTTACCTTCTTTTCAAATATTTTTATATGATCTTATTTTAAATAGACATCTACATCATTAACTGTACCTTACTTGTAATGCAAAGCGCAACTACAAACATTATATGAGAGAACAAGATTTTTTTGGAATGTGGAACAAAACTATAGGATAAACGAAGAATCAATCCCTAAATCTTGCACAAACAAACAATTATACTTAATAAAAATATGTTGTTAGTTGTATATGGTCCTGTTTTCTTTGCTTTTTGATCGATACGTCTAAGCAGCAAAACGTCCATCTATCCGAAAAGTCTAAGTAATAGGGGTTAAAGTATGAAATTGCCGTTTCATTGTAATAGGTACTTCGAATTGACATAGAACCTTCATGGTTTGAGATTTTTGAGTGAATTCGATTAAAAGTGAAGTCATGATGAAGTCGAGTGAAGTCATTTAAAAATGTGCAACATTCGATTATCGACTTTCAGTTGTTTTTTTTATTCAGCTTAGACAAGAAAGATGGATACTTCGAAAATTCGAGTGATTTTTGAATACGAGTTCCGACGCGGAACTAACGCGGCAGAAACAGCTCGCAATATCAATGTTGCGTTTGGAGAGGGGACTGCTAATGAACGCACCGTGCGATTTTGGTTTATACGCTTTCGTGATGGAAACTTTGATTTGAAGAACGAACCACGAGGAAGGCCGTCCACACAGGTGAATAACAATGAATTGAAAGACATGGTGGAAGCCGATCCGAGCCAAACTACCCAGGAATTAGCTGCATGGTTTAACGTTACCTTACCAACAATATTGACTCATTTGCGTCAAATCAATAAAATAAAAAAATGTGAAAAATGGGTACCTCATGATTTGACTGATCTGCAGAAAGAAATGCGTGTTGAAACTTGTGTTGCCTTGTTGAATCGATACAGAAATGAAGGAATATTGGATCGAATTGTGACATGTGATGAAAAGTGGATTCTTTACGATAACCGTAAGCGAAAAATGCAATGGCTGACCCCAGGTGAAACGCCACAACAGTGTCCTAAAGCAAAGCTTACCAATAAAAAGATAATGGTAACTGTTTGGTGGTCTCAGCATGGTGTTATTCACTATAGCTTTCTACGATCTGGTCAAGCAATAACGGCAGATGTCTACTGTGCCGAACTCCGAACAATGATAGCAAAACTAGCAGTGAAACAGCCCCGACTCATGAATCGATCTTCACCATTATTGCTCCATGATAACGCGAGACCTCATACAGCACGAGAAACCGTTTTAACTCTACAGGAACTGCAATTAGAAACTATCCGTCACCCTCCGTATTCGCCAGACCTTGCTCCAACAGACTACCATTTTTTTCGTGATTTGGACAATTTTCTATGTGATAAACAGTTTTCTTCTCAGGAGGCAGTACCAAATGCTTTCACACAGTTTGTCGAATCTAGATCACCAGAATTCTATCGCAAAGGCATAAATGACCTTCCTACTAGATGGCAGCAATGTATAGATAATAATGGTAATTATTTTGATTAAATAAATACGTTAAATTAAAAAAAAACGAATTTCAATTTGTCAGTACAAATCGGCAATTTCATACTTTAACCCCTAATATTTAGGAATACACATAGTAACAAATTGTTACTACAAGTTAACTGCAGATTTAAAATAAATGCGAACATCAAAACTTCTTATCATATGCCATATCGAAGAAAATAGTTATATGGATCTGAAAAGGCAATGTAGGTCAGGTCAATTTATCGTAGAGGTTAGATCCTATAGGTCCTTTGGGAGAATTCTGTATGCGAGACCATACGCTCAGCATTATTGTACGTGTGCGAACCCACTTTACCTTCCATTGAGAGCTATACAGATTGGAAAATATTAGAACACTTCTGTTCGGTACTTACTGTCTATTTTATATTACCTCACAGTCACGGTACAAACACCACAGTAACATCTCAGTACACCGTAAAAAAAAAACTTAGTGTGAAAAGCAACACATTTTCGCCCTAAGATAACCTAATTACTGACTTCATTTATTGAAAATATTTACTATTTAAGTGCTTCGCAGAACGTAACTTTGTTTTTAAACCCTATCCTAACTATATATAAGATGTGATGATATATCTAAATCTATAAAATGTAAGAACGGGTATTTCAAGAAACAGCTTATGATGTGCCTGTTGATCCCTTTTGAATTTCAAGTGCTTCTTTCGCACAGTAGCGTTACAGTTAGAGCTTAAAATATTAGAAATATCAACATTCAAAGCCCTACCTACATTTCATAAAAAAATATGATCGCATGTTCTAAGAAAAATAACACACTGAAAATCCTATTGTAGGATATATGAGGTAGCCACTGAATTGGATCATTTGAACCAAGAAACTATGTTCCAAATAGAAGGGTCAAATTGGACCGCGTACTACAAGTGTTATGCACGACACCATCTTGTTAGGAATATACTATTTGCTCATTTTCTTTCATTCTTCAATTTCAGGATTCAGGATTTTCTCTAAACCAGTAGCTGCATGTTGTTGAGCATTTGTTTTGTAGAACTTGGTTTCGTCCTTGTTCTGTCAGACTGTTAATTTTCTTTACTATTCCTACTTCCTCGGTTTGGAAACGCTTTTTCTTTTTCAAATAGTATCGCTTCGACCGGTGTATTTTATTAATTATGTTTTCTAGGAAAGATCTAAGTACCTATATGGATAAATATATAAAATGAAATATTATCTATGTACAAAATTTGATCGAAGTTATTGGATCCATTTCTGAGGCAATCGCGTACTATAAACGTGCAATTCTTCAATAGAAAATATTTAATATAAATTACTCGTTATTAGCAAAAAAAAAATACCGTTGACTATCTCATCGCATTTCTATACCTAAACAAGAAGTGTAAAATAAGCACGTGAGTCTGAACACAGTACGTAAAATTAAAAATGGATACAAGGCTTTGACGACATTGTCGCTATAATACGAGTACTTAAGAAAAGCGTAAAATATACCTACCTTTTCAAGTATTATATTATGCCATCAGCGATAAAGTAGAGGAAACGCGTGTTTGTGGAGAAAATCGTAGGCAATGAAACATGTTTTATAAATGATTCGCTTTTTATGCTTTTATGAGCTTGTTTCACTGGTTATGTCGTTGACGGAATGATTGCTAATATAGGTACGATGTTATTTGTTTCGGTATTTTTATTTTGTAGTTACAAATAGGTCCATGGTTTCTTTTTGAACGAAATAACAGTGAAATTTGTATAGAAATACTTATAGTTAGGGTATATCGGGCCCCACCGAGTTGATCGGGACCTATGTAAACGTAACGTTCCTAATGCAAAAATTAGATTATGAAATTAAAGATTTTAAAACTTCTTACTGTGTTACTTTAACCTTTCTTCTAGCTTATGTAAGTAAATAGGTAAGCGTGTAATTAAACTCCGAATACTTCATTCAACCCTAGACAATGTTTGCGGTCATTTGAACCTAAGTAAATATTGTCACAGATAATTGCCTCCTATGACTTTATATATTGAATATTAGATATGTACAAACGTAACCTATCTTCGAGTAGCTCCAACAAAAAACCACTCTTAGTAACATAATAATTTCAGTTACAATCGCGGCTTGTTATAATGCTAGTGTTGTGTTGGCAATTCGATAGATTTATCGGAGCAATTCTAAGGCGTCAATAATACAGAAAAGGGTCATACATAGGTCATGAAAGCGAAATCGCACCGAGAGTAAGCGATAAGGCAACGATTCTTCCTTCCCTACTTCGTTGAACTACTCCGTCGTTGAACAATTCAGTCTTTTCACTATTTAGGGCCTTATCATACTAGCGGTTTGCGAGCGGCATATTTGGAAACTCCGTACCACCCTAGTACATACAAATACCGGCTGATTTTATAGTCGTTTTGGAGCGAAAGATTTTGGGCACAGTTTCCTTAGCAACATCGACGGGTAAGTGGTGAATTTAATATAGGGTGTACCCTAGTGTGTAGTAGTAGTAGTGTGTAGACATGTATACAACCGGTAGGTAGAAAAAAAAAGTCTTCTTTCTTCTTAAAATAATCGTTCTTTTTCATTCGCTACACGTTCGCGACTCCGCCGCGCAACCGCGACGTTTCCACTGCGCAACCGCAACGGTTCCGCTGCGTAACTGCGACAGATCCCCTGCTAGTATCAAAAGGCCCTTATTATGCTTACTTAGTTACGAACTATTTCTTCCTTTAGTATAAGTAATCAAAAATCTGGTACAAAACCGTAAACTTTCTACCGTTGTAATTATGATATGATATGAAATTATCCTATACTTTGCGCAAAGCGAATGATAAAAGTTGGTTTGAACATTTATTACATTTATTGGAAGTAGTGTAGGGAGTCATCGTATAAACTCGTGTGAAAGTTATCTCTGCGTATAAATCAATATTTCTGCAATGAAATGCTGATTTATGTTTACAAATAAAGTTGTTGGTGTGGATGTTTGTGTCTTTTGACAATTTATTTTAGAATACTTAGGTAGCAACCCACTTTAGGTTCAAAGCAGCCTCAATTATAATACAGCAATGTTACTGATTAACAGAAGAGGCTCTGGTGCGGGCTTTCCTTTCGTGATTGGGAGATTGGATGAGAGTTGCGCAAATCAAGTAAACATTCAGGACGGTATTGCTTAAAAATTTCCATCAAAGATTCAAAAATATTGCGCAAACATAAAGTTGTTATAACAACTTACAACTTTTTAATACGTAAGTGTCTTAATTCTATAGCAAAAAGCAAAAGCATCGGAGTAGTATTTATGATAAAAATACATACCTATTGTTATTAATAAGTACTTACCTCCCATCTTATTAGAGTAACCTCCCATTTTGCCGGCGACACGGGCTGAGGCGCCGCCTGCCAATATCAGCACGATCGCCCCGCTCCCCATCGTGTCACCTAGAGCATATTTAATGATTACCCATAGTAGTTACCTAAATTTAGTACTAGTACCACTAGTACTACTAGTACTACTAGTACTACTAGTGCTAGTAGTAAAAAATATTTTCAATATAGCCTTGAAACGTGAAAACCAAAGTTAATTTCTGTGCTGTTGACCGAGGCATTCTTAACAGATTGGGAGTATTAGTCCCAGTTGCTATACGAATATTTGTGCGTTCGTTACGAGTAGTTGGAGCTCTCAAGAGTCCAATAATCATCTAATACAGAAGGTAAAACCAGTGCAGTGTGTTGTGGTTTGTGGGGGAGAGAGAGAGGAGATCAGATGACAGTCGCTTCACAGAATATTATCGAAGTTCGTCTGTTTCGTTGTCGGACTGAAAGCTGAACCCAACTGACCGACACAAACTAAAAGTGAAATAAAAGTGTGTACTAAGATTAATTCGCCGTAACTTCTTTATTGAGTTAAGCTATATTTCGTCAGATCCTAGGTTTGATATCCCGAATCTATTCTAAGTTAATAAAGCATGAAATGGCTACGTTTCGGCCAGGGACTAAAGAAAAGATATACAATATTATTAGCTTGAAAAATAACTTCTAATATTGTTGCACGAGGCATTAAAATGTCTAATAACAGTACGACTTGGGTGCCACAACGTTATTCTATGGCTTTTCCTTTAATATTTTATATTACAAGGTAATGGCCAAACTTGTTGAGATAACACCCTATAAGAATTACTTGTTATGGCCTTGGTTGAAACGAATAAAGGACGGTACGTACTATCGTATTGTATAATATACTTACGAATCATGATCGCCATTTTGTTCAGACGAAGGAAAAGGCCGCTCCTTATTTACATTGAAATAGATATTGTCTTCTGCTTATACCATTGTGCGGCACCTGTGAACAAGAGTACAATAATTCTATTTAATTTTTGTTGTTATCCAATTTAAATGCTAAAGTTACCCAACAAACGTAAAAAAAACTTTTTAAATTGTGTATAGTAATTGTGATTGTACTGTATATCTCTAAATATCTTTTTGTTGTGGCTACATGATAGTCTTACTCTGTCTGAAAATTAATAGGTACTATATGGTGAGTGAACTTCGATAAGGGTAGTGAATGATACGACTTGAGGAAAAGCTCTCGAAATTCGGTCAAATGGAAAAAAACACGAGCACCGGATCATTAAGAGCCCTGGATTCATCAGGCGAATATTTCAGAATTACTGGAGCTGGTATTGTATGTTTTCTGAAAGTATTTTTCACGGTATTTCTAATGTATCTATAGCATTGAAAATTGCCATACTAATATTATAAATGCGAAAGTAACTCTGTCTGTCTGTCTGTATGTTACGCTTTCACGCCTAAACCACTGAACCGATCTTGATGAAATTTGGTAGGTGTAGATTAGACCTTGAGAAAGGACATAGGCTATGTTTGGTCGCGATAACCGACATCCACGCGGGCGGAGCCGCAGGCAAAAGCTAGTAGCTTATATTTTAAAGATATTTAGACGATTAAGCAGGCCAAAAGAACCTTTATTGATTTTGATTTTGAAGAAGTGAAATGATTGGTAGAAGAGACTATAAGAGTAGAGTGATCATTACTCAATCGACATGAGCGTTGCTCTATGTTTAAAGAAAGAGGAGAGGCATTAATAGCCGTTTCGCTAAATACCAATCAATTTATTAGTGATAGATAAAGTACGGTTGTGTACCTACTCTAGATTCTGCGAACGAACAGTTTCAGACAGCTAAGTTTTGGTGTTGTGTTAGTTGGCCCTGTTCTAGTTTCTAAGGACGTACCTATACTGTCTTGACCTGTAAGTTCTTGTACAATTGGACTAAAGTTTTAGAGTAACCATTATTAGATTATAAGTCTAAGATTTACTTTTATTAGATTATAAGTCTAAGAATTATCATTTTAAATTATAAGTCTAAGAATTACCATTATTATAATAAAGGTATGATTGAAAAGTCACATAAATTAATTAACTCTCTCTCTGTTAATACTCAGTGTTCCCCGAGGAGGGCCAGACCGAGAGGAATGGCCCTGGGTCAGCCGGGGTGCGAGGGATACGTCGCGAGACAAGCTCATACCTTCGGCCTAGCACATTGACCTACAGACGGCGTGCGGTTTAGTCGGTTCGAGTCCGACATAACCTCCCTCTCCGGCTCCGGAGAAGGGGCTATCCGTGCGGATTTACCCGCACGTAAAAAATAAACTCAGTGTTCTGACTATTATAGGTAGATATAAGTACCTATATGATAGATTCAGTGAGCAACTTCACCAGTTTTTTTATACTCTATACTATTATGTAATTGTAAGGTGTTCGTATCTGTACATTGGAGTTATTTAACTGGAGAGTATTTGAGCTGTAAGTGGAAAGACCAAAGGCTATTCCTGATTTGTCTTCTACACTGACGGCATTGAAACTATATGTGTTTACAGGGTCGGCACCACGAGTTTGACTCCCCTGACGTCTGACGTCCATAGGCCTAGGTAACCACTTTCCATCAGTAGGGCCGTATGCTTGTCTGATATAACAGTTTTATAAAAAAATGAGTTATGTTATTACGTATTTTACGTAAGGTTACTGAAGAAGAAAATATTCTTTTTTGGAATTGTTGTTTGTCTGTTTGTCCGCGATGGACACTAAAACTAATGAACGAATTTTGATGAGGCTTTTTTATTTGAAAGGTCTTGGTCAGACTTAAAATCTTACGTTTGAAGTATGACCGGAGATATGAGCAAAATTCGTGTTAACCGAAGTCCGCGCAAGCGGAGTCACAGGTGGAAGGCCAATTACCTGTTAAGTTAATAATTTGCATAAGTTCGATTGTTTTGCCGCCCCGTAGCAGTTAAAATGAATTCTTATTTAATTTAGTTCTGTTGTTGCTCCAGTCGCTGATTTTATGTATTATCGATGAATTCAATTGATTAGAAACTTTAAGGATTAAAACTTTTGAAACTGGTTCATAATATTAAACGAAAGCTTACCAAAGTTGAAAACTTAACCAAGTTTGAACTGTAGGAATATCTTGAATTTCAGAGCATGGTTTATTTAATCCTTTAAGCCGATTAAATATGGAAAGGGAATACGACTCTGAACTGTCTTGTAGGTACGTAGTAAAGTAACAGTATATCTATTAGAGTAAATCCTGTCCTTAATTAGAATGTATTTTCTTTAGTTGTTAAGATGTCTGTCTTGTAATAAGGATTGACTACTAGCTGAAAGCTAATGAAATTAAAAAGTATCTGTAGCCATGTTGTAGTAGTTGCTTACCTACCATATTTGAATGGTTTTCTGTATGAAAAAAGCTACATATACTTACATACACAGTAATTTAAAGCTTAGTTTAAAAATATTGTTATGTTATGAAACGAAATAATAATTTAATCATAGGAATAACAATAAATTCTAGTTAGAATTGGCAATTTTATTCAATCCTTGATTAACAGTGCAATAGTCTACATCCATTGGGAAAAGACACAGACAGTATTAGCTCGCAGCTATTCTTTTCTAGTCTACTAATTACAATGTATTGTTGTACACATCTGAGAGAAGTAATGTATTTCAAGCGATGCACTGTATTAGTACCTATCTGTAGGTAGTAATACAGTACATCGCATTAGTACCTCCTGTATTAGTACCCATCTATATTTAATGTTTGAAGATTCAATAGTACGGTGCTGTAAACAATATAATAATAATAATAATTATTCGTACCGTGCTCGTTTACTGTCACTGTTTCAGGAACTTGAACCGGCTGTCAACGTCTCAGCACAACGGCTATCGGACCAGGTACGGGCTATTCAGCGTTGCAACTTGTTGGATGGTGCCGTACTTGAGCGGCTATTATCTGACGTACAGAATAGTCTTACTATTACCACTTCGTCGCAAGCTGTGCCTTCGGTAGAATCCGGTGCAGCCGCGAGTGTAAACACACCACAGCTCTCTTCTGCTGATGAAGTGGTGGAAAGTGAGACTATATCCGTAAGTACCCAATGTAATGAACGACTAAGGAGCACTTTGGAAGATGCGATACTGGAATATCGGGCCATGACACCAAGTAATAGACCTCGCTTGCCCCGTTTACCTATGCATAAACGCAATATAGCGCTGGTGTGTGCCCTAGATTCGCTATTACCTAATTATTTAGAAAATAGCGAAGACCTCGGTGATACACATTCGATTCTGTATTGTGCGGCCGTTACAGCATGTCGTGTGGCTGGAGTCAAATTTAGTGTTAATAAACCGGCCACTCGCCCTAAACCTGCTGTGCCGGCCTGGCAGTATAGGATCGAATGTCGTATTGCCGAGGCTAGGGCACTTATTGGTAAGCTATTCTGCTTCAGATCGGGTAATACGCGCCCTAGGGTGATGCGCTTTGTGACACAAGCATTCTTGGGTACCAATGTTCACCCTCAACAATATGCTTCATGTGTCACAGAGCGCATCGACTTTCTGAAGCAGAAAGTTTATGCATGGGCAAATCGAATCCGTCGCTATAAAAAGCGCGTTAATAGGTACAATCAGAATCGCATTTTTCAAAAGGACGAGAGGTGGGTTTACCGAAAATGGGAACATCCCGAGTTAGGTGTGGACGACACTGTTCGACCGGATGCTGACGCTACGAATACATTCTGGCGTAACATCTGGTCGACGCCTGTCGCCCACACTGAAGGTGATTGGATGAGAGAGGTTGAGCGAGCATGTGAGAATATACAGATTATGGAGCCAATTGTCTTTACACCTGACGATGTTGCAAGTGCAGTCCGTTCTTTGCCGAATTGGAAGTCGGCAGGGCCGGACGGACTGCACAACTTTTGGCTGAAGTGGCTCCGTAACTCACATGCTTGTTTAGCAACTCAATTCCAATTAGCTCTTGACTTGGGTTCACTACCCAATTTCATTACAACTGGAATAACCCACCTACTCTATAAGTCCGGTAGTGTTACGGACCCCAAAAATTATAGACCAATTACTTGCTTACCGACGGTCTATAAGCTTCTAACTTCCATTCTGAGAGTCAAAATTAATTCTCATTTAGAAAAAAAATCGATTATATCTATCTCTCAGAATGGATGTAGGAGGGGGGCCCGTGGCACTAAAGAGCTCCTTTTAGTTGACATGGCCATTAGTCAACAGGTGCGTCGTAAACGTAAAAATCTGGCTATATCCTGGATAGACTATAAGAAGGCTTACGATTCTGTACCGCATACATGGCTTCTGAGGGTCCTAGAGTTGTATAAAATTGATACAACTTTAGCGACCTTTTTGAAGGCATGTATGGGGCAATAGAAGACGGCCCTTCACTATCCAGGATGTTGCCAGACAAACGATGCACCCATAAGAATTGAGAGGGGTATATTCCAGGGTGATAGTCTGAGTCCCCTGTGGTTCTGTCTAGCACTGAATCCTCTAAGTACTATATTAGAGAATTCAGGGCTAGGCTACCGGTTGCAGAAAGAGGGTCGAGCTATATCCCACCTCTACATGGATGACCTGAAATTATTTGCTCCGAATAATACACAATTGATAGAATTACTAAAGATGACTGAAAGCTTTAGTAGCTCTATCAAGATGGAATTTGGTTTAGACAAGTGTGCGGTCATGCATGTAGAAAGGGGTGGAATAGTGGAATCCGAAGGTTTGATTCTCTCGGATTCCATTAAGCTTAAAGCTATTTCTTCAACCGAAACCTACAAATATCTAGGTATGTCGCAGGCATTAGGAATACCTGAAGCTGGCATGAAACAGGCACTGCAGGAGCGTTTCTTTGGCCGCCTGAAAAAAGTCTTAAAAAGCTCTTTATCGGGCGGTAACAAGGTGCGCGCTTGTAATGGTTGGGTCATGCCAGTCCTAATGAACTCCTTCGGCATACTTAGATGGACTCAGACGGAACTAGATGCCCTGGATAGAAGATTTCGTACACTGTTGACCGCATTTCGGATGCATCACCCCCGATCTTCCGTAATGAGGTTGTATATCCCGCGGAAACTGGGGGGTCGTGGCTTTCTAAATGTCAAGACCCTTCATAATCGTGAGATATACAACCTCAGAGAATATTTCTTACGTGCAAATACGGATATGCACCGTGATGTGACAGCAGTGGACAATGGCTTAACCCCTCTTGCGTTGGCTAAAGAGAACTGGCGCAAACCTGTAGTACTTGGTACCGCTGATCGCAGGGAGGTATGGATGGGTAAAGAACTACACGGACGGTTTTATCGAGCCTTAAATGGACCCGATATAGACTTGAAAGCGTCCGTATCTTGGCTAAAGTTCGGTGATCTTTTCGGAGAAACCGAGGGTTTTGTCTTTGCAATTACGGACGAAGTTGTTATGACGAACAACTATCGGAAGTATATTTTGAGGGACGGTACGGTAGACATCTGTCGGGCATGCCACCGCCCCGGAGAATCTCTCAGACACATTATTTCCGGTTGTTCTCGTCTTGCCAACGGCGAATATTTGCACAGGCACAACCAAGTGGCCAAGATTGTTCATCAGCAACTTGCCCTTAAATACAATCTTGTGACTTCGGAGGTACCATACTACAAGTATGTGCCCGACCCAGTTCTCGAAAATGGTCGTGCCATATTATATTGGGATCGATCTATCATCACGGACAGGACTATTGTCGCTAATAAGCCTGACATAGTGGTTATAGATCGATTAGAGCGCCTTGCAATGATTGTTGTTGTCACCATTCCTCATGACGAAAACCTCATGAAAGCCGAAAAAGACAAACAAATAAAATATTTGGATCTGGCTCATGAGGTTGTCGACTTGTGGAATGTAGATTCGGCAATCATTGTGCCGATAGTCATAGCAGCCCATGGGCTGATTGCTAAGAGCCTCGATCAACACCTTAAGAGGCTCTCGTTAGGCAGCTGGCTCAAGGGCCCGATGCAGAAGGCGTTACTCCTCGACACGGCACGTATTGTGAGGAGGTTTCTTTCTCTGGAGCCCTAGCCACCGGTAGCTTGGTCCCTGTGCCCGATGCCGGTGGGACTCTATTTTTTATATTTTTAAATATATGTTTTTATATGAGTATATGTATTTAAAAATATAATGTATAAGAATAAAAATGTTAATAAAGAGGAATAATAATAATTGTATTTAAAATAAGGCTTGAAATATCATCATGATGAATTGTATGATAAACTATACATTTTGATTTGTAGAATTACAAAGTGAGTTTTCATTATTATTTAGATACAGTTTGAGATTCAATTCCATAAGTAGTAAATAAGGTGGTAGGCCAGTGATATATTGCCTGAATTAGAACGGGATAATACAATAACAAAATTGAGAATAACATAACCTCGTTATGCTACAACTCAATATTGATTAGAAATTGAATTGGCTCAATTAACAAATTAAATATCAATTTAGCGTTAAATTGACATGCAAACTTTACCTCACGAAGCTTCAGCTGTATTAGCATGCTAAAGCAATTTTGGCGTGGTTACGGTCGCAGGAAAGCCGATTTCGGAGCAATCATACCCTTGAATGCTTGCGTTGGTTACGGCTATCATACTTATAGGTATGCCTTTGACAAGATATTTTGGGTCAATACTATCAAATCGATACTCAGCGATTTCTTGAACTAAAATTAATATTCAAACCATGTCAGTAGTAAAATCGAACTTGGAGTTACAGCTATTAAATGTCCCAGAGTGTGGAAATAACAATACAACCTTAATGAAACCAAAGGGCTCCTGTTATACCTTTTGTTTCACACTTGATTGCTGTACCGTGTACACGTGTCGCACGTTATGTCGCTAATAAAAACATTAAAGGAGTTTTACACTCTCCCGCACTTTATGGTTGAATCTGCCATCCAGAGAGATTATTTGAGCGGGATTTCGTTTCAATATCATAAAATGAAGGACAGTCATTAGATATATATAAAATTCAGGATAGTAATATTCTGTTCATGTATCTGGCCGTTCTTTAAATAGGTACTAGGAATATGGAGTCATTAATAGTCATTTTTGTTTTCTATTTCTGGCGTTTTGTTGCTAATAAACGAAAGCCGTGAGAGAAGACAGAAGTAAATCAAATAATTTTAAATTTAAATTAAATTAATGAGTTCATATAAATTAAATCGGACGAAAAAATAGCTTGTCTTCTCGGGGCCTGTTTCACTAAATTAAATAAATGTTCGTACATTTTCTAACATTAAAATGCAGAGTACGAGTTCAATTTAAAAAAAGACGGGTTGCACTCCGGGAGTGCCGGCAGAAGTGAAAACGTTTTCTTTCTTATTTTTTTCGTTATATACATAGAAAAAGATAAAAAGAACATACCATACCATACCATACCTATAATATAGCGCCAATCATAGAACCTATCACTAATTTTCTGTCAGAAGAATTTAAGGAATTATAAAAAGAAAAATAATCACATAAAGTAATAAATAACAAAAAGAAAAAATAATCACAAAAAGTAATAAATTACAAAAAGAAAAAATAATAACATGAAATAATAATCACAAAAAGTGTCAGAAGCCCAGGTTCAAACCCGGTACTATCTGAAACCATAAGGACTTACAGTCGACGCGCTTACCGTTAGACTACGATGCTTCTAAACGCACCTAACAAAATAAACAATGTATAAGCTGTTGTAATGTTATATGACGTCAGTCGTCGGTTACGGTTCAAAGGTCAAGTAATCCCGACGCGAGTTTAACACTTTTTACCCATCCAACGCTGCTAAAGAAGTTTTCACTTCAAAAACAATTAGAACAGAAATCTAGTACCCACTTAAGTGCAATTATTGACTATCTCTTCGTCCGATAGTAACACAGCCACTACTTGGTAGGTTCCTTATAAGGAGGGTGTAAATAACTGCTAGAAACTGTTTTACGAAACTCCACCCTAATGGGGTAAAACGAGGGCTGGAAGTCCTATGTTTTTGAAGTATAATGTATGCTATGATAGTGTAGAGGTGTACTACCAAGGTATCCTTAGAAATCAACCCATTTTAGGGTTAAATCAGGGGATGGTAGATTGTCTAAAAGTCTAACTCACTCCATGTGTACGAAGTCGCAGGTGACCGCTAGTACATATATCATACACGCCACGATGTGTCACCTAAGGACGTTTGAGAAGCAAGGATAACAAAGGTACAGTTATTATAACCCATTTTAAATGATTTTAAATCAATGATTGTGCGTTGTAACTATCAAAACATTATTAACTTGTTGTGAAATTAATGCTTGTTGTTTGTTATGATGAAAGGATGTAGGAAGGCGAGTGGTCGTGTCTGGATAATTTCGTATTCCAATTACGCAGGGACTCGAGGCTGCGATGTAGAAATCATCTCTGACATCCAGATGGCCTTTTGACAGTGGGCAGGGCAACCATTAACCGAATGTTAAAATTAATGAGTTAGACGCTTGTTCGTCATGATTATGCAGTGGTGATGTCACAATTGTGAATGGATGTTAGTAGGTTTAGTTAATGACCTCTCATTAAGCTCGATATTAACTAAGCTGGCTCGATATTAATGCAGTCTATCTAATAAGATTATGTTGTTTGATCCTTAGTTACTAGATGTGCCACTAGATGGCGCTTATTGTACCTGTGTGAATCGCACTAGCAAGATCTACCGCAAGGAATAGATAAGGTCTTAGTTTTAGTTCAAGTACGTGCCACTAGATGGCGCTTGGTATATTTACATCCTATTCTGAATGGCGGTATTAAGATCGGCAGCAAGCTATTTATAATGTGTTAATTAATAATAAATATTTGAACTCGCTTGTAATGGTTGTTTCACTTCCAACAATTCATTATAAAGGCGATTTTGGAGGATACGTCCTTACATAAATTTTGGTCATTCGAACCGGATGAGTGAGTTGGTTGCAACTTGCTCAGTTGGAACAGTGTACTGAAGCCACATTATCAAAACAAGTACCCATGTGTGGTCAAGATATCTGGTTGATGAAATTGTTCAAAGACTCAAGTGTGGAAATATAGTTGTATGGTCAATGGTGATCAATTCCGACGGCAGAGGGCGCCAACAGTAACTTGCATTTAGACGGTGTTGCCAGAGAAGTTCGACATTACATTGAAACCTGGACCTGGATTTGGATATTGCGTAACAAGCAAAGCAGAAGTGACATCGATGACAGTGACAAGTGATAAAAGGGTTTGACGGACACAAAACAGTGAGTAAAGTGAACTTTAATTAATAGAATAGACTTGTAAACAGTAGTGACATTTGGACTTAGAAAAATTCATCGTAGTGAAGTAGAATCATTTGAGACTTGTAGTAAATTTGCTTTTGATCTTGGACTTAGAATATTTAACGTTGTGTAGTAGATATAATTAGACTCTTGTAAAAGTTTAGTTAGGACTTAGAATAGTTAAGCTAATTTTGTTCATACGGGGAACCTATGCCGGATTTTGGTCCGATTTGTATTAATTCCTAAACACTTGTAAAAAATTTCGGTTTGGTGCTTCAACTTGTTTGTTTTTGTAATCTAACTGTTCTGTTTTCTGTGCTTCCTATAATAGCGTAGTGTAATCATAGAAATAGCTTGCGTAGTTTGCTTTGAACTGATTTATTTACAATGGAAAAATTAGTAAAAGTACAATTGAATAGTAAAAAAAATATTGAAAAAGCAAGAAGTAATTTTAAGAAGTCGCCAAAGGATCGTTTAACTCAAACATACATAACAACTAGACTTGAAGCTTTGGATAAACAATGGAATGAATTTACTGACACGCATAGAAATATCATTGAAGAGACTTCTGATTCTGACTTGGAGAAAAGTGTTTATATTACAACCGATATATACAATGAAACCGAAGATATATACATAACATATAAGTCAGAGTTAAAAGCACTTTTAACACCAACCTTGCCGACCAGTATTGTTCGAGAGTCGGCAGAGTCTACAAATGTTTATTTACCGAAAATAAGTATTCCAAAATTCTCAGGATTGTACACTGATTGGATCTCATTTAGGGATTTATTTTTGTCACTTATTCATAACAATAAGCAGTTAGATGATGTCCAGAGACTTCATTACCTAAAGAGTCATTTGTCGGGTGAGGCGGAACTATTGTTGCGAAGTACTCCAGTAGCCGCCAGTAATTACTCAAAGTGTTGGTCCGTATTAACCAAAAGGTATAACAACAAACAATTTTTAGCACAAAGCATAATAAAACGATTTGCAAGGCAGCCAGTCATTCCAAAGGAATCATCAATTGCCATCAAAAGCCTTTTGGATACTACGACCGAATGCTTGCATGGTCTAGAAGCCATAGGTATCGATGTAAGTACTTGGGACTCGATTGTAATATACTATGCAAGTGAAAAGTTAGATGCCGAATCCCGTAAATTGTGGGAGGCAAAGATTAGCAGTAATGACAACTTAGCTACGTTTGTTGAATTTCAGGAATATTTGGAATCAAGATTTCGTTCCCTAGAATTTTTAGACACTACCGTTAATACCCAACCCACGACTAATAACCGCAAACCAAATGTCAAATCCTTTCACGTCGCTTCTCAAACTTGTTGTTATGTTCGGGAGATCACAAGTTAGGTAATTGCAAACAGTTTGAACAACAAGACTGCGACGCTCGTCGCGAGTTTGCTCGAGCCAGTAAGTTATGCTATAATTGTTTAGGTAAGAACCATGCCGTATTTACTTGCCGGTTGAATACAAAATGTAAACATTGTAAAAAGAGGCACCATACACTACTTCATCCCAAAACAACCAATGTTGCTGCTGAACCATCGGATAGTTCAGCAGATAGGAACGTTGTGGCTGTTGCGACAGCCGTATCTTCCCAAACAAGCAATAGTTCCAATTCCGTTTGTTGTTTCGCAGATGTGAACAACCAAGGTCTGTTAGCGACAGCCTTGGTCAAGGTCAATTCGAGGACTGGGACTGCAATGATTTTGAGAGCCTTAATGGATCAGGGTTCTCAGGTCTCCTTTATCACGGAGTCCACAGTACAGTTGCTCGGATTGAAGAAAACACCGGCTCATACTGACATATTTAGATTAGGCGATGATGACGGTGGTTCGATGCCATCAAGGTGGATAGTGAAGTTCGATTTGCAGTCACGCTTAGATCCCAGTTTTATTTTGTCAGTTAACGCTTATGTTTTGAACAGGCTCACTTCCCGACTTCCTGAGAGGAAGATTGTTCAGGTACTGCCATCACTCTCTTCATTAGAACTGGCTGATCCCACTTTCGATACTCCCGGTAAAATCGATTTATTGTTGTGCACACGAGTAGTCAGTGAAGTGTTGTTAGAAGGTTTGGTCAAGGGTTCTCCTGGAACGCCAATAGCTCAAAAAACGAAACTTGGATGGATTTTGTCCGGTGAGATTCGTACTCCGTTGAACTCAAGGCCAGTGTGCTGCAATGCAATCGAGTGCACTGATGTCAACGGACTCTTGAAGAGATTTTGGGAGCTAGAGGCGGAACCGGCATCTGATAAAGTCACGTTGACCAAAGAAGAGCAGGAATGTGAGGATTACTACTCCAAAACGACCAAGAGAGATGCAGAAGGGAGATATATAGTCAAGTTACCTTTCAAAACTGAATGTCAAAGTCGTGTTTATAGTAACTCTGAGTTAATGGCTCAGAAGCGGTTCCATCTGTTGGAAAAGAGACTCACAACTAACCCTGAACTAAGGTTGCAATATGGGATAGAAATACGGACGAATTCCGTTATACTGTTCACCTTCCGCCGTTGCAACATCCTGTGACTAAGCGAAAGGTTATATTATTCGCCCGTCTGTTCGATCCTCTTGGCTGGCTCGCGCCAGTAGTAATAACAGCCAAGGTGTTTATACAACGCTTGTGGCTATCAGGAATCGAATGGGACGATGAACTTCCAGATCCTCTGTTGAAGGACTGGTTGGAATACAGACGTAATCTTCACAACCTGTCAAGTTTCCGTCTACCGAGATGGATAAATGTTAGTCGGTGCGACATGCACCTTGAATTACAAGGCTTTTGTGATGCCTCTAACACAGCTTACGCCGCCGTGGTATATACTCGGTCTATAGATTCCAACGACCACGTTTACGTCAGTCTGGTGGCATCCAAAACCAAGGTAGCTCCCGTCAAACAGGTTACTATACCTCGTTTGGAATTATGCGGCGCGGTGTTACTTTCAAAACTTCTGCGCGAAGTTTCTGTTACCATGGGAATTTCAAAAGAAAATATTCATGCCTGGACTGACTCGTCAGTGGTGCTCGCTTGGTTGAGCAGCCACCCCAGCCGTTCTAGGTATCTGAGATACTCACTGTAACAGACCGAGAGCAATGGTCTCACGTTAGATCTAGGGATAATCCCGCTGATTGCGCATCGCGAGGGGTAAAGCCTAGTGAGTGTGTTGAGATTGACTTGTGGAAGCAAGGACCTAGTTGGCTAAGACATAAAACAGTAGATTACAGTAACGGAGAAATAATTACAACAAGAATAGAGGAAAAACAATCAGCTGTTGTGTGTAATGTCATGGTAAATCAGAATGATGAAAATGATATCATGGCAAGATTTTCTTCCTTGAGAAGGCTAACTCGGGTCATTGCTTATTGTAGACGATTTCTGAAGAGTAAGAGTATCGAGAGTAAAGCTAATTTAAAAAGTTGTTTAACGTTTTCGGAAATTAACGAAGCCTTAATGACATGCATAAAAATGTGTCAAAGTGAATATTTCAAAGGGGAAATTGAAAGCATAAATAGGATAGGTAAAGTTGATAAAAAGGGAAGGCTCACCACACTCAACCCTTATCTGGATCCGGAAAAGGTTTTAAGAGTTGGCGGAAGGTTGCATAGAGCTAGCACCCACGAGGCATTTAAGCACCCTGTTATTCTGCCTCACAGGTCACACTTGACAACCCTTGTGATAGCTGATGCTCATGAACGCACCTTGCACGGTGGACCCCAGTTAATGCTCAATTATTTGAGATCCAAGTACTGGATCGTAAATGCGAAGGGTTTAGTTCGTCAGTATGTTCGTAAATGTATTAGTTGTATTCGTCATTCCGCTCGAGCTATTCCGCCTTTAATGGGACAATTGCCAGCCGCTAGAGTCAATGCTAGTCGACCTTTCTTTAAAAGTGGTGTAGACTATGCAGGCCCTATTAGTGTTAGGCCCACAAAGGGTCGCGGTTATCGCTCCACAAAGGGCTACATTTGCTTGTTTGTCTGTATGGCAACTCGTGCCATCCATTTAGAAGTTGTAAGCGATATGACATCACAAGCATTTTTAGCTGCCTTCAAAAGATTTACAGCCAGAAGAGGTCACTGCGGTGAGCTTTGGAGCGATAATGGCACAACCTTTGTGGGAGCTAACAAGGAGTTAAGGGCTCTGCTCACTCAAGAAAGGTCGAACGTAGCTTCCGATATCGCTGACTGGTTAGCGACAAATGGGACAGATTGGCACTTCATTCCACCCCACTCTCCAAATTTTGGAGGGCTTTGGGAAGCTGGAGTGAAATCCACTAAGCACCACCTCAAGAGAGTTGTAGGCACCAGTACTCTTACATTTGAAGAGTTGAGCACAGTGCTTACACAGATCGAGGCTTGTCTCAATTCTAGGCCGTTATCCACCATTAGTATAGTCCTGAAGACTCATGTCCACTGACTCCAGGTCATTTTTTGGTAGGAGAACCATTGCTGCTTTCACCTGAAGCAAATTTCGAACATGCCAATATCAGCCCTTTAAGACGATGGCATTTGACTCAACGCATGGTTCAACAGTTCTGGCGTCGGTGGTCCCGTGAATATCTTGTTCAGTTTCACCATAGGTACAGATGGTCGCATCTTACTGCGGAACCGAAATTGGGGGATGTGGTGTTGGTGATGGAGGACGATTTGCCACCTGCACGATGGCTGTACGGTCTGATTGAGCAAAAACATACTGGCTCGGACAACGTTACGAGAGTCGTATCCTTGCGCTGCAAAGGATCTTTGATAAAAAGACCTGTGTCCAAAATAATAGTACTCCCAATTACGAGCTAACTTGTCATTATGCTTATAATGTTGTTCATTAATCGCTTGTATCCCTGTATGTATCACGTTAGAATATAAATGTAAGTTAACAGTATGTAATGTAGAATGTATACAGTCCATTAGCTTTGGCGCCTATCACTTTGTATTTTTTTGTTTGTTTTCATGGTAGGTGGTTACGTATTAGCTTTTCATTGTCAATATTGTTAGTTAAGTTATGATGGACATTCCGTCCATGGTGGGCGGGATGTTTGATCCTTAGTTACTAGATGTGCCACTAGATGGCGCTTATTGTACCTGTGTGAATCGCACTAGCAAGATCTACCGCAAGGAATAGATAAGGTCTTAGTTTTAGTTCAAGTACGTGCCACTAGATGGCGCTTGGTATATTTACATCCTATTCTGAATGGTGGTATTAAGATCGGCAGCAAGCTATTTATAATGTGTTAATTATTAATAAATATTTGAACTCGCTTGTAATGGTTGTTTCACTTCCAACAATTCATTATAAAGGCGATTTTGGAGGATACGTCCTTACAATGTCTTTTCGGCTAGATTGAAAACTTTCAACAAGTTCTTAATGTAGCTAAAAGACATTAGTTCAAATATCAAATTATTAAAAACCCATTAATTTTCATCGGGTTTGAGATTTGCAAATGGGTACCACCTGCTATAAAGCTTTGATCTTTTCAGAATCAGCCGGGGTTTTTATTTTTAATAATTTATTTTATTTTATACTTTTTAGTTATGAAATACTTAAATAGAAATCGAAAATCAAAGTATCCAAATAAGTGTTAAGAGAAAATATCACCAATACTTATTTTTCATTTAAACTGAATTTGAATCAAAACTATAACTTAAGACCTAAACTCATCACCTTCCATCATCCACTTATTCCTTTTCCTATTTTTGGTTTAGCTAATACGGCTTTAATAAGAGCAACTGCCGTCTAACCTCACAGCCCTGATAGGAAACCTACGCCAGACCCTAGTCTGTCTATCAATAAGTGTGCTGGCTTACCGGTGACTGGTAGTGGGGCTTAAAAACATACATGTACTTAATTAAAACTGTCCTTCATCCTTATTTAGGTGAAAGATTCAACCTGTTTTTGATGGATAAAGTAAGTCCATAAAACAAACCTGTCATATAGAACGTCTGTCTTTAATATAGGATAAACGTGCCTTCTGTTTTCTCGTGTACGTGACGTCACGTTAGCAGTGTATACGGAGCGACAAGTTAAAGCCTATTTTAGTAAGCCTTATCCTTTTTAATTAAAAATAATGGTTTTTGTGATATGTTTGTCAAAGAACCCTACGATTCTATATATGTAAAAGATGGTGAGAATTGATAGATGTGGGGATAAAAAAATTAAACGACATTTTTATATAAGGACACGTCAATTTAACTTCACCTCGCCTGATGGTAAGCTGAAGGCAAAGTCTCAGGAAAGAGGGCCACCATTATATACGCACGTGCCATGTTAACAATGGTAGCACTCAGCTTGACGGCCTCATCAGATGCTTTTAAACGCCCCGCTTAAAGGAGCCGGGACTGTAGGAAGAAGGAAACACGTGAGCTGGCAAGGAATTCCAGGTCTTAATGGTACGACAAAGGAAAGGGTCAACGAACCGCTTGGTTCTTAAAGGAATGTTCTGCACCGTGAAAACGACGACTGAGTAGATATGGGTAAAATTAGGCAAAGAGTTAGATTATAACCTGTAATAGAACACAGACTACTTTTTATTTTAGGAGTGGCTTCTTGTAAGACACGTAACGGAAACAGCTAGTAAGTATAATATAAAATCGTAATGTGAGTACTTATTTTATATTTAACTTATAGCATATCGTAAAACGTTGCTGAAATTAATGAGTCAATTCAGATTAATTACAGTAACTTCGCATAGTCTCACTCGATTTTTATAGGTAAGTTTCTACTACAATTTTTAATAGTTAAATAGACAAACGGTTACGATCACTCATTGCCCCACCATTCTTTATTTGGCTTATTTGAAAACTGAATACGCTACTCGCGTATTCAGTTTTCAAATGAAAAAAACAAACAAATGTCTGGCCATATGTTTTGGTTTTTGGCAATGAATCATATTAGTTTATTTATTTATATCACTTCCGCCGAGCCCTGGCAGAAGCAGTGTGACCAAGAAGCAGGCTTGGCATAGTCTTATTGCTATAGAGGGCCAAGACTATACCCAGTGAAGGAGGACAGTCAGCAATGAAGAGAAGAGAAAAAGGAGAAAGCGTCAATTGCGTTCGGAATTTATCGGTTAGATCATGATGTAACTTATATCTAGTATAGGATAGTAAGATGAAAATACTATTCTTATATCCATAATATAAAAATCAAAACACGTCACTTCTTCTATCGAAGCCATTCAACTGTGCTTTTAACTTGTACTATAATAGTCTGTTATTCAATTTCAAAAGAAAAGTTAGATTATCTCAAAGCTTTCTTATGTAGATTTCTTTTCAATTTTATACACGGAGAATGTTATAATCTCTTTATAAGATTAAAAAAGTCTTCTTTAAAAATCCAAGAATCATTTTTTTATACATAATATAACTAGCTGTCGCCCGTGGCTCCGCCCGCGTGGATGTCGGTTATCGCGAATCGGACTATAATTTGAGATTTAAACTATCCTATCTCTCAAGTTGGATCGAACTGCACATGGTGTGCGAATTTTATTATAATCGGTTAAGTGGTTTAGGAGTCCATTGAGGACAAACATTGTGACATGAGATTTATATATATATTGAGATAATAAATTGAATTCATAGCAAAAGTACTGTTTCAACGTAGAATTATAAACACGAGAAGGCCTTATAATAATTGTAAGTTTAAGGTTAATGCAATACAAAACTGGATTCGAGATGTGATATTTAAGATCGCAACCACGTATCAGATTCCAATCAAAACTTACTTCTAGGCTGCCCTGGTTTTAACCAGAATTCGATACCAAAGTTTAGAATCAGCAAGCTCTAAACCAACAAGATGTAAACTAATACTAACTAAGAATAGCTTTTTTACCACAATGCACCTATGATGAAACTTACGTACCTTAGTACCTACGACCATTTTTCTCTATTAATTTTATTTATATTATTTTCTCATTCTCACAGCGAGTCAATATATATACGTGTAGTCTGAATGAATTCACAAAGGCAGCTTATTCTGAATTAACGTAGATATGTATGGATTAGGGTGTTAATTTTAAGTTACGGCACTATTGTATTAGGGCCTACCTGTAAAGATAGTTGTCAGTGTGTGTAAATAAAAAAATAAATCACAATTATATATTGGATAATTTTCTCTCTGAACAACTTGGACCAAACTACATATTTCCTTCACAAATAATGAACTTGGCAATCTCACAAGTCCATGCGAGATTCCTCATGATAATGCGGTTGCCCAACCTATTGATCCAAATTAACAATTTGTTATAGAGGCTGCCAACTAGATCATTCTTAAAGGACTTTGTATGTTCTTATCGCTAAACATATGAAATATAAAAGATGCCTTGATAGACGTAGTTGTTCCTTATCCTTACTAATATTATAACTGTGAAAGTAACTCTGTCAACGCTTTCACGCCTATACCACTGGACCGCTCTTGATAAAATTTGGTACAAAGAAGGAACAGAGCGTGAGAAGTCTGTAATCGCTAGTTATTAATAAAATAAAAAAAGACGGGTTACACTCTGGGAGTGCCGACAGAAGTGAAAACTTTTTCTTTCTTTCTTCGTTATAAACATAGAAAAAGATAAAAAACATACCATTATAGGTATAGTATGATACCTATAATACAGCGCCAATCATAAGCACTAATTTTCTGCTAATTTTCTATCAGAAGAAATTAATAAATTACAAAAAGATAAAATTATCACAAAAAGTAATAAATTACAAAAAGAAAAAATCACAAGAAGTGTCATAAGGCCAGGTTTGAACCCGGTACTATCTGAAACCATAAGGACTTACATTCTTAGCGTTTACCGCTATGCTGCGAAGCTATTTATCAAATATTGCAAAATGGACAGTCTATAGCTAATATTGTATGACGTCAGTCGTCGGTTACGGTCCAAAGGTCAAGCGGTTCTGACGCGCGAGTTTAACAATTTTTACCCATCCAACGCCGCTAAAGAAGTTTTCACTTCAAAAAACACGACTCGAGAATCAATGCAGATAGTCTTATTACGACGATATATATGAGTGAAATAAGATTGATTTATAGAGAGATGCATAAAGATATATATGAGAGCGCAATGTAAAAGGCCTCGTTAAACATACATCGATCAAATTGTGATGGCTTGAAAAGAGAGCAAATTCAGAAACACTGGAAAGGAAGCATTCGAAACTGACGTACCCGGATAAAAGGCCCGGCCGGGGGCTGTTGACTTTGCCTACCTTGAAAGAAAAAGTTAAGGGTGTACTGTACTACGTGTATCCACCTTTTATTATTTAATCTTGTTTTACGGCTGTGTTGTGTTGAGTTGGAGCTGTTGTGCCCATCATTTTAGTTTTATCTGATTTTATCACATTATTAATCAAACTTTTGCACTATTTTCTTTTCCCCACCAAGTCAGATTTGGTTAAATGCGAGATGTTCAGATGTTTAGTTAATCACGCTTAAACACACAGTTGAACAGATCTCGCCGATATTTGCTACAAAAATAGATTATTGTATGAAATAATACTATGATTGTGGTGAACTAAAAGTTGAAATAATTTTCAAAACATCAGCTGCAATTATATTGAGTTGATAATTTACGAACCTACCAAATACTTCAATATATTCCCTATAGTCGTTTATATCACGTTATCTCCAATAATCCGAGTTAACTTCTATAATGTTCCTTGCTAACCTATTTCTATGATTTCCCGAGGGTGAAACACTGCTATAATGATTATCAACACACATCACAAATATGTAATTTTCTAGTTTAGTGGGCTGCAAAAGACACACAGAATCAAAAACAGAAATCATACGTATTTTCTATGTGTCTCCTGTAAATTTTATTTATTATAGAACTAGCTGTGCTCGTCCGGTGTGGATTAGGATGTTCCTAAGATCGGTAGCACGAGTACGACGCCCCTGATATTGCACATGTCCATAGGTCAGGTTAACCAGTACTTTCCATTGTCATGTCCATGTCTACCACCTAAGTAAAAAATTAAGATCTAGATATTATTATTTTAAGCGGACTCTAATGCTTCTAAATTCTAAAAGTAATTAACCTAATTTTAATACAGTTAAGTAAAACTCTATTCCAACTTAAAGTAAACTAAGTTAAGATATTATCTTTTTTTTTCTTGTGAAGGTCTGTTCATGACATCGGACGTCAAAACGCACTTTTTTCACTGTCGTAATATGGCAATCACATTATGGCAAGAAGCCCATTCATCGGCTTAATATTCCCAACGGTAATTTTTCCTTAGCTTGTTTCATAAAGCAATTATATTGAAATATGTATCTATAAATAAGACAGATCATAGGAACACAAATGTCGTCTATGCATATAAAAGGTTTTCAGAGTAATCTAAGCGTGAAGCGACGTCAAAACACGAGATAATTTAATTTAAGCGAATCGAGAAACGTAATTATTATAGGCCCATTACAGTGTAAAAGGCTTTCTATCTCGTTAGGACGGAGCGTTTCAAATGGTCGTACATTTTCAGTTAATTAAAATGACAAAAGAAACAGACATGCCAATTAATATAGCTGTGCCGGGTATTTTTTATCAGGAACCGCAGGGAATGTTTAAATAAATCTTAGTGATACTTATGGTCATGTAATAAAAGTAACAGAAATTACTCATACATTGCTTATGTGAAAATCAAATTCAAGTTCGTTAGTTCGTATTTAATGCTATGCTCGGGTGGGCTTGGATCAATAAGTATTCCATAGATAATAGGAATTTATTCCGAAATTTTCTCGTTTTCGCGTAACAGGTCCCGTTTTAGCAGAATCAAGTTTGTAAAACGTACGGTCTTACATACGAGAACTGAAAAAATAAAAACTGAAAAGAAATCAGACTGAGTGGTTTGGAAGGTTTAATAAAAAGTTTTGACAGATGATACAGAATACAATTTTTTACTGCAATTAAACTATGTTAATCTTTGGCTAACAAAGAGCCTCGTTATTAGTAGACCAGTTACTAACACCGTAACGCAACGCGTTTAATACTATCCATACTAATATTATAAATGGCAACGTGTATGCGTGTGTCTGTTTGTCCGTGTTTCACGCCTAAACCTCTGAACAGATTTTGATGAAATTTGGTATAGGGCCGAATGTCTAATCCTTGAGAAAGGACATAGGCTAGGTTAGGTCGCGATAACCGACATCCACGGAGCCATAGACTAGTCATTTATATTGCCCGCAATTTTAATCACTTGAAATTCCGATCCCGTCCCCCCAGGGGAACCTATCTCAAGGATAAAAAGCAACCTATGTGTTATTTCTTACCAGAAATAATATAATCTATTCTAGTACCACTTCAAATTACAATTTTTATTGTAGTTGTACACAACAACAGATTTTCCAGAACTGGTAAACATAAAATGAAATTGGTTTAAACAAGTATCCACTGTGATGACAACTAGGTCGAGGGCGTCAACACAAAGGGCGAGGTATGGGTCTGTTTCTCTATGGTTACGAATATATGTAGTTAAGTTATGTAACTTGCCTTGCATCCAAGGTACTAATATTATAAGCCCATAACCAACATTGACTATCACGTAGACCTGCATTTGATAAGCAATTCTTATCTAATGCAAGCAGTCTTTTTAACGTGACATTGAACAAAAGTAACTTACACAGAGTACCAATATCATTTATCACCATCTGTTTTTTGTCCACAAAAACCATACAAAATATTTTTTTAACGCAGTAACCATTTTTGGTAAATAAATCTCAATATCAAGAGAAAGAGCCATAAGTATTATATTATGATACATCATTTACCCCTAGCATTTTTAAAAATACATTACTCTATCGCGTTAAGCTCGTACTCACACGTCATATATTTTATTCACCGTGACACATTGTGATGAAGATAAAGTTATATCATAATAGGTATTTTTATATAACTATGTAAGTATATATGTTTTGGAGTTAGTGATAAATTTATTTATTTATGTATTATTTTGTGAAACATAGATATTACAAAAGATCTAGACATAAAATTTCAGTGCACTATGTCCTATAATTAAACTTGGTGTATCCGCCGTCCAATTAACTGCCTAGGCAGTTAACTAAACGCCGCCATTCAATTAACGGCCTGAATGATATTTAAGGCCTAATTTTCAACAACGTTCAGGCGGTTAATTGAAGGGCGCCGTTTAGTTAATTGCCTAGGCAGTTAGTTAAATGGCTGATTAAGCTAGTTGGCGGCGACATATAAAATAAATTTAAAATATGATTCGTTTTGGACTTAAAGAATATGGTTAGTAAATTGGACCTAACTTGGGCATTATGTATAGTGCCCGGGCACTATTATAAATATGAGAGCTTAAATAATCAGAGTCAGGTTCATGACGACTCAACTACAGTTCATGTATAGATGGGTTTCTGTAAAAAATATAACCACGAAGGCTAATGCGGAAGCTCTGTTCCACCGCCTTATCCTTCTAACCTATATCTATTTATCTATTCTTGTCGAGGCGCGCTGTGTCCAAACCTCACATTTGCCATAACACCCGGGCACTATAATAATGCCCAATTTATCACTTGGTCTATAACATATACATACTATGCAACCTTGTGAGGCTGCAGAGATAGCCTCAAAGCTTATACACTTGTCAAGTTTTTCTTACTTAAGTTAACAAAAAAGCTATTATTATCATAGTAGTGGTCGTAGTCATAATAAAGAACAGGATAATCATAGTTACCAACCGAAGTAGTGGAATAAACAAACTGGTTACATCTGTCGGAGGACCGATAGTCAATGGAACAAACAACTCCTAGAGCGGATATCACGAATCGGTAGACGTAAAGTGGTTGCTCCTCAGCGAAATGGACTATAGCAACGTTTCCCATTTGCCGGGTCGCGACCCGGTACCGGGCCATCAATACAAGGTCGCACCATTCTCGCCTTTTTTTACATAATAATACCTACTATCGATCGACACATCGTATATTAATTTAAATGAAGCTTCGTTTTCAACACTAGTTTTCCTTAATAATAAATATAGAAATCTACTTGAAGTGGACCCAGACCTTCAAGTAAAACTTTCGTCATTTACCGCAAACTTGGATTCTTTAGTTAAAAACAAGAAACAGCTCCATACTTCGCACTAAAATTTAGTGACTAAATAGGTAATACAAAAATATTGTATGTAGCTAGTATTAATAAAACATTTATACTATTAATAAATATGTATTATTAATAGCTTGAGTTAAAAAGTATTCATTGGATCTTCGTGATCCAATGAATACTTTTTAACAGGGGCAGTGTGAAAATTACTGAGCCATGGTAGAACAATGTTTGGGAAACACATAGTAATTGAATTGCACTGATATAGACATCACTTAATAAAGAATAACTTTGAAGAACCACTTTTATTTTCATGGATTAATTAATTAATATAATTCAACTATCATGTCCTGCTTAGCTGCTTTTCTTATTGATTTTTTTAACCTAAGTGGGCAATTTAATGTCTCGCATTTCAGATTAAGTAGGCATAGATAAAGCACCTAAGAAAATGCTAAATGTCGTTAAACACCTTAAACAAAAGTAACACGGTAAATGCTTAAGTTTGCAATAATCTAATCCACGCCTTTCCAGATATTAAACAATATCTAAACTTTCTAACTGGCCATGAAAAGGTTAAGATAAAAGTCAAGGCTTTCGACAAGGTTTTAAATTTATTAGTTGGCGCAGAGGCTTTAAATTCTTTTGTGTTGAAATATCGCAGCATTAAACCTATATAATCACCGAAAAAAGGCATTACACTGAAAGTAAAACTGACATCAGTTAACGTTATGTGGCATTTAACGTGCTGTGTTACGGTACTGCTAAACATACGTTATTATACCTGCGTGTTTATCGCATGTTTAAAACTTTCAAAGCATTTTTAACAATGCTCTTGTAGGGTCAAACCTTGAAAACTAAATTACCCAACACTTAATCAAACAGTTTTATGGATGTCAAAAACATCATCATCATCATATCAGCCATACACAGTCCACTGCTGAACATAGGCCTCTCCCATAGACTTCCAGAATGACCGATCCAAAGCAGCCCGCATCCAGCGCTTCCCGGCGACCTTGATGAGGTCGTCCTTCCACCTAGCCGTTGGGCGTCCTACACTGCGTTTTCCCGTACGCGGTCGCCATTCCAGAACTCTTTTGCTCCATCGGCCATCTGTTCTGCGCGCTATGTGTCCCGCCCACTGCCACTTCAACGAGCTAATCCGCTGGGCTATGTCGGTTACTTTTGTTCTCCTACGGATATCATCATTTCTGACGCGATCACGTAGGGAAATACCGAGCATAGCCCTTTCCATAGCTCGTTGAGCGACTCTGAGCTTGTTTAAGAGACCCATAGTGAGGGACCACGTTTCCGATCCATAAGTCATCACTGGTAACACACATTGGTTAAAGACTTTCGTCTTCAGGCACTGTATGTCGGACGAGAAGACATCTCGTAGCTTCCCGAACGCCGCCCAGCCGAGTCGGATTCGTCGATTTACCTCGTCTTCGAAGCTGGAATTGCCTACCTGAATCAGTTGACCCAAGTAGACGTACTCGTCAACAGCTTCTAAGACTGAGTCCCCAACATGAACCGGTAGAGGCGCAACATGGACATTTGACATAACCTTTGTCTTGTCCATGTTCATCTTAAGGCCCACCTGTTGGGATACTCTGTTGAGGTCTTCGAGCATGGTGTTCAAGTCTTCCAGCGATTCTGCCATAATGACAATATCGTCGGCAAACCGAAGGTGAGTGATATACTCGCCGTTTATGTTGATGCCACGTCCTTTCCAGTTCAGTAGCTTGAAGACGTCTTCCAAGGCAGCGGTAAACAGTTTCGGAGAGATCACGTCTCCCTGTCTAACGCCCCTTTTCAGTGGAATTGGTTTCGTGCTCTGTTCCTGTACTCGGACCGACATAGTGGCGTTCTGGTATAAACACTTCAACACTTCGATATACCGGTGATCTATCCGGCACCGCTGGAGAGACTGTAGCACGGCCCATATTTCGATCGAATTGAAGGCTTTCTCATAGTCCACGAATCCTAAGCAGAGAGGCCGGTTATACTCTTTGGTCTTCTGTATAACCTGCCGCAGCGTGTGGATGTGGTCTATGGTACTGTAGCCTTTACGGAATCCGGCTTGTTCGGGAGGTTGGAAGTCATCGAGCCTGTTGGCGAGACGGTTCGTAATAACCCTCGAAAACAACTTATAAATGTGGCTCAGGAGCGTGATGGGCCTATAATTCTTCAACAAAGTATTATCACCTTTCTTAAAGAAAAGGACCACCTTTCCCCCGTTCCACGCTTCCGGCGTTATGCCTTCGTGTAGAACGGAATTGAAGAGCTTCTGAAGGACCTTCAGTACCGGCGTTCCGCCCGCTTTCAAAAGCTCTGCTGTAATTCCGTCCTCACCCGCCGCTTTGTTGTTCTTTAGCTGTTTGAGGGCCATCCTAATCTCGTACAGGCTGATGTCCGGGATGTCTTCGGTATAATGTCGGGTAAGCTTGGCTCTTGGATCTTTAGCCATGCCAACGGGCTGTGTTACTGATGTATATAGCTGTGCATAAAACCTTTCGACCTCCCTAAGTACCTCTGCCGTTGTCGTTGCCATGCCGCCATCCTCCGTCTTCAGCTTCGTCAACCGGCTTTGTCCAACGGACGCATTCCTCGCAAACACTTTGGAGCCTTTGTTTCGCTCTATCGTCTCCTTAATAGTTTTTGTATTATAGGAGCGAATGTCGTGTCGCAAAGATTTCTGTATGCGTCCATTGAGCCGCCTATATGCCTCAGCGTCGTCGGAGGTCTGTAGTGGCATAAATCGACGTTTGGCCATGAGATCAAGGGTCTGGGTCGAAATTTTTTGAGGTTTTTGTTTAGGGCGAGACCTAAAGAATTTAGATCCCACCGTTTGGACAGCTTCTACCAGCACGTTGTTTACCTCGTCCACTGAAACGCGATCCTGTAGACAATCGAAACGATTGGATAGTTCGAGCTGAAAGCTCTCGGAGTCCCGGACATCGGCATATGACGGTCTGAGTGTTGACTTCATCAGACGTGACCTTTCTAGTCTAGGGCTAATATTCAATGTGCCTCTTACGATACGGTGATCGCTACCGGTTTTTACACGGCTGATCACAGAGACATCATTGAATACTTGCCTCTTTGTCGTCAAGATGTAGTCAATCTCATACGCCATGTTAGCCGGGCTTAGCCAGGTCCACTTTCTCTGGGGTGGCTTTTTGAAGAAAGAGTTCATCGCGTAGAGACCCTCTTTCTCCATAAAGTCCGCCAGCATGTGGCCCCGGTCATTCCGCTGCCCATATCCAAAAGGCCCCACCCTCAACTCCCCATCGCCCCGTTCGCCCAGTCTCGCGTTGAAGTCCCCCATAACAACAGTGAAATAGGTTTTGGAAGCATGTATGGCCCTACTTATGTCCTCGTACACTTCCTCGACCTCTTCATCGGAGTATGACTTGGTGGGCATGTACACCTGGATGACCTTCAACGAGTATCTTTTGGATACTCTGAGTATCAGGTATACCACCCGACTCGAGATACTCTCGATGGATATGACGTTGCTAATAAGGGACCTGTGGACGAGGAACCCGACACCATGCAGTGACTTTCTGTCACCCTCCCGGTGGTAGAGTAGGTGACCAGACTTCAGGGTTGTCGTGCCTTCCCCCGCTCTTCGCACTTCGGACAACCCAACAATGTCCCAGTGTAACCTACTCATTTCCTCTTCCACCTCGAGCAGCTTCTCGTCAGTCCTCATCGTGCTGACGTTGTGTGTTACCAGGGCCAGTTTCCGTCTGGGGTGGTAGCCGAATCTCTGCCGGGGATTCTTCGCACCCCCTGCCCCGCCGTTACCATGACCGCTACCGGAGCCAGGAATAGCGGGGCTGCCGGGGACTAGGGGCCTGGTCTTTTTTTGTCCGTTCATTTGGGAGGTTTCTTGCCATACTCGCCACGCTTGGCAAACGGGTTGGCGAGCGCGGTATTAAAGTTTTTATAAGGATGCATCACAAAAGACGCCGCTGCCCATCCTTTGGTGTTCTCTTAGTCGCCTCTTACGACATCCACGAGAAGAGATGGAGTGGTCCTATTCTATGCCGGGAACCACACAGCCTATGTCAAAAACATAGTCACCCTAATTTAAGTTCTAATTGCAGCTTTCCTTCTATTAACTTTAAGACAAACCTCGTAATAAATTGTAAAACGGTGTAGTTGTTTCCACAGTAGCTTCCAATTTATAGACAAAATATAAATAAAATTTATCGTATTTTCTTAAGCATTGTCATACAACGTGGCAATGCTGCTAGTCTTCTGGGAACGCTACCACAAGAGCCATATGATTCGGATGAATTCTACCACGCATTTTAACTTTTAGTTTTAGTTTTTTTTATTATTTAGTATTGTGTATATAGTTACTTTATTAATTTAATTTTGCCGATACGTCTGTAATATATGTAAAGATTAAATAATAATTCAAAAAAATTCTTGCTTGAATATTAGAATGTAGATAATTTCCTTTTATTCATGACCTTCCACTAACTTACAGGTTTGCTAAATTCATTATTCGGAGATCCTTCTTTGTACTTATAAAAAAATTGTTTGTCATTAGTACCTTTACTAAGCTATCCTCCATGTTATTTTTGAACCACAAGTTTTTTTTTATGCCACTTAGGTGGTAGACAAGCACACGGCCCACCTGATGGGAAGTGGTTACCGTGGCTTATGGACGTTTGCAACACCAGGGGCATCACAATCGTGCTACCGACCCTGTAGATACCTTCTAATACCCTTCTTGAAGAACCCCATATTGTAGTCGCTTGGGAAAACCTCGGCAGGAAGTTCATTCCACAACCTGAGCGTGCGTGGGATGAAGTTCCTTTCAAAACGCACGGTGCGCACCATTTCCGGTCGCAGTGTGTGAGGATGAATTCCCTGCCTATGGCGAGTGGTGCGATGATAGAATGCAGCGGTGGGCATCATGCCAAACAATTCATCTGAGCACAAGCCATTGTACAGGCGGTAGAACACACACAGCGAGGCAAAGTCCCTTCTGAGGCTGAGAGGTTCCACATCGCCTGTGAGTATGGGATTGTCGACGAGCCTCAACGCCCGTCTTTGCAATGAGTCGAAGGGGCCAAGCTGGTATGCAGGCGCTCCGGCAAAAAGGTGACAGCAGTACTCCATGTGGGGCCGAATTTGTGCCTTATAAGTTGTATTTTATTGGCTTGTTTGTGTTTGAAAGTGCTATCTATTAACACCTATGTGACAATTTGATTACTTTTAATGACCATGTTTCTGAGTCCAATTAGTATACATAAATAAGAATGCAATATTTTACCATAGAACATGCAATATAACTTATGCCAAGAAGTGGTACAATTCATAAAAAAGAGCAGATGCTCCTAATGAGCGAGAATAAATTTTGGCAAGTCGTGGCTTGTTACACTATAGCTTGCCATGGGTAAACCCCGTTTCTGTTGCTGGATTTCCGTGAATGAAATTAATGTTTTTGCTTTAACTTGGTCAGAAACAATGATGCCGTAATCATATAAAGAAAAAAATTATCGTTTCGTAACTGGCATCTTTCTTCTATCGTAACTGGTAAGGAACCTATAATTTCGTCACAATCGTACGCGGTCGAAGGTATAGTATGAGGATTCTTACACATTCTAGCCTATATTAAAAAAAAACATCTTCTCTACGTTATCGCCATTGAAACAGTATTTAAGTAGTATGTAATAATTTTCAATAAATAACTTCAGTTTACATTAGCTTCGGCTTTCATATTTTATATCAGTTTACACTTGAATGAACAGCTTTTGTTATAAAGGGCTCTACGTTTCAACTTTCTAACGAAGTAAAAATGGCTGTTCTCTGAAATAGCATACAATTCCAAATTGAAACGTAGGTATTGAGATAAAATGATTCGTAGCGACGAGAGCGTTTCTTTTTAGATTGTTTGGGTAATAAATTGTGAAACAGAATTAGAAGCTTCGAAAAATACTACAGATTTTCCATCAAATAATTGGATTTTCTATTCCCATTCATTATTGAATGAATTTATTCGTTCCATAGCCACTGATTGGAATTCTTTGCCTGTCATTCAAAAGAGATTTATGAGAATTATACCTAAACTTAAGAGCTTACACTAACCTCGTTTAGTAAATGTAAATTATATCGCTTATTACTAGAAGTTCATGATGCTATTGTTTCCAAAAAGTGGTGGTACTTTGATTCCAAATGGATCCACGACATTTTTAAGCATTTAAACATAAATATGAATCGAAGTCTTCCTGGAAAAAAAAATCTGCAAGTATTTCACCGGACTCGGTGACAGACAACGGTATCAGTGTACAATGGCATTATGTACTATGATAAAATCCGCTGAATTAAGTGTACGCATGACTTGAAGCTTATGCAAGGATATACAGTATTTATACCAAAAACAAAAACTTCTGCATAAAAACTTAAAAAGAAACTTATAAATTAGGTATACTAAAGAATCTAATGTATTAATCCTCAATTCTCTTTAACTTGCAGATTGTAATTACATATGTGAATTCTGTAACTAGCAACTAAAGTGCTCCTTTTCGTACGTACCCATCATGGTTTTAAACTTCATGTTTTTCTTAAATCCCAACTTACACATACAGTACCTAAAATCAACTTGATCAACAACACAAGTGATGTGTGAGTGTAAACAACTGTAAATCCTCCCTCAAAAGACAACTTTTGTACGAGTGAATTATTTTCGTGTCACCGGGTATTCTCAAACATACAAATAACCAACAAAGTACACCCAAACTCTGAACAATGTGGAGCTTCAATTTATAGCACTCGACGCATTGGGAGTTAACAATTTAACTACTAAAGCCTTGAATTTTATCATCCTCCTTTCTGGCAAGGATTTTGAATTTCTTTACAATGTTACGAGACCAACCAATACTTGAGTACTTTAAACTTCACTAGTTAAAAAAGGGTATAACTTCATACGATCCATAGTCACTCACTTATTTGCCAATAAATTAGTTTGGCTAAATTGTGACGCAGGACAAATCACACAGGTCATATTAAACTTTGATTAGATTACATATAACTACTATATGAACCTATATTTTGCTCTCAAGTAATATTAAACTGGTTGGTCAATAACCTTGTTAGCTAATGTAAAACTTTATAATAGGGATCGTAAAATGTGTGGAAATGAAAGCTATGTTATATCGGAGCGTACCCAGCATTGTTTTATCGTCAAAAATCTAGTTAAGTCAAATTTTTCTTCGTTTCTTGGCGTCACTCATTACTTGCTACTTAATAATATTTAATAGTACCCTACTACACTTTTTCCCTATACTTTCATATATCTAATAAATGCCATATAAGATGTTCGTACAGGAACGATGGTTCAATGTGTTCTCCAAGAAACGGTAACATCCAGACCAATGTTAATGCATCCTTTCAAATATTTACACTGAGCAGGAGTCAAACTCGCGCCCTCTGCGTAGTAGTCGAATGCCTGACTACCACGCTACACAGACTGTAGTATTGAATAGTTACTAATATAAATAAATATTTGTGAGAAAAATATAAAATCATTTGAGCCTATAAAGTAATATTCATTAACATTTTCTCTTTATGAAAGGTATAACTCTTGTTGGGAACCTTACTTTTTTGGCTGATAATTGAAGAAATTGGTTCCTTTTTTAATAAAGAATAATACTTTCGCCAAACTCCAATGCTTAGTCCATTATTTCGAACCACAAAATAAATTCAACAACTTTTAATACTGTGGGGGGGTGGGCTTAAGAAGAACTTGGGTAGTATACGAGAACTTTACAACGCTGTATATTATTATGTATAATATGTGCAAATTAGAATGAAGTTATATATAAATTAAATTCTATTTACTAAACAGAAGCTTTACTTCTATTACTTAAAGGCGGATTTTTTTTCATTCTCTTCCATTCGAACCTGCCCGCTATAGAAAATAAAACCTGTACCAAGTTGCTTAATTAATGTTTCTAATTTTTTTTTTCATTGTATAACATAATTTCAGGTGTCAATGTTGCTCAATAATTGAATACTATAACGAATACAAACTAAGAAAGAAACTGAGTAGTGACTAGCTACGAGTTAATTTATTATTAAACCAGTCAAAGTCAGAAAGAAATACCTAATGCACATATGAGTTTATGCAGAAGTCGTGTATCAAGGATGTCACTGTTAACTGTACCTGGGTGTTTTATTACATACATAAGGTCACGCCTTTTTCCCATCGGGGTAGGCAGAGACCACTTCTTTCCACTTACTACGGTCCTGACACACCTTTTTCGCTTCTCCTACTTTCATAAGCGTTTTCATACAAACGCGTCGGTTCTGGGTACTTTTGACTTGGCCTTTACTTAAGACTTATTATTGGTGCAATTTATCATGATTATCATAATTATACATAACATTAAATAAAAACATAGGTCGTTATCATTCTGAGCATGTGTACTTGCTTCGAGGTTAATGGCCTCCGTAATATTTTATACACATTTAAAATTTTCTTCAAGTGTTTTAATTTTGAAAAGTCACAAACGACAAAATGGTTAACAGTTATGAAAAGGTGTTAAAATGTTTAACAGTTTCATTTAAAATTACGTTTTATTTATTGCAATTGTATAATAACAGGATAACAAGGTATTGAGACGATTGAGACATTGCCTTACCAAAGGAGAATAAATATACGCTTACATCCTTTATCATGGCGCTTGCAATAGCATCGAAATATCGGATACTCGATATAACTTAAAAACATGGTAAATATCCATGATGACATGGTATTATAGTATTGTTTTCATTCTTTATTTAATTTAAGCTCTGACAATTTAATCCCTAATTTATTCATGCTGTAATTTAATTTACTGACTACTTACAATTAATTATATCCAAAAATAGTTTGCGTAAATTATATAACAACAACTATTATCATTATTATTATTCTATAACTCGAAAGCATTTCATTTGGTATGTATTTCTAACACCGAATTACGATAGAATATGTGAGACTTATAATTTTAAAAACACGTGTATGTATCATATTCTAAGAAATAAATGATTTTATTCTAGTAAGTAAGTAAATCATTTATTGCTCGAAACACGTTATTTTACAGTGGTGTTACAAAATCAAATAATGTCCGACATGTTTCGTAGATTTTCTGCATGCAAAGTTAAATTAATTAATTTATTAGAATTCAAAATGATTAATAATTGTAATAAGATTAAAATAATTAGAATGCAAATAAAATGTCCATTCTATATTCTATTCTATCCCAGCGAGTGTTTTACTATTAACCATACGCTTTATATTACATATTCATCATGCAAAAGGAAATCAAGGCAGTCTATTTGGAAATATCAAATAATAGGAATAGCCTTCATTGGAGTTTACGTTCCATATGTAAAGCGTATATTATAGATGCAATATCGGTTTATGACAGGACATTTCTCGTGGCTTTATTTTAGACTCAAATAAAGACACTAAAATAAAGTGTATTGGCAACATCTCCTCACTGTACTTTATTTGAGAGAAAATTTCAGCTTTTCTAAAAATATATTCATGGACCTTGTTGATAAAGGCTGATTAGCTCATGTTGACCGAATATTTGTCTCGCAGAGAAAAATATTCTGGCGAAGATCACAAGACAGTTTTTTCTCGTATTTCAAAAGTAATTATTTTTCCTGAATCGTGTTAAGAGGGTTGACTAATAAAATATCTATAGCTAGGTAGGTATACAGTGTCACACTTTTTATGGACACTTGCGACGTGATATTTTAAATAAAAGATATCTTTTCAAGGTGATGCTTTTACCGTACTTATAAATTAAATTAATTTTTTAAAGCTCCCTGAGAATGTTTTTGTACTTCTAAGCTATTCAAACAAACACACAACCCTAATATTAGCAGTTATCGCGAATTATGGGTGTAAGTAATGGGTGTAATGTATATCACATGTTATTACATACCTACAAAAAGATAAAGAATTCTTCTCTACTACTGTAATTAGAATCGGATTAGGGTCGGCAGCGCGAGTGTGACGCCCCTGGTGTTGCACACGTTCATAGGCCACGGTAACCACTTTCCATCAGATGGGTCGTGTGATTGTCTGCAACTTAATTGGTATTTTAAAAAAAGTATAAACAGACCAAGGCACAACGTACAGTCAGTATCAAATCAATCAAATCAAACTTGAAGTTAATATCCAGTTTGGCTCATTCTACAACTATATCACCCTAAATTTAGAGCATACACATGGTTTGGTTGGCAATATAAATATGTAAAGGCGAAAGCTCTACAGTAGATTCTCACACATAGAACCTCTACTGATTATAATCATACTAGTTGTAGCCCGCGGTGGAATTTTGATACCGTGTTTCATTAGTATCCCTGTATCAAACTTTAGACAGGTTCAATAAGCTATAAGAGCGTGATTGAATAACATATATTCAAACATATAATATTACGCAATGGGATTATTAGGATACTAATTGAAAATAAAACCTCTTGTCTAAATTAAACATTCAACTTGAAAAATGTGATCATATCATTTTAAATAGAGTTGGTCACTTATATTTCATGCAGCTTTATGACCAAGTGAATCACTAAATGCCGTTAAAATTATCATACCAGAACATTTAATAGCATTCAGTGAGATTGATCATCCAATTACAAATTTAGCTTTAAAAATATAAATGCAAATATTGCCTTCCTGTCTTTCTCGCGCTCTCTCGTCCTTTTTGCCTAAATAGAATTTTATAGAACTAAGCCTCGCAAAAATATTATCATCTACCTGATAACGTCGTAACTGCAGATAACGTTATGTTAACAAGTTATGACTTATACTGATATGTACTAGCCTTTACCTTTTATATATTCGCCATTTCGATCAGATTGCGCGATCGTTGTCAAAGTCAAACTTACCTACGCCCACTTTGAAATGAAACTAATTTTGATGGATTCAATCGTAATTTATTTTATGTTATATTTTTTAAATTTTAGGTACGTAAATTTAACCTAAACAAAGCCTGGTTCCCGATTTAATAGTTTCCAGAAAACGCGTGACTTCAATTTGATAAGAAAGAAACTTAGAAAAAAACTTTACCAATTCCCTGACCTATCAAAACAAAACCTTCTACCGTCATTATGACGTTATTAAAGCTTTAGGATTACGCATAGTTTGATTCGTTTGCAATTATATTTTGAAATTTTTAATCTTTAAGATTTCGGCAATTTTAAAATCACACATAGAACCGTGATGCAAATGGGTTCCCTGGGTCGAATAATATTTAAATGAAATAAATGAACCAGAACTTTTAAATGTTTCGTAAAAATGCAAATTTTAAATAACTTTTCGCACAATATTTTATCAACAACCAGTGTGCGTATAAATTGCTGGTCAGAGAGGTAAAAGGGTTCTTTGAATCAATCACCTTCATCGCTGGAATGGTCAAACAATTTCCATATTATAAAATTATTTTAAATTCAAACAGGGCGATGGACGAGTTCCGTTCTAGTTTATTTTTTATTTTTCTCGTAGTAATTGTTTTAAGCAGTTATTTACTTTGTCTTGATTGTTTTTTGATTTTGGGTCAATTTTTTATTCGCACGTTTTAAATATCAAGGCTCATGTTTCCATAATTTGGTTAATTTTGACTCTTACAGAAGCGACTGTCATCTAAACCCCCGATATCAAGAAGACAACCTGCGCAAAACATCCTTGTCTGGTAATTTAAGGGTGTACTCGTTATTTTGGGGCTTGGAGATCTCAGTAAGGCCTTATACGCCCAGAAAAGCCACCTCATAAAACAATATTAGTGTTTACCTATACCAGTATATGGGTAACTTAGTAAAAAGAACTACTGAAATAGCTTAAAATCATACTATGAAAGGTATACATTCTGATTAATTAATTCGGAGTAGTCGTTTCTGGTTCCATTAGATAATACAAACACGTTACAGAGAACCGATATTCCGAACTTTTCCAATCCGCTGGATTCAGCTCGTCAAAGCAAATTACCTTTAGTTAGGGTAATTGATTGTGAAACACAGTCGGAAGCTTTTGTAGATATCATTATAGCCCATACTATCGAACTAATCAATGCGAAATACATTCTCATTTGCAACTATTTACTTCGTCATTTTAATTGGAATAGTTTGGGACGATGTCAGATTGTTTATTATATTTTAGTTGTATCACTATATCGGCTTCAATATTAGTATAGAAATGCAAGACTTTGTTTAAACTTAAACGCGCTTGTCTCTAGAACTACCAGTGCAATTTAAAAGATGACGCTATGCCATAGGTACGTAGGGAGTGGCCTGCATACTGTTGTAGACCGCGATACACTGAAATTGAATGATTTAAAGATGTTTGAAATAATTTGAATTAACTAACACTTTTCAGACCTTCTTGACTTACTACAAGTTAGAGTCAAACGATAAATATCAACAACCAGATTTAGCTCATTTTTTGATTGTAGTAAGTAAAGGTGCATGGTTGTTTACCACAAAGGTTCACAAAGGGTGCTGCGAATCAAACTTTACTTCCGAAATGGTAAAACAATTTCCATACATTAACATTCTATTTCAGAATAAACGACTTCCTCTGTTGTTTGTTTTCACGTGCGGTACATAATTGACTTTTTATTCACATAATTTTGAGATTAGGCAGGTAATTGGGTAAAAAAATTGTTCTTGTTGAGTTGATTTTAAAATTGAATTAATGTTGGTAACGCAAGTTGAGGCATTACATTTATTTGCATAATGTTTATTTATTCTGAGAACGGAGTGCTTATTTAAGGTTTTTGTTTTTATGATTTCAAAATTCTCATCTAATCACGCTGTAGAACAACATGACAATAGAAGGTAAAGTTATCTAATTACAAGGCCCAAGCGTCGATAGCTTGGTCGTTAAGGAATTGACCTTACGATCGAGAAGGCCCGGGTTTGATGCCGGCCAATACACTATTGTCGTGAATCCGTCGATCAATATGGTGTAACATTGCTAGAAGTTTCTAGTGTTAAAGATCTGGAAATAAGAGTCGTATTCGCATGCTTATTACTCTAACTTGCAGGCATATTTCCCAAACTTATTAAAATACCACTAGGATTGATTATTGTGAATATTACTGCAATTGTTAACAGATATGCCGGTTGGTCGATCGGTAGTATGATCTATGTGTGTATAATTATGAAGAAAGACCCAACCCTTATCAATGACAAACAGATTTAGACGCCAATTATTTGAATTTACAGCATCAGAAAAATGTTGATCATCAAAGTACTCAAAATGATCTGACTACCAAAATTCCAAATTGTTGTACGCATCCAGAGTGGTCAGACCATTTTGGCAATCAGTTTTCCGTTATTATGTAAGTTAGTAGAGTGCTTATATTCATAATCATATGCACTAACACGCCAATCAATGGTAGGTATCTAATCAAGTATAAGTTCAAAATAATGTTTACACTGCATATTTTAATGGGTGAAATCTGTTTGAGCCGCAAGATATCAATTTGCATTGGTGAGAGAAAAAAATGTCACAAAGTGAAATACTTGATATTGTCTTCATAAAGTAAATATTTTAACTAAATCTTATAGTAATTTGTCATATTTAAAAAGTATTATTGTTCACTCTATGACATAAATTTACACGTATTTATTTTCTACGTATTCGTACTCTTTTCTCACCAATGTTAGTTAACGCCTCAAACACCTGTCACGATTAAAAAAAGATACAAAAGTCTGAGCAAAAAATAAACTGACTGAGCACTGTAATAACTTATATAAAAATATGTCGGTTATCGCCTTATGTTGAGAAAACGTTATTGAGCATTAAACTCGCCTATGTACTCGACTCTCTACTCGACTCTGTCCTCGAAAATTAACTCGCCTCTGTTCTCGACTTTCTACTCGCCTCTATATATGACCCTCTAATCAACTTTCTACTCATCTCCTGTCGCCTTTATACTCGACTCTCTAGTCGCTTCTCTACTCCCCTCTCTCTCATCCCATACCCTATATCCCTTCCCCACCCCCTTCTAGCCCTTATTTCCCAATCTCTAATCCATCTCTATACTAAATTGAATCAGGATTAATACAATGGATAAATTGAATTAAAACATTTTCATCCTATAGTCTTCCCCCTTCTATCCCCTTTTTCGCGATAAAAGGTAGCCTATGTCCGTTCTCAAGCTCTAATCCACCTCTGTACCAAATTTCCAAGATTTGTTCAGAGGTTTAGGCGTGAAAGATTAACGTACAGACAGACAAACAGAAGTACTTTCGCATATGTAATATTAAATATTGTAGTATAGTATGGATTGGAATTTTGGCATTTAGATTATTTTGAGTACTTTTGTGGTCAACATTTTTCTAATGCTGACCTTTACAAGTACTAAGAAAGGCCTCTCATTATTCATGTTCCGTGGGCACTGAATTATTTCATGTTAAATTCTAATACGTGCTATTTAACGTGTAACTCGACAATTCTAATACACATATACATATGGATATAATAAATTTGTTGGGGTTGAATTTCATTCCATGTACTATTGGCATAATTTAAGTGAATATCTAGGAACTCGACGAAGCGAAAGCTATCTGACTCTTAGAATTCAAAGAAACTTAACAAGTTATAAAACTAAGTTACTAGAATATTTAGCGAGGGTCTGAAAAGAATAATCTTCTCCAAGTCGTTAGAATAGAATTTGAAATCCTCATTTACAATTCTCAAGTACTGTTCCTTCACGACGTAATTATTCAAATTCTAGCTATAAATTTTAAAACCTTTTAAGTACCTATACATTTTCCGATAGGTATTCCCTTTAAACCTAAAAAAGGGCCTTTGGCATTCTAAAGTAAAATTACTAAAAGCATACACGGAGGCATAAAAAGCGTTTAATTTTAAAGGCTGTAAAATTAAAAATAAAATATCGAAAATGTTCAAGTATCATAAATAATTTACATACCCTTAAAATCAAATCCGTCACCAACTACATAATCAAAACACTAATAAAAATAATCTGGTAATCGACAAGCAGTTTACACAAGCTGTAGGCCACAATTGTAGCGCTTTACATTTTCGATCCAGCGCTAACAAACGCAGCGTTGCCGTTTGTTCCCATTGTGCGATTGTTGGCGAAGTTAAATCGCGATGTAAGCGGCGAGATTGAGAATCAAGCGGTAGATGTTGACGGGGCGCGGTCCGGGAGAGAACTGCTCGACCCGACCCGGGTGCGCCCAGCCGACTTGCCGCGCCCGCCACCGCCGGCCTCATACAGTCAGCAACAGAACGATCTTGACTACAAAGTCTCAAACTGATCTTATAACCAAGATGATAAGAGCAAATCAAACTGTTTTATTACTTCAAATTGTATTACTATCCGAACCAAAGGTATGGAGGTACTAAATATCAGTACATTCGGTTACCAGGAAGAGGGGAAAACCAAGGCATTAAAATCATTTTGAGTACTTTGCCCGTCAAGATCGATCATATGCTGACTGTACAACGCGCGCTCTTCAGATTCTCGTATTTTCGCTCTGACATCTAACGTTGAGGTTTAATACAGTGACACCTTTGTGAAAGGTTCTTGCAATGTGCTTAGTTTGGACTTGATTAAAAACAATTGTTTGTTTGAAGAGTCGGTTATCCGTTATACTTATAATTAATTCTCTTAGATGAACATACATAGATAAATATACTAGCCAAAACGAAATCATGAAATATTTTTAGCATTACGCGTAATGAATTTTTAAATTTCTCTAGTGTCGAATTGCTCTAATCAATGGATTAAGAACAGCATTTTCATTTTAAACACAAATCTTTTTTTATACCAGTTCACAAAAGAATTTCATATTCGGGGTCCAAAAACTAACTCTAGTGAAGCGTAAAAACAGATACCCAATCCGTGAAAAAAATGTCATTAATTTTGCTGGAATCTTCGCATGGAATCCATTGGTATGTAATCATTAACACCTTTATGATTACGTTACACTTTTAGGTGAAAAAGAAATAGGATAAAACATGTATTATATAATACTTAATCTTCATGAACTCATTGATTTCGGTATAAAATGTTCATCAATATGGTATCTTTTCCCGAAGAAAATTTGAAAAGAAGAAATCTCTTTGACACGTGGGTACATAAATTCAATAATAAGTTAGGAAAGTAAATGTGGGTTCTTGGAAAATTTCGACAAGTCAAACGTGAAGAGGATATAACAACTTCAAAAGACCAAATTGAAACACCTCAAAGTGCGCAGCAGTATTGAGATGGGTGCCTTAATTGCACCAATAAAACAAACTAACAAACAAAACACCAAAGAAGTTGCATATAAGGAAATCAATGTCAGCCTATCACACGTAATTTATTAACAAAAAAATTGAAATAACAGGTGTAATTTTGTTATATTTTTGAAGTGAAAACTTCTTTAGCGGCGTTGGATGGGTGTAAAATGTTAAGGAAGCGTCAGGATTAGTTGACCTTTGAACCGTAACCGACGACTGACGTCATACAAGATTAGGTACAGACTATCTATTTTGCAAGTTACAATAGATAGCGTCGTAGCTTAAACGGTAAGCCGCAGTGCTTACCGTGGTAAGTCCTTATAGTTTCAGATAGTATCGGGTTCAAACCACCTGGCCTTCAGGGATTTTTTGTGATTGTTTTTTCTTATTATAATTTATTACTTTTGGTGATTATTTTTTCTTTTTGTAATTTATTACTTTCTATGATTATTTTTTCTTTCTGTAATTTATTATTTTTTTGTGATTATTTTTTCTTTTCATAATTTATTAATTTCTTCTGACAGAAAATTAGCAGAAAATAAGTGATAGGTTCTATGATTAGCACTATATTATAGGTATGGTATGGTATGTTCTTTTTTATCTTTTTCTATGTATATAACGAAGAAAGAAAAAAAGAAAATGTTTTCACTTCTGCCGGCACTCCCAGAGTGCAAGCCGTCTTTTTTTTTATTAATAAATAAGTAAGTAACATGGTAACATGATCATAATAATATACCAAGGATACCTCATAAATGACACTGAATTATCAATTTATGAACTTTAGTAGAGAACAAAAATGTCTTTGAATTGCCAAACATTCCAACATTCGAACAACCAAATGGTCAAATTAGTAATCATTTTAAATTATTTTAAGATGCAGTACTGATCCAATTCAGAGTTCACATATGTATCTAAAGAAGCAAGTGAAATTATGGCAAAACGTTTTTTACGCACATACATATACATACTCATGCCTGTAAATACCCAAAGGGGTATGCAAAGGTGTATTAACACCCACGTTTCGCCAAATATATTTTGGTCCCACATAATAGGAGGCGAGCCTATTACCGGCTAGCGGGCACTTTGTCTTGAATTGTATGTTTACTGTGGGATGGAGAACAGGACCCCTGATTCTGCTATTATCTTTTTCATAGCAAACCCACTGCGGGACCACAGCCACTGTAGCCACTGCTATTTAACTATAGACTTTGACTTTATGACATTAAAGTCTACAATTGAATCACAATCTTGTAGAGTAAATGAAAAAATGTTAAAACCTCTTTCTTTTTTCATTTTGAACTTTAATGTAATAGACATAAAGTAAAAAATTCAATGAAATTGTATGCAATGTCAGCAGTTTGACAGTGGTGTTGTTATGTCCTAAAATTAGCAGAATCGGGGGCCAGCTCTATCCCTTTGTTGCCTTCTAAGACACCCACAAGAAGATTTTTGTGATGGGGTGATCTGATTCTAGGTACTCCACCGGGAACCAACACGGTACGGCTCGGCACGGCGTGTTTTACAAGAAGTTTCATATTCAAAATTACATAAATATAGTAGTAGATATAGGTGGTAAGAAGCTCCACTTGTCTGTTGTCACCATACTTATCCCTGCCCAGCATAAATTCAGTTTTCCGTCTACAGCGTAAGACTGACGCAAAATATTCGGACCAAAAAAAAATACGATTAATCACGTCACAAACAACAGTTTCCTTCAAGAGTTTAAGTCTGAGGTTGATGATTACTCCAATCTGCGTGAAATGCATTTCTTCTAATAAAAGGTCTAATATGGAGGACGCTTTGTGGTTACAGACAGTTTGCGGTGGGCGTTTGTGTCAATTGTGGTTCTAGCACTTAATCGTGGAATTACTTAATAGTTTCTACACTTAGACGCAGAGAAAAAGAGTTGAAATTTATAGTAATACTAGCTGCCATGGTAACCATTTACTTAGATAAAAATGCTCTGTGTATTATTTCAGACTACCTATATCAAATTTCAGAAAGATCCGTTCAGTCATTAGAGCGTGGATATTGAAACATGTTCACAAACTTCAATATTCATAATACTTGTAAGATCGATCAAGATAGGAAAAATGTTGAATCGATCTAAATTTGCCTAACAGGGGCAATGCTTTGACCACTTAGCTAATAGACCTTGCCGATCCAATCCAAATTTCTCCTTTATATCCGTCCTTGAGGTGATGTTGAATTCTTCTACCGATATTCTAACGAACTATCGGAACCAATGAATGATTTTTCAATCATTTTAAACATTGACTTTTGACTACTCCGCATTGATTGATTAAATATTTAGCATGCAAATGTTCATTCAAACAATTTCATTCAAACTAGTAAGATTATAAAACGAAAATTTTGCATGCATACGGTAGCTAAGCTGCAGAACAACATGCACGTATTTGATAAAGGAAGCAAAAATGCAACTTTAAAGTCATAAACTGACGGTACATAAACTATGTCTGAACCGAGAGAGTGAATAAGTTAGTTTCCTCGAAATCTTACATTCGACAGTGGAAGTCTTGGAAATATAGAACTAGTTAAGATGTTACGTTACCACTACCACCGTGAAGAGAAAATATATTTGGCGTAGTTACAGAGACAGCGAGAATGTACCCTGGGGTACTCTAAGAAAAGTATTGAAGTTAGAAATAGTTTACAATTTGTCCGGAAGGCAAACATTTGCTTCTGTAGTGTAGCGGTAGTCTTCGAATGCTAAGTCAGTGGTTGCGGGTTGAATTTCAGCTTTGTACAAATGTTGATATCCATGAATATGTAAAATATTGTACGTATTTACAGAAAAATATTTGTCTAAGAATTCTAGAAGAAGCTATGCTTACTTTGGTTCTGGATAGCGCTATGTAGTACCTACATAAGTATGTCATAGAATATCTTTATTAAATAAAGGTGTAGAAGAAGCGATGATAACAATAACCTTTTGTGTGTCTCGTTATATTACATGCCATTTGTATAAGAACAATGACATTGGTAGCTATTCAGTGGTCCCTTTGAGGTTTGTCCTTTGTGAATTTCAATTGCAGTTGGGAAACAGATAAGATATAATAAACGTAAATGTATGCTGTAAAAAAAAAAACAACTTGTCCATTCAATGATATTATAAGCGTGTCTATTGATCTTAAGATCTTGGTAAAAGGAAATATAAAATGTGTACAAGCGATTAGGTCAAATAAATCTAAAAATATAATATAGGATTTATTAAGTTCGGGGCTCTGACGTTGGCTGTCCTTTAGTTTGAAAGGAGGAGAGCCGAGGCCCAGGCTATAAAATGCATGCTTTGGATAGTTGATTTTGTACCCTTACCCTACTTGAACCAAATGATTTTCTTGATTTCTTTCTTATATAAAGAAGCGTAAGTATGTACTACGCCATTCTACAGGTAAAATGGGATGTCCTTATAAAAGAACCGACCACTTCACCTTACCTTTTGTCCCTTCGTTCACATGAGGACAGATAATTTAAGTACCAAATTGTTGGCTTTCATATAAATCTTCGAAATATAGCTTCTCACTATTTAAAAGGATCACTTGGTCCCTAAATATGCTTATAAATATTTGCGTTATGAACATTAGAAGCAAAACATTATTCATGAATTACGTCTCTCGACTACATAGAATAATTTTTTATGTTATGATTACCCAAAACCGGCTTTAGACGTTTAACGTGTAAGGTAGGTTTATAAATTTTATGTTATGATTACCCAAAACCGGCTTCAGACGTTTAACGTGTAGGTAGGTTTGGACGACTGGTATAACTTTCCTTGATATTTATTTTCCATTCTATTGGAGAAAATAGGGAAAAAACATAGAAACGTCAATTGCTTTTAAAATTATATTGACAACCCCAATTCTACGTACAAAAACATAGCTTTTAAAAAAAAACAAAGAAATAGCATAAATTTAAAAAGGTCCCTAGGTGGCAATTGGCCACAGTAGGATGATATTTAATATACCTTTTACAGTACAGACGACCCACGAAATCAGCATGAATCTTGCTCAAATTTAAAAAAGCGCCTGAGTGCCTTTGTACTCGCGATAAAAGCCAACATTCGGTGAGCATTTTCGGTGTGAGCGTTACATATACTCGTAATATTATACGCAGGATTCGTGTTTCTTTACATGATAGATTTCATTGTACTTCACATTTGTCTAGACCCGGTTTAGGGCATTGGACAAGTAACCGACTTTAAACCAGATACGATTACTGTAAATTCGTACATAATTACACGGCCGACGTATAATACTATATATAAGCTCATTGAACTTAGCTAAGGGTTAAAAAGAACGCTAACCACGAGTTATAATAAGCCTTTGTTAAAACAATTCTAGTTCCACCTCAAACCCGAACGTAACTATTACTTTTTCAATTTAAGACGGGATTAGATTCTGTAGCGAATGTGAATACGTGCAGTCAATACAATCTCCCTGCGTAATATATAATTTATTATTTAAAAGTAGAATACTAATTACATTATCACTATAACTAGATCACTACAGAACTATGCATCATCACGAACTCTTAATTTACACATCCGATATTCTGTAATTCATCACAGAAATAATTGTCTCGTGTGAGGATCGAATCCACTTCACACACAGTGGCACATCAACTGCCACTGTGTGTGAAGTGGATTCGATCCAGAGGTAACCACTCAAACCACTACGCCGTACATGCTGTCAAATTTTCAGTGTAGTTTAATTACTTGCGTCATTCACATTGTACAGTACATTTTGTAGTGATGAATGTTTCGAAAATGAGACAACTGGTAGAAAACCGCTGTTGGTCTTGCTGTCAGCAGTATAGCCTTTTGTTCGCGTGTATAATTTTGAATACACTGAGAACAAGACGTTTCGGTTGCTTTTAAATCTTAAAACAACTGATTGTGCTCATTGTAAATAATACATTAACACCAATAAAGTCGTTATAGAATCCGTTAGAAATTGTTTTATTTCAGCAAACGGTGTGAGTGAGTTTATTGAATAAAAGTTAAGAAAACAGTTGTGAAAATAACGCCCATTCTAATATTCATTAGACCACTGATAGTAATGATTGGACAATAGTTAAATGTGACTTCATAGTTCTTTATTTAATACAAATTTCTGTACTATTTTCGTAGCTGGTTATCAAAAATCAGTTACTAATGTGGACGATTCCGCACTTAACGTTTTGAGGTTAGAAATTACAAACGAAAATTATTTGTTTGACCTTCTATCCCATTCCTGTCCTGATCATCCACCTGAATCTCGTGCGGACACATGGAAACAAATTTACTGGTGTGGCTAACGTTGGTCTGGTATACTTGACATTAAGGTCTCGCCATTAATAATTTTATAATACATTTTACTTGACATTTGCAAAATTGCGGAGGCTGCAGAGGCCATTTTGAAAAAGAATTTAAAGCTATCTCATTTCATATTCAAATAATTTTCAACTATAATTACACTACCAAATACAGTAGGTATACATTAGCATCAAGCGTCTTGGCAGAGAAGCTGAATTGACTTAGGTTAAATAGTTCAAATACTAGGACTGGGACTGTATACGGTTGCGGTCGCCATTTCAACTTATAGTACGGTTAGTATGTGGCTTTATACTCGTATAACTAGATAATATATAACGGTCGTATAAATGTTCTCTCTTTTGCGGAGGGATCGCAAAATTTTATTCAGTCGTTAGAAAAGAAAAGAAAAGAAAAGAATTGATACAGTCAGTTTGTTAAAGGGGTGGAAGATAGGATAATGGGGGGAAATGAGAGTCTATGGAAGCTTGAACCGCCACTATGTTACCGACTCTGTAGAAACTTTTAATATCCTTTTTGAAGGATTACTTTTGAGAATATCTGTTTTTTTTTCACCTTGCAATTATTTTTTTAATTTGCTTTTAAATTCGTAATTTATCCTCCTTCATAAAAAGTACAAAGGTTGAGGACGTTTTGCTGGTTTTAGAACTATAGAAAGAAGTAAGTAATTTATTGCCAACGAATTCGTAATTTATAAAAATTGTTTTAGACCAGAATTTGAATTCTTAAATAAAATAAACTAGCTTTTAAGGCATTGGGGTAAAGGTTGTATAGGAATCCTGAGTTTTCAAAGTAAATAAGTCGAAATTTAACAGAATATCTGCTTCTGGTTAGTAAAAAATGTACACGTGTTTTTCAAAACTTTACCAGGCGGTGATTAAGGGTTGAAAGTTTATAGGAAGTTAGTTATGGTTGAAGGAAAAGTATGAAATACAATCAAACTGATGAAGTTTTGTGCTGGAATCGAGTTACAGAACTTTTGTATGATTTGTGTAAAAGAAAGTTGGAAGAACCGCCCGCAAGTACAAATTGGAATCAATATGATTGCTATAATCAAATTTTAAAATACTTTAATAGAGGCAACATCCTTTTTCGACTTTTGAAGAAAACAGAAATTTAAAGAAAATTGGTAGATATAATAAAAAAATTGATTTTAACAATAGACACAAACTTTATGCAAGGGTTTATTTATGTTTTAATAGTGTGTATTACCCCCACGTGCAAGGGCAGTCAACCCTAATAACCCTCGAAATAACATATTCAAATGAGTTAGATGACTTTGACTTCCAAAATTTGTTAGTTAGCTTATGAAATAGATTCCTAAATCATAAATCGTGTTATATAATTAAGAGAACGGGAATTAACGCGATCATGGTATAGGAAACGTCAGGCAATCAAAGTTATGTGAGTACCTATACAATGATCGCGTCAATTCCCGTTCTCTTTAATTATATATCATAGATCGCAAGAGTTAATAAGTTAATAAATCGTATTAAAACAACAACTTACTTAAACCCGTTACGCTAAAACACAGTAGAAACAGTGCAGAAGCTCCGTTAATTTAAAATTTAAAAAACATTAATCACAGAAACGATCCGTCAGGCAGATTTAACAGATTATTGTGTTTGGCTTTCATTGTGCAAATGAAATTCTGTCCGAACTGACAAACGGAAATGACAAACAGATTTTTTTTTTTTAAATTGCGCTCTCTCATAAAAAATACCTGCTATATCGCAACAGGTTTAAAAAGCTTTCTGCGAAATTATTACTACTACGAGCCAGTTTCACGACCAGTTGCAATTTGGAATGGTGACGTCAGAGCAAAAGGTGCACGTGTGGAGTAGACACGACAGCGAGTTACTATTGTCACTATTACAAATGTGAAAGTTGGGATAGACAAATGTTTGTTACTCAATAACGCTAGAATGTATGAACTGATTTGGACAAAATGTGGGACCGAGATAGATTGCGATTAAACTTTGTCAACTTATAGATTATTTGACCAAATAGGTAATATTACAATCGGGGCATTGAGCACGAAAAACATTCGACGTAGCGTAACCATATCGAGAGAACGAAGCATTGCGATTTGTCACCTGCCTACTGTAACCAATCGCAATGCTTCGTTCTTTCGATACGTTTGCGTTGCTCGGGGTATCATAGGATGTTTTTCCGTGACTATCCTGGAGAAGCCGAAAGAAGAAGAACCCATCCAGGGTTAGGTCAGTTATGTGTATGAAAGAGAGACGATATTCTTAGCAATCCATGGATTCTCCGTGCGGGTGCCGGGTCCATCGCGTTGCTGAGTTGGGACTTGCGACCCAAGTGTAGGTTTAGAAGGGGCCCCTTTTGTTGATGTACATCAACACTCACCTTCACTACCCAAGTTCCCCTCCCTGCCTAACCAAATTTGATACGAACCTACTAGTGCGGCTTTAGACATTCGTCCTAGTAATGAGCTTATTGTTGCTCTCGATAGGCCTAAATCTTTAAGTAGGTTATAGATTATTTATTACTCAATTACGTAAAAATGGCTCTATCAATTTGGCTGAAGAATTTCATACAGGTAGTGTACAAACGAGAAAATGGTTCTAGGCTTATTATCCCGATTGTACGTTTCTGAGAGTTGTAAGAACTTGGGCAGTGCTGCAACAGCACATACAAGTCTTCTCACACAAATCGGTATTATATTTAATATATATACTTTGAAAGCTATAATATTGTTTTATATTATAATTAAGCCTATGCCCGTGGCTCCGCCCACGTGGATGTCATTTATTGCGACTTTTGGTCATATCCCTGGTACTAGGTACTCAACCGAATGCGATCAAACTTATATAAGATTTTAAGTCGGACCAAGACCTTTCGAACAACAATAACCACATGAAAATCTGTTCAGTAGTTATTGCGTCCATTGCCGACTAACAGGCAAACACGCAAACAGACTAACAGACAATTATTCCAAAACAAAATATTTTTGTGTTCAAACTTGATAAAATCTAACATTATCCAAGTTTATTTTTATGTCTGCGATGCACACACACGGTGTCTTAACAATTATATAATAGTATATTTTTAATACATGTCTCATTTTGTAAACAAATCGTTAACAAAGTTAGGTAAACAAAGGAGTATAGAAATTGTAAAGTAAAATAATATTACAGACGCAATGGATGAACTAAATGGAGCGTAGCATTGTAGTGAAGCTCGTAGCGTCTTCGTAGCGCCGTAGCAATATTTTCTACATTCACAATCGTAGAAAGTTTTTGTTTGAATTTCATACATTTTTCAATTCCATTAGTTAAAATGTTAATAACTATGTCACTGTTCATTGTTCTGTTGATACTAACTACCCTCTACTGTCAGGTATCTGTGGTGTGTTACTCTAGTACTTTCGGTTCCTAATATTCTTTAAAAACATAAAAAATGTATATGTCGCCGTCAACTAGCTTAATCAGCCATTCAACTAACTCCCTAGGCAGTTAACTAAGCGGCGCCGTTCAATTAACGGCCTGAATGGTGTTCAGCCATTTAATTAAACGGCTAGGCAAATTAGCTAGGCAGCTTGGATCGATGACGTTTATTTACTTGCCTAGCCATTTAATTAAACAGTTAGAAAAATGAATTATTTCTGCATGGTTGTAAAAAAAATAACCACGAAGGCATTCTAACCTAATCTAACCAAGTTGGATTGCGCAGCTATCACAATAAACCTATCACTGTGAATAATATAATAATTGTTGGTAGCAATGTAATAAACCTATTACTTTTATATGTTGGCAACATTGTCCTTTTTTTTGCTGTCATGGCTGATATCATATGCAGTCTAATAATTGTTCACTTTTCTTAAATAAAGTTTGCTATAGTTAAACGATTGTTTATTTACATTACAATAGGTTATGGGCCCAGGCACATAATCCTGAGTAATAGTAAAACAATCAAAACTGTTTCGTCAAAAATACTGCCGCGTGTCGTTGAGGTTAGAAACCGGCGGGAAGAAAAACTTGCAAGCGATTGAAGCAAGGTCGGGACGAATAGGAAGATGGCAGACGACAATTCTGTTAAACTACAGACGTACATAAAGCTCGAGGGAACATCCAATTGGAATATTTGGAAATTCCAAACCATCGTTTTGTTACGGAGTCAAGGCTTGCTGGAAGTGACAGATGGACGCAGTGTGAAACCAGAGGCGGCGGCTGAGAAGGCTGCATGGGAAAAGAAAGACGCGAAAGCTCAGTCATGGCTTGTTACAAGAATGTCAGAAAGCGTGATGCTGCATATAGTAACATGTACAACGTCAGCTGAAATGTGGAGAAAACTTGCGAGTGTGTATGAACAAAAATCAGAAATAAGTATACATATTGTACAACAACGTTTCTTCCAATACAAGTACGAGGAGGGCACAGCGATGTCTACGTTCTTATCAAAAATAGAAGAATTAAGAAACCAGCTCCAACAGATGGGAGAAGACATTTCAGAAAAATTTGTCGTAACAAAAGTGCTAATGTCACTCCCAGATGCATATAAACATTTTGTGTCGGCGTGGGAGTCCGCACCGGACGAGAAACAAACGCTAGAAAATCTCGTCGCGAGATTACTGATTGAAGAAGAACGTATTAACGAAAAACAGCCTCATAACTCTTCAGCGTCGGCTTTTGTAGCTAAGAAAAACATTAAGTGTTATAAGTGCAATAAGCTGGGACATTATCAAAGCGAGTGTAATCAAAACAAGGGTTCGGGACATAACAATAGACCAGTTAAAAAGTGTTTTTACTGTAAAAAAATGGGACATACTAAAAATGAGTGCTATTTTAAGAAGAATCGGGAAAAAGACAGTACAAGTAATGCATTTATGGTGATGAACTCAAATAGACACGATCAACAATCTAAGTGGTTAGTGGACTCGGGCGCTAGTCAACATATGTGCCGTGATCGTAAACTATTTGCAACATATTTATCATTGAGCAATAAAACAGTGATAGTCGGAAATGGCGAGGAGATTAGTGCGCTCGGATGTGGACAGGTGGCGGTAGAGGTCTACGATGGCCGCGGATGGGTGAAAACAACCATAGATAATGTTCTTTTAGTCCCGGAATTGAAAACAAACTTGTTTTCTGTCAAATGCGCTACAGAGAGAGGTTATGTTGTTAAAATGAACAATAACTTGTGTAAATTCTACAAAGATAATACTGTGTGTGCCGTAGCGAGTCGTAACGGAGATATGTACTATATGAACGTACGTTACAAATGTGAGAAAGCGAACGCGACTGAAGTAAAATCTGGACTTAAAGAGTGGCACGAAAAACTTGCTCATCAAAACCTACAGTATGTTAAAATGGTGCTTAAAAACAACAACATCGAAGTGAAAGACTCGGACTTTAAATGTGAGGGTTGTTTGGCGGGCAAAATACATCGTTTGCCTTTCAGTGCCAGTGAAAATAAAACGAGTAGGCCATGTGAGTTGATACACGCAGATACGTGCGGACCTATGGAGGTGCCGTCCGTGGGAGGCTCCAAATACTTTGTAATTTTAAAGGATGACTTCTCTAACTACAGGTCAGTGTACTTTGTTAAAAGCAAAGATGAAATAAAGAAATGTATTGAGAACTTTTTGTACAAGGCTGAAAATGTAACCAAAAATAAAGTACTGTACTTTAGAAGTGATAACGGATTAGAGTTCATAAACAAAGATGTACAAAAATTGTTCGAGAAACGTGGAATAATCCATCAAACCACAGTGCCATATACTCCTGAACAAAATGGCAAGGCAGAGCGAGAGAATCGGACTCTAATAGAATCAGCACGTACAATGTTGTGTGAGGCAGGTCTACCTAAGAAGCTGTGGGCAGAAGCTGTTCATACTGCGGCATATGTACTAAACAGAACAAGTAAGAGCAATGAAACCGGAAAGACCCCATATGAGACATGGACAGGCAAACAATTTGATATAGCGGGCCTTAAAATCTTTGGAAATCCCGTGTATGTCCATGTTCCAAAGGAGAAGAGAAAAAAATGGGATCCTAAAGGGGAGAAAGCAGTCATGGTTGGCTACGGGGAAGATGTCAAAGGCTACAGGATATTCTTCTCAGAAAAGAACACTGTTGAGGTAAAAAGAGACATTGTATTCCTAGACAAAGGTGAAAAACAGAAGGAGCAATTAATCATGCTAGATACTACAATAGGAGAGAAGGAAGATATTAGTCAAGAGCATCCTCAAAACAGAGAGGAGAAAAGGATGGAGAAAAGAGAATCACAGTCGGAAGAGGTAGAGGAAACCCTTAATATGTCTAGTGAAAGTGACAGTGTCTACATACCGTGTTCCAGTGATGATGAATCAAGCAATGATGATAATAAAGAGGTTCAGACACGCGAAAAGAGTACTCGAAATAGGAAGCAGACTTCATTTTACAAGTGTCATCATGTCTATGTTGGAAATGAACCGAAGACTTACCGAGATGCCATGCAACGGAAAGACGCGAGTAAATGGCAAGAAGCAATTCAGAGAGAATTGAATACACTTAAAGAAAATAATACTTGGACTGTTTGTGAAGAACCTGTAACTCAAAAGACTGTAAGTGGTAAGTGGGTGTTTAAAATCAAAAACTCTAATAATAATGTAGAATATAAAGCGAGGTTAGTGGCAAGAGGTTTTGAGCAATGTGATAAAATGGAACTATGTGATTTATATGCACCAGTAGCTAAATTGTCAACCTTTAGATTATTTGTTTGTATAGCAGCAAAATTAAATTTGCCGATTAGTCAGATGGATGTAACAGGTGCTTTCCTATATGGAGAAATTGATGAAAATGTGTATTTAGAATTACCAGAAGGTGCATATTGCGGTGATAAGAATATTGTTAAGTTAAATAAATCCCTGTATGGGCTAAAAAAAATCACCAAAATACTGGAATGACAAATTTAATTCAGTAATTATGAAACTAGGTTTTGTAAAATCAAAAAGTGATTCTTGTCTGTACACAAAATGTGAAGGTGATGCCCGAACATATGTCTTACTGTATGTCGATGACTTGTTAATCTTTGGAAATAATCAAAAACAAATATGTGACCTTAAGTCATTATTGAATAATGAATTCAAAATAAAAGATTTGGGCTTTGTTTCAAATTTCTTAGGTATTCATGTAAAACAAGATTTAGATACAGGAATCACTGAACTTAATCAAAAAGAATATTTAGAAAATGTATTACAAAAATTTGATATGCAAAATTGTAAAGAAATATGTACACCAATGGATCTGAACTTTAACACTAAAATATTAGAAGATAACAATGATTCTGTGATTGATAAAAACATTGAAAATAAATGTAGACAAATTATAGGTTGCTTGTCTTATGCTGTATTAGGAACAAGGCCTGATTTGTCTATTGCTGTGTCAATTTTGAGCAGGTATCAAAATAATGCAAATAATGCTTTATTAACTGCTTTAAAGAGAGTGTTAAGGTATGTAAAATACACAATTAATTACAAACTTGTCTATAAATGTAATAGCAACTTATTATTGGGATATTGTGATGCGAATTGGGGAGGAGACTTAAAGGATAGAAGGTCGACAACTGGTTACTGTTTTAAGTTTGCAGATTGCTTAATTTCATGGTCTTCTAAAAAACAGGCCAGTGTCAGTCTATCTTCTACCGAGTCAGAGTATATAGCAATAAGTATGGCTGCTAGCGAAGCATGTTGGTTGATTAATTTGCTTAAAGATTTCAATAATGTAATAGTGTGTCCTGTCACAATCTTTTGTGACAATCAGAGTGCCATAATGATAGCGAACACTGAAAGTGTTAAAAGATTGAAACACATTGATATTAGATTTCATTTCATAAAAGAGTTGATTAAAAATGGAAAATTAATGTTAAAGTATATTAAAACTGAAGATCAAACAGCAGATATGTTTACAAAAGCATTGAATAAAAATTTACTGTCAAGATTTATTAAAAACTGTGGGTTGTATGAATAAGTTGAATAAATCTGGCTGTTAGGGTGTATTACATTGAAAGGGGGTGTTGGTAGCAATGTAATAAACCTATTACTTTTATATGTTGGCAACATTGTCCTTTTTTTTTGCTGTCATGGCTGATATCATATGCAGTCTAATAATTGTTCACTTTTCTTAAATAAAGTTTGCTATAGTTAAACGATTGTTTATTTACATTACAATAATATTATTCAAGGAAGTGCCCCATCTTACGATTGGCCTAAGCATTAGCCAGCCAGGTTATTAAATGATGCAATAAACGAACGGCTAAATATCATTCAGGCCGTTAATTGAATGGCGCCGTTTAGTTAACTGCCTAGGGAGGTAATTGGACGGCTGATTAAGCTAGTTGGCGATATATACATTCTTTAATTGTAAAGAGCTTTTTATCAAGATTTAGTTTGATGAAGCTATGAAGTGTTTTTAAATAAATTGACGAAAAATATTTTTTCTTCAATAATATTATCATAGTAACTTGAAAAACCATATCACTCTAAAATATATACGTTATTTTATTTCGAACATTCGACCCAGTTCAAGTTTATGCATCAGTTTTAGAATATCAAAATATGAAGATAGAGTTGAACAAGTAAATAGTCGGGCGAAATTCACTTTTTGTTTGCAAAGTTTCAAGTTTCATCCTGCGGATAGAATAGCTCAGTTAAATTTTCTTCGTTCCGTGAAATTTTCAGTAGACAATCCGTAAATACCGGCTTAACACCCATCTCTTCTGGATTTCGTGCATACTATTTCTCAGAAATGCATTGCGACGAACGGAAATTCAATACTTCCAACCTTAAATTGAAAAAGAAAGACAAACTTGTCTTTATTACACTGGCCTGCAAAAGTAAGTATCACACTTTTCAAATGTATTTTTTTCTCAACTGTAGAAAGTAGAAATTTAAGATTAAAATCGTTTGTTGCAAATTTTATAGGCTTTAATTCCTAGAAACTAGTAAACTATACATTAGCAACATTTTTAATTTAAAAAGATAAAACAGTGAAAATAGACATTTTTAGCTTAGTGTCAAAAAATTCAACAAAAATGTATTACATGTTATTTAATTTTTAATAACTGATAATGCCTCCTCGAGCTCTGATTACAGATTCGAGCCAGTTTCCACCGGGAAGTCGCTGACCACCACCTACTACCCTCAGGGCACTAAAGCAGGCCCTGGTAGAAGAACGGGAGAATATTCCCCAACATCGGCTCCAAAACCTAGTGATGCTAAACCGGCTTAAAGCTGTAATCAGAGCTCGAGGAGGCAATACCAGTTATTAAAAATTAAATAAAAAGTAATAAATTTTAGTTGAATTTTTTGACACTAAGCTAAAAATACCTATTTTCACTGTTTTATCTTTTTTTAAGTTAAAAATGTTACTAATGTATAGTTTACTAGTTTCTAAGAATTAAAGCCTATAAAATTTGCAACTAACCGATTTTTTAATCTTAAATCTCTACCTTAAAAAAAAAATTACATTTGGAAAGTGTGATACTTACTTTTGCAGGCCAGTGTAGTTGCCTAATTCAAACTAGGGCACGCCGTGATTGCGGCGGTAAGACACATCATGGGGGAGTGGCTAGAGAGGCCACACGGTAGCCTCTCGTACCGTCAGACGTAGATCTTCACCGGATACGGTAGCTTCGGGCGGTATCTGCATCTGATGGGCATAGAGCCAACGTCCGAGTGCCATCACTGCGACGCGAGCGTGACTCGGGGCTGCACATGCTCACCGAGTGCCCGGCGTTTGAGACGCCAAGGCGGGAGCTTGTGCGGGGTGAAAGTGCTCACGCTCTACAACCTGCTCGCGGCAATGGTCCGCTGCGCGGATGTGTGGGAGGCCCGCGCCTCCTTCTGCGAGCAGGTCATGCTTGCGAAGGAGACAGCAGAGCGGGCGCGGCGCTATGAGCGTGAGAGGGTTCTGGAGGGGTGGGGTGTTCGTGGGGATTTCCCGCAAGTAAAAAAAAAACCTATTTCAAACTAAAGCGATTAGATCTATGTTCAACATCCCGAAATGTACACAACAAATACACCCTGCAGGATTTGAGGCTCACTACCGTCAAACAAGAAACCTCAATGCTTTGGCTGCAAAACTGACAGGTGCTGGAAGTACTACGTACTCAAGACTGAGAAGGAACCGTGTTCTGTGTCTCATAAAACAGTTAACCAAAGATTAGAGAGAGTGGTCCATGGATCGCTTCCACCGCTATGAAACATAATAAAATAATCAGACATCTTTCAGGCAAGAGAGCAGCTAAACATCCATGATAGATGGCTGTGTCGAGCAGGATACATAAAAAAATAGAAGCCTATTTGTATTGGATAGATTTGGAAATAATTTTGATATTTTTACTGTACTGTACTGTAATTTTGGATATTTGTTACTGAATCACGCTAGAATGGCTAAATGGATCTGGAAGACATTTGGTACAGACATAATTATATTATAGTAAGGACAGCAATTGGACCCCTGTGGGTTGCTAGACTGTGAGCAGCATTTCACGAAAAAGACTCATGGGGAACAGTTGCAACTGAATATTTTAATTGAGAAGACACTGCCGCGCCAATCCACCTGTACCATTAGTCAGTAGGTACCATTGATAGTACAATTGGCACTGATTTATCCCACTAGTACTATTGATTGTACAAATGCATATAACTCCACACACTAGGCCAACATAGTATGCCAAAGAGCACATTCTCTTACACCTCTCCTTTCCTACACAGGACAACACATGCAGGGCTTAGATGTCACTCGCCTAAAGTGCAGAACATTCCTCCAAGAACCAAGAAGTTCAGTGACTCTTTCCTTTGTCGCACAATTAAGACCTGGCACTACTTGGTCCTTTAATCGGGGCTTGAAAGAGCACCCGATGAAGCCGTCAAGCTGAGTACCATGGTACGTGTATGTAGTGGTGACCCTCTTTCCTGAGATTTTGCCTTCAGCTTACCAACAGGCGAGGTGAAATCCCAAATTGACGTGTCCCATATATTAAAAAAAGTTATACCATTATATTTCAACCGATTCACCATTTATGCTCAATACCTGTAAAATTGTTTTGAACTGAAGATGCATTGGAATAAGCAATATTGCCACGGTCATAGTCTCATTGCTACGCGAATCGGAAACGTCGACAGTCAAGTAGGTCGGCCTTCGGTATCAATAGCTGTTCTGGGTCACTCACAATCCGAGTTAGTATTCATTTTTTGAATAACTCGTACCTACAATAATAATGCGAATACGATTAGTATTTGTATTAGTGCATACTGGTACATTTTGAGATCCAACGCAATGCTTACCGTTCACGGTGAAGGTCACATGTATGCATGAGTTCGACGTGTAGCGAGCAGCGAAGATTACGCTATGTATTGTCATGTCTTTTAAAAATTCAATTTATTAGTGGCTAGTTACTCGTTTATTTCCTCACGCCAACAGCACGTATGTTCGCTATGTAACATGATATTTCTACCTTCTAGCATCGGTCATTATGCACCATTACGCGAGTAACAAATTCGCAGCAGATTTTGAAGTGGAGCATCATCAGGTGTGATTGACTTGGGCCTCAAGGATCTTGGTAGAGCCCAAGTTCAGTCAGTCCAGCCCCACACTCGCCTCCATAGTTATAAAGGTCATATGATTATTTTAAAGAACTTGAGCCTCGTACAGTCTAAATTATTATTACTTACTGTAAAATAATGGATATTAAGTATAGTAATTGAACCAATTAATAAACTTTATCCAGTATTATTAACAATTCACTTTCGAGAATTAGAATTTAACTATGAGAATTTGCATGTCTAAGACTATAAAAATAGTCTTAAAATTTATAGCTTGGCTCTGGTCCAAATCTGGCGCTTAATAAATTCAATCGGAGAAAGCACACTGTGGATTCACTGGTAAACGCCCAACTTTTCAGATTGTAAGAGAGAAAGGGTGAAATTTTAAATACCTACTTAATGTGCTCCCTAAAGATCCATAGGTAAGGGTTTCATGTTTCATGAGCATGGAGTGAGCGTAAAATGAGCCAACTTAAATAACTTACTGCGGATATTTTAGAAGGACCCTTGTTGTGTTGTTGTGGTGAGTAAGGTCTCTAATGGAACACGTGCCTACTTGAACCCATACCCTGTTAAAGATCCCCCATCCTAAAACTTTAAATCAGTTCGTAGCCATTATAAGTACCTCCGCCCCACAGAATACCACGGCCATAATAACCTCGTGTTGTGTACCCGGTGGTGAGTAGGGTAGCCAGAGCTCACTGGAGAGTTTTTGTGCTGTCAGTGGCAAGACCAACGGCTATTGCTGCTTTGTCTTCTACACTGACGGCATAGAAACTCTGTGTTTACAGGGTCAGCAGCACGAATGTGACTCCCCTGGTGTTGCACACGTCCATAGGGCACGGTAACCAATTTCCATCAGGTGGGCCGTGTGTCTGTCTGCCACGTCAGTTGTATAAAAAAAAGTTACTAAAACCAATCTCAAGAGGAGAGAGAGAATAGATCACGGGCTCTAAAGTGAAAGCTCTTTATTGACCCGGGATTGAAGCTCAGATGAAGAAGAGAAGGTTGTATAGGTAAAAGACATCTCCTATATCTTCCCCGTTTGAGTATATGTCTACGTTAAGAACAATATCTGATTACTTATTCACAAAACAGTCCACTTAGCACCTTTTCTTACCGCTGAAACTGACCCTTAAGCACTTGGCGCTTGGCCAATTGGATGAAATTAACACCTAAATTGAAACGAATTGATTTCTATACTAAAATAAAATGTAAAGTAGATGGGTCTGTAAATTTAAGGTATAAAAAACACCTAGGTACATCGACTACATAGGTAAAATTAAGGCTTCGGAGCTCAAAGAATATTTATTTTTTAATTTTTGGTTGTTTTTATTTGATGTACACAAAAACTAAAAAACAGATGTTTATTTATTTAGTCTGCCCTATGTTTACTTGTATTTTTTAAGTAGTAACGGAGATAACCAGCATCCACATGTGTGGTGCTGTGGGCCTCAGCTAGCGTTCCAATATACGACAAAGTAAATTTTCCCTCACGTCATATCTTTTGTTGTTAAGATACCTGTCATCGGTTCACACCATATAGTTTGTGGTTCTTGACGAGGGTTTAAAGACATAAGTTTCTTCACACGGCATTCAATTACCGGCGGAGCTTAGGGTTCAATACAAGGTACAATTATTTTGTTTTCGTACCACTAAGGTTCTGTGTTCTATACTGTAGGTATTTAGTATTTTTTTTAGTATTTGTAATGAGGTTCATTTCTAATTGCGAAGTTTATTCCGTATACTGACAGCAATCATCCAATAAACTAATTACAAAAAATATTTTTGCACGTTATTAATATTCAAAAGTATATTTTAAAGAATGTTTATTTCCTAAAACAATACAGCTCATGTCTCACCAATTATACCTAGTATACTGTCAACCACTAGTGAGAACCAAGATAGGACTTAATTCACCCCTGACACGTGCGTTTCGTGAGTACAATGCGCTAAACATCAAACTCGATCAACTGGATATTTTCCATAACTCGTTTAGTGTATTCAGGAGAAAGAAATCGAGATAGTTTTTATAGAACGGGCAAATTTTCTTTGTCTACTTATTAAATTTCAAATTTCAATTTGTTAACTAGCACTTAATCGTACGCTATTCTATGGTGTAAACTGTATACCTATGCCTTTAATTGGTGTACAAATCAGAACTATACTTGTGTTTCTCAATAATAATAATGTATATGTTACTGTTGGTGTGTCTATTAATCAATAAATAAGTAAATACTGTAAAATTTGAGCGTGATAATATTAATAGTGTGTAATTATATTTCACCAATTTTGTTTTAGGTGCCACATGATAAGGGGTTGAGAATATTAACGTGAGAATTTATCCTGAGCACGTTTTCATTGTCAGATTGAGAAGAGGCTTATACCTTAATCGGCTTTCATGTCAACCTATTGGAAGATATGACTGAATATTTGTATATTTTTTGCTGAGATAACGCATCAGAAGTATAGAAAATTTTTATTCATCTTTGAAAGCACAAAGGTTGTAAATGTACCCAATGCCAAATGACGTAATCCCTGTTTAAGTTACTCACTTCGTTACGTAAGCTGTTATTTTAAGAGAGCCTTTACTTGCGTCTCCGCTGTCTCAACGAGTGAGGCCAAGGGACCGACAACTTAAACCTTTTAGCGTATCGCTGGTCTTAAGGAAAGTCGGGGAGGCAGTATCAGGTAAAATTGTTTATTTACCCTGAAGGCAAATTAGTAGCTAATTCCGATTATAGGAAAATATTTTAACGTTAACGCTCACGGCGTTTCGGTTAATTTTCAGCAGCTATGATTACGGGGTAACTTAGTAGATAGTTTTGTTATGAAGTATGTATAACGGTACCTTAAAGTACTTGAGCGAACTATGTTAGATTGTTAGTACCTGAACTATTCTATTATTAGATACGTCTGGTCGGACGGTCACGATGAAGCTATTATGCCGGGTGGAACTGATGAAAATCACATGGTATCTTCGAAATCAAACCTACCAGGAGAGATGGGTATTATCACGGAGCAATTCATCAATCTTGGGAAAGTCGAATAGATCAGTCATTATTATAGGAATGTCCGTTCTTTTAGAGAAGAGCAAGGTCTCTAATAATAATAATATCATTTTATTGATGGCAAAAATGCAACGTATGTATTATGTATCATGAGCTAAACAGATCAACCTCATTACAAATTCTAATGATTACTAATACCTACAGTAAACAACAGAACACACCACTGTGGTACGATAACAAATGCACTCATTTACCCATAAAAAATATTTCGTTTGACTTTTTGTTCAATATACCTTTATTCTTGCTAAAACCAACTTATTTCACACTATTAATTTTTCTAGAAAGAATGTATCTAATATCCATACCACCGCTACTAAAATAATAACTTAAATTAGGCTTGCAAAGCATACGTTCTGATTAAAACTATATGTGAGTAGAATAATGAATATTTAATTTAACAGGAGAATAACATCGTATGTTTTCATTTGAATTAAGACTACATAATATTCATGAGCGCTGAAGATTTAATAATATCGTAGACAATTATATCAACGAAGAGATCGGGTAGGGAGTGGCCATGGCACCTGATTCTCCGCCTTGTGCAAACCGTCTATCCCAGCTAGCTTTTCTTGACCCAGGTTGTACATTCATCTTGCTGAATGCTTCCCACTTTTTTTTTTCGTGTGGTTAGTGGCAAACCTGCGACAGAGTTATTCCGGTCGCCCATATATGCCTCCGTCTTGATTTGGTTGATGGTTTAATGACCTTATTACTACTGACCTTATGCTTCAAATGAACACCAAGCATAGCTTGCTCCTAAGCCTTATATAAGTGTTATAAAACATATGATTCACGGCATACTGATTGTACAGTACCATCTAGATCCAACTGAAGAATAACACATACATTGGTATTTGAGAATACGACGCTTAGCAGCATACTTTTCCGTGTTGCATCGCATAGCGCAACTGGTGCATGTCACTACAATGCAGCCGTCTGTTTACACGTCTAAATTACAAGTTCATACCGACTGCGGGTCGAGTCTACCCCAGAAACGCATGTACACAAGAGTTACCGAACTTTAAGGTCATGTGAGGTACACAGAATAGTTAAAAGTTTAAATCGAGACGAGCCAGGAAAATATTTTTGTTGTACGAAATTTGCATTGGTCGGAATACAGAATGTCTTCTTATTCCTTGCTAATGTGTAGAATTGCCAAAATTTCTTGCGGGTATTTAACGTACAAGTGGCATCTCTAGTATTGCGCGTTAAGATTATTAATTATCACATAGATTGTAAAGACCCATACCGCACGAACCAAACTTTGAAACGAACTGAACTTTAAAAATCCGCCTCGTACTTCGTCTTGACTACCTTTATTAAACAAACCTTTGTAAATATTAGTTTACGTGGTGTTTTCTGTTTGGATACAATTTATTCCAATAATTTTACGGATTTGGGTAGTACATATAACACAAGTCAACGAAAATTATAGAAGTTATATTCAAATTCCGAATTAAATTGATAACACTTTTCATTTTCAGGCGTGTTGCAATACTTTTTTTTTTACGTGCGGCAAATCCCCACGGATACCCACCCCTCCGGAGTCGGAGGGGTAGGTTATGTCGGACTCGAACCGACTAAACCGCACGCCGTCTCTGGGTCGTAGTGCTAGGCCGAAGGTGAGGTTGTCATGCGACATATCCCTCGCACCCCGGCTGACCCAGGGCCATCCCTCTTGGTCCGGCCCTCCTCGGGAGGTGAGGACCACGCGGTCCCCGACTCGACCCCGGTGTGTGGGGACGCGCATCGTCCTACGATGCGCGCCACCGCCGTGGCCTGCTTCTGCTAAGGTGACGGGCGGCTCCACCCGTCACCCTCAGGCCCGCGCTCATGTGGGGCGGAGTTCAGTTTGCGCCCTCCGACGCCCGAGCCGCCTTCAAGCGCGTGCAGCGATGTCAGCGAGCCTTTCTCGCTTATCGCGCCGCGCCTGCTCTGCTGTCTCCTTCGCGAGCATGACCTGCTCGCAGAAGGAGGCGCTGGCCGCCCACGCATCCGCGCAGCGGACCATCGCCGCGAGCAGGGTGGAGAGCGTGAGCACTCTCACCCCCAGGGTCGCCACAAGCTCCCACCTCGGCGTCTCAAACGCCGGGCACTCGGTGAGCGTGTGCAGCCCCGAGTCCACGCTCGCGTCGCAGTGATGGCACTCGGGCGTTGGCTCAATACCCATCAGATGCAGATACCGCCCGAAGCTACCGCGCCCGGTGATAATCTGCGTCTGACGGTACGAGAGGCTACCGTGTGGCCTCTCTAGCCACTCCCCCATGACGGGCCTTACCGCCGCAATCACGGCGTGCCCTGCGTGTTGCAATACTAGCGAAAATAACATGCTCAGCAAGTAGGCATACATGTTCTGTACTATACTGATCAAAACGTGAAATTTGTTTGAAGTGTTGAATTGATTACCACTACTACGTAAGGGTTGGCTTCGAGCCAGCAAATATAGTTGCAATATTTCCTTAACACTCAATACCTTGCATCAAAATAATTTTGGATAGCTAGGAAAATACTAATATTTCTTGCTATGAAATATGATGAGATTGTGTTTTCCTTTAATTATTCCAAAAAATAAGTGCTCTTAGAAATACAGGAACAGGAACCCTCATTTCGTAAACGTCTATTTATACTGGTTCCGGAAATAAGAAAATTAGTTTAAACGTAACACAATTAATTTTTTTTGCGTATAGGGATAAAAGGAAATTAAATTTACCTCCCTTTTTATTACTTTTTGTTGTGTTGTTTAGAAAATCTGAAAAGGAAAAAAACAAGGAAAGTATCTGAACAATTAATCAGCTCCACTTCGACGGACGACCTACATGGCCTTCATGGGCGACCTGAACAACCATATCACAGGTTGACCACTAACCACACGAAAAGAATAAGGAGAAGCAGCTCCCTATATATATATATATAGAAATAATATAATAGTTACTTAGTAGTAGGTACTTCTATTTCTTAACCAAGATATTAAAATTTCATTAAGAAAGCTGTTGCAAAACTTTTCTTTAACTCCGCTGGTCTAATGCACTGCTTCTATATTTCTTGGCAACTTTGAGTAAGTACTTGTAAAGTTTCTTTAGAAATCTGTCATAATTAGCAAATAGTAAAAAACTATTTGCTAATTATGACAGATTAACTATATATAACTTAATATTAAAAAAAAAACCAAAATGTTACAACACAATATTACAGCTAGCAACATATACAACCATTTTTAACGGATCTCTTTGCTATTTAGTCAGTGATATTTTATTATTGTTTGTATTTTAAGTTGTCTTTACACTGTTTCAAGTCTAAAACCTTCATCATCGATTATATTTATGATATGACCTTCCCTAAAGGACCCTTTTAGAGGATAATTACCCGAGTTGTCGTTATCCATCGATACTTTTCTGCTTTTGACGTTTTCATCCGGGAGTCTTGGTAAAGTGATTTTGTGCCATGTTACGAGTCAATTACTAAGAAATCCTTATTGTTCTTTCTGCTCATATTTCTTACAATTGACATAAACACTCCGAATTCTTAACGTGATCTGGGGATAGAAAGGTTTACCATTTCTTTTCCCAGGAAGAGAAAGGTTTATAAATTTACCACACGACATAGGCGATAGCCATAATTACTCTCTAAACTGGCATAATTGCTCTCTAAACTGGCATAATTGCTCTCTAAACGTGGCGTTGCATTAAGGTGTAAGAATACCTGCTAATCCAATTGATTAGGTATACTATCAAGAAACAAACACATTTTAAGTAACATTTGTTTGACATTTTTTCACACCTAATACGATTTTATTAAAGTGATAGATTTATTTCGGATATCTACTTTGTATTTCCAAAAATTTATCGCCCTTTGCTTAGAGTTCGAATTGTAGCATCAGCTGATTCTAATGAGGGTTGAAAACCACTACGGTCAGAATATTTTACCTCAATCACAATATATTTTATCGTGGGTAGAACGCCATCTATCTATCTGGGTCCACTGACGGACAAAAGCCTTCCTTTTCTTCTGAATCAATTTATTTCAAATACCTTTACACATTGTGCCTCATCGTTTGTTATAACAAAAATAAATTTGGCCTTTGCATAACAGAAATAAAGCTCGTTAGTCATCGTTCCCAAATTCTCGGAAGGAACAACAGGCCTGAGACTTCATGTGATAGCAATTTGCTTTTTAATATTGGCAAACTGGAGCTCTTATTGGTTGACTTTTTTCGCATTGGCATTGGATTGTTAATTTTAGGCAATACTGTATACGCTCCCACCTTAATATTGTCCTAAAGTCATGTCACCATCTATGACTTCAAGCCAGGACTTCTTGGGCCTACCCCTTCTATCGGAATCTGGCAGGGGCGCTATCGCCAAACATTTGTTCCTCATGTTGTATTATCTTTTCGCTGTGCTTTTCACTTTAATAACGTTTCTTCCTTGATTTATGACACAGCTTTCTGTGATTATAACGTGTAATATAACCTTTAAGTCGCTTTTATAACCTAAGAGAAAAAGGGCATCTTGTCTCGTAACCAAGTTACATACGAGGATATAGCTACTTAACTTTCACGATTTAAATTACATTCCATTTAACAACCTAGCTTTGTTAGACAATATACACAATATACAATGAAATACTTTCGCCTTTTCAGGGAAAGATAAAATTGTTTCCAACAATTGAATCAATGTTGTAAGTACTTCATAACTTTGACTTCGCAAGCAGTGGAAGGGAAACAGATAATTTCCCTGTGAACAGACATCTTCTATTCATTGCGGAAATGGAAAACAGGATTGGTTTTATAACTGTTATTTGTATAGTCCAATCGACAAGACAATGAAATTGTAACTTATCAGTTGACACTTTTGCTTTGAAACCATTCATTGCATACAATAAACAAAACATAGGTAACATTATAGACTTCGACTTTCTGTGAATATTATCACAGATAATATAATTCTATTATTTAAAAATAGGATGATTCAGTCAAATGGTCCTCCTCCTTTCGATCAAATAAGATAGCTATAAATCTAAGTATTTTATTTATTTATAGATTTCTATGCAAAGGTCGTTAGAAAATCTGTTCAGTATTCAGTAACTTCTGACACTTACTTCACATAGAGGATGCCGTTGAGAATATAAACACCATCTGTCTGGCACGTCAGTCAGGCATTACTCAGTACGGCAACCACGAGTCGTTCACAGAAACATCTAATCCTATTATTGAACGTCCAAATATCAACAAATCAATTATTTTTTATATCTCGATGTACTTAATAAGTTGAGCAGTTGGGATTTGGGAGGCGATTCTGTTATATTCTGTGTACAAAGTATTAACAGAATTTAAGGGTTATTAGCTCGTCGGGATTATCCATTTAGATATTACACCGAGATAATGTAAGTTATTGATTTGACAGATTATTTAACAGATTATTATTATTTGATTGATTATGTCTTCTATACAAAATAAACAGGTGGTAACCATTATTCTTAGCTTTCTCTGTCTCATTGCTATAAATAAGTATGGTTTATGTTTTTATAAATAGTGAAAGGTTATTTCGTTTAATGAGACAATGTACTGTCACCGAAGACGCGGTCACTCATGGATTTGTTGATTTAATGCTGCTACTAGGACATTGCAATGTTATAGACGTTAGGTAACCCCCATCGGACTTCGACTTACTGGTGCTAACGATGACGTAGGTAGATATTTCGGGCTTGAACCGGCCCGGGAACCAGGAATATCCCTGAGTCCTCCAAAGGTCTTGGGCCCTAGTTTAGTTCAAAGATTTAATGAAGTTACCAAAAGAGTTAATGTGTTATGCAGTTCGGTTTTTTACCATTACATACTTTGAAACACTCACGGATAGCTTGCACTTACAATATTTACGTTTACAAATTATATCGACGACTACGGGCTAAGAGCAATATACTGACAATAGCGATATTATATAGGTACCCTAAATTTTAAATAACATTGTCCGTTTGTAAACATGACGCATGGATCTGCTGCGATTTTTTCACCACATCTGAGGGAAGGGGGACCCCGGTCTACTTCAAGTAAATGATATTTAACAGAGCAAGACGACCTTTCTCTCTTTTCTAGTCTTTGACAGCTAAGGGGTGGGGAAGCCTCCCCAAATAGATTAACCGGTATGCAAACAAATTCAATAGTCAAATATGATAAGCTGTATTATATAAGCATTATCGAAGTAAAACAGAATGGATCCATATTTTTTGGTGGTATAATATTGGAAAAGAGTTATAATACTTATTTGACTTCAGAAATATCCCAAGTATCGAACACATAATGATATCACTGTCCAAGTTTTTCTATCAAACTATTTTATTACGTAAGGAATGGTTCACAACGGCTTACAAAGTGAATAAATGAGGCATCCATTTTATGTATGCCTCAAAAACTTAGGGACATATATTATAGTGAAACTTTCCTGTGGTGGTAATTCACATGCCTATTTGTATTTGCGTATTTGACATATATTTGGCAAACAATTAGCATATGTGGAAAGTTTGTTTGAGAAAGCATTGGCCTTATTGCCTATTTGACAAATATGACCAATACCAAATACGTGCAATTGACAAGTTATTTAGTTTTTTACTTTTGTACCATTCGTAACTTAGTAAACAAACATAAGTAAACAACTTATGTAAACACAATGTGACACAGCATACACAAATAGCCATGTGAATTATAACAACTGACACAAATATTTGCAATCTTATTTTTGAGAATGTAACTCTCCAATCACAAAATGCCACAGCTACCATAGAAAACGACTATACAGACTCAATAAACAAATATTTCCCATTCCAAGTGCCTGGCTTCATATGCAATGAGTTTGATTCATCAACAATTAATAAAGGTTAAACATGAGAGTTAAGATAGTACAGACGCATATATAGTATATACCTTCTCGTATTATTTGAGAGTCACGCAAGTTCAACGAACCCATTTCAAAAGGATTGATGACTCGTGGTCCCACCAATTTTGTCCCACCGTGCTCGTGGACCCACTATCATAAAACTAATGACTCGTGGTCCCACTATTTAGTGGGACCACGAGTCATACGTGTATTGCTTGACTCGTGGTTCCACTAAATAGTGGGACCACGAGTCATACGTATATTGTTTGACTCGTGGTCCCACCTTCTACCGTAGATACCTACTTGTAATCCCACTATGCTAAAAAAATCCTCCACATAACATAACATAAGCTCACGCCTTTATCCCCGAAGGGGTAGGCAGAGGTGCTAGCACCCACATTTCGCCAGTTTTATGTTTAGGTCCCAATGTAATAGGTGGCGAGCCCATTGCCATTAACCGGGCACTTATAAACCTGCGATAAATACACACATAACTTCGAAAAGCATCGAAAAGTCATTGGTGTGTGCCATGGAATACCTGAGATCGAACCCGAGACCTCGTCTCAGCAGTCCATTACCCATACCACTAGGCTACCCCCCAACCGACTTCAAATGCTCTTTCATACCTATAGGCACAGAATAGATAATAGTACTATAGGTACATCATATTCAAATGAGGTATAAAGTTGTAAATGGTGAGTACCGGCCGCTTACAAATATATCATTATCTTTGGATGGTAGCTGTCACATAGTTTGAAGTGTAAGTTATTTCAAAGTACTTGAATTGGATTGAGTGATCTTTAGTTATAAATCCTATAGGTATTTTCTTTATTATCTAAACAAAAATATGGATACATCATTTACAGTAATTAAGAGAAAGCGAGGAAAAATATTATTGCATGGGGGCTATCAATATTATCGACATAAAACTTACAAGAATGCGAGCACTATCTGGAACTGTAGTAAAAAACGTCTAACGAAATGTCCTGGGTCTATTACTGAAGTAATTATGTTTTAGATTTTTTCAACACATTTATCGCTTATTCCCAACGGACCCCGGGTATTTGTCCCCTCACGGGGTCCGTCGGGAACTGAAGATAATTTCATGTCCAAGGGATCCCCTCGCCAAGTACATGGGGTCCGTTGGGAAAAAGAATTCCCTAGAGACCCCCACTCTCTTCCCCGTTACTAAAAAACAATAGAGAAATGACTTATTTCTGCACGGTTATAAAAAAATAACCACGAAGGCTTAATGCGGGAGCTACGCTCCGCTCCCGCATTAGCCTTCTAACCTAACCTAACCAAGTCGAATTGCGCAGCTATCACAACGGACCCCACGTACTTTTCCCAACGGACCCCATGTACTTGGCGAGGGGGTCCCTTGAAATTATCTTCAGTTCCCAACGGACCCCGTGAGGGGACAGATACCCGGGGTCCGTTGGGAATAAATCACATTTATCTACTCGCATTTGAGGTTTTTTAGGTACAATTTAATGTAGTCGTTTAATTTATATTTTAGAGGGGGGAGATTTTGAAAACAGTTATGCATGAAAGAGAGTGTATTCCAGATGAGCCTAAAAACAAAGTGGCATTGATAATGGAAAAAATTAAGCAAGAGGCATCTACATCCCCAGAACCAATTCCAAAAATTTTTAAAAGGCATTTCGACTCTGTGTTGGATGACGGTCTCCATTTCGTTACTAAAGTACCTAATTTTGAGAATACGAAATGTTTGCTGTACAAAAAAAGAAAACAACAACTTCAAGTTAATAAGTTAATTTACAACGATATCCACGATGTAGAAGTTCCTACCACTTTTCAAACATTTCTGTTAGGAGATTATAGTACTGATGAAACTCGAATCATAGTATTTTCTACTAAAACGGAGTTATTACCGGCTATAAATGAATATTTTATAGATGCAACATTCAAAAGTACACCAAAGCCTTTTTATCAGTTGCTGGTTATACACGGAGACGTGGGTAGTACTACCGAAACAACAAAAGTCGTCCCATTATTTTTCGCTCTCATGAGTAACAAAACGGAAAACTCATACACTGCATTATTTGATATGATACACACCAGAACCCCGGAATGGATTCCAAAAAAAGTACATATTGATTTCGAAGTCGCAACTTCTAATGCTCTAAAGAAGATATTTCCTACTGTTATTATTAAAAGATGTTTTTTTCACTACAAGCAAACAATATATAGAAAATATAAAAACTGAATCTCAAAGGAAAAATATATAACCGAATAGTTGGCTTATGTTCTGTTCTCCCACTTTTACCTTATGACAAAATAGAAGAAGGTTATATATCCATTAAACAAAAGATTTTGATTTTAAATAATAATAAAATTAACGAATTTATGCAATATATGGAGAATTACTTTTTTAAGAGTGAAGAATTTGTTAAGGAATGGTCAATTGCAGATGAACGTCATAGAACTAATAACGTATGCGAAGGATGGAATTCTAAACTTAACAAAGCTATAAATAAAAACTATAACACAGTATTAAAATTTCTTACAGTCATCAGAGAAATAGCAAACGAAAATATTAAAGAAAATAAAAGAGCAAGAACACAAATAATAACAGACGAAATAATATTACATGCACAAATGCAACTGGTAAAAAATGAAATGAGTGTTGGCGGTTTCTTAAACGAATTAAGGTAAAATAATTAATCGTAACCTATGTAAGCTAAGTATTGATTATTCTGATCATAATTAACCCGTACCACAATCAAATGTGTAGATCACAAAATATGGCTTTTTCTTGTTTTGTTTTTGTGGTAATAAACAATTATTATAATTATTATTATCTTTTTATTGTATCTTAAAACAAAGCTACCATAATATATATATGGTGCCCGCGGCTTCGCCCGCGTGAATGTCGGTTATCGCTTAGTGTTGAGCCGACGCTGTTGAGCATCGAATTCGCCTCTCTACTCAACTTTGGCCTCGACTATTTACTCGCTCCTGTTATTTGACTTTCTACTCGCCTCCATATTTGACTCTCTACTCGACTTTCTACTCGCCTCTCTACTCGCCTTCCCACTTGCCTGTCTACTCGCCTCTATACTCGCCTCTACTCGACTCTCTACTGGACTCTATTTGATTCTATACTCGTCTCTCCACTGGCTTCTCTAGTCAAATATCTACTCGCCCCTGTATTCGACTTCACTCGTCTTTATATTTGACCTCTACACGCCTATCCACTCGCCCCTATAACGATCTCTACTCGCCTCTATATTTGGCTCATTACTCGACTATGTCCATTCCCAAGCTCTAATCCACCTCTGTACTAAATTTCATCTGGAGATCTTTAAAAAAATCATACTATTTATCCCCTATTTACTCATTATTTGCGCGACTTAAAAATAACAAATTTTCATACTAACTTTCATGCCCAATTACCCCTCCCTACTTTAAACCCTTTTCTTACTATATAATGTAGCCATATCCGTTCCCAAGCTCTACTATCTCTGTGCCAACTTATATCAGTATATCTTCAAAAATGTCAATCTTTCATCCTCTAACCCTATTCCCCGTCCCCCCTCTTCTATCCCATTTTTCTCGATAAAAGGTAGCCTATGTCCGTTCCTGAGCTCTAATCCACCTCTGTACCCAATTTCATCAGGATTGGTTCAGTGGTTTAGGTGTGAAAGATTATTATGGATTCCTCATTTAATAAGCACCCACCCACACCCATTCAATCCCCATACACACAACACACACACAACCACAAAACCCATTCAATAATAGCATATTTACACATTGAGAACCGTGGTGGGACCACGAGTCCAGACTGAAGTTATTTCTGTTAGTGGGGATTAGTAGAGGGACCACGAGTCCAACGGTAGTGGGTCCACAAGCACGGTGGGGTAAAATTGGTGGGACCACGAGTCATTAATCCTATCTATATGCTATTACAGAATGGTATTAACTAAATAGAACTTATAAATTAAACAGTCCGCTCAATCATTTAGCTTTCAAATCATTGGAATCTCTTCATTCATTTGAATCATTTGAAAATCATGTTCACTTTAAATAAATTTTACACAAACAATAGGTTTATTTGGATGTTGTAGGGTCCCTCCCCCCCCCCCCCTCTTGACCTGCGCCCTAAGAACTAGCCCGTCCCTTGCCGGCTATCCATTGTGCCTTTGGCTAGGAAAGCTTCAGATGGACACGTGGAAAGCTTCCGAGCAGCCCTCTATTGGATCGCTCCCGCCTCGACCTCGAATTCCAAATAAATATTCAATTATTCGAAATAACATTACACCACCTGCAGGGCTAACATGCGCGCGTCGTCAACTATCTCGAATCGAGATGAGATATCATCTAGAGTCTTCTCGAGCGAAGTAACGTCGACATAATATTTTGTCGCGTCAAACTTTTTAAATTATTGTCTAAGTTATACACATTTTTTAAATATGATTGTTGCTGTTTTCACATTTATCCGATAAAATCGGCTCGATACGGCTATTTGCTCGAAAGCGCAGACTAGTTAGGGATGCTAGGGATGAAAAAAGAGACAAAATAGTGCAAACAATTTTCGACCTTATTGACATGACATGCTATCGAATTTTTTTCTTAAATTCGTGATCAGCATCATCTATTAACGCGAAAAGACACGTAACAAAGGAAATGTCATTAAGGTCGAAAATGGCGTGCAGTCGCTATTTTAGTCCAAAATGAATCGAGCATAAAAAAAGTTTACACGAGATAACGTCTCGTCGACCAAATGTAAGACGGGAGACAAAACATTTAAAATGTCAAAATTCGAGTAAATAAGGGCACGTATGTTACAATTTGCAGACACTAAGTAGAGATAATTTCTCGAAGTCAAGTTATGTCGACATCTGACAAATCGCCATGAAATTTGTCATGTTACCAACAGTCGATATCGACATAAAACGACAAAATGCCTCAAGATAGCTATCTCGTGGCGCGCATGTTAGCCCTGCATGTAACCAACAGTCGACATATTGACATAAAACGGCAAAATGCCTCGAGATAGCTCTCTCGTGGCGCGCATGTTAGCCCCGCTGTTTTATTATAATTGCATGAAATACCTATTTTTGTTTTTAATTAAGCATCTACCTTAATAATGTAAATAAAAAGAAATCAAAATAGTTTTTATCAATTTTATTTTTTCATCATCTATTTTGATTACTAAAAATGGTTGTCGCGAACTGACGCACTGATAGTGGCAAACTGACGAAAGTGGTCACTTATTAGCGTTTTGGCTACTTTTGCACTTTTTCTCCCATATATTCATAAACTATGGATGAAAATGGTTTATTATTTTTATACAACTAGCCTATACTCATTACCAATTTAAACTATCATCAGCTATTTCGGAACTAACCTATTAATTTACACTTCCAAATTGAGCAACTCAACTCAGTGGTCGCTAACCGGCACATTAACACGAAAGCAAAAAAGATATATAATGCATAAATTGTGTATTATTGTGCTGTGAAAATATACCTAAAATAAAAAGAATACGGAATACGTTTCTTTTACTAGATATTTCAGTGCAAATATAGTAATAAGAATTTATAGCTTTTCTGAACATCACTTGCAAGGGATGCCTCCAGGGAAATTTATTGCTAGTACTAAAAAAGAAGTTAAGGCTTTCATCATCAAGGCTACATTTTACAAGAGGAGTTCTTGAAGCCGTAGAACAGCATAGAGCTCAAACATTTTAGCAATGGCAGCTACAATTTAAATATATTACATCGCAATTTCTCTCCACATGTTGTTCATTACTCAATTAATCATGTGAGATGAGGAGAGATCACGTCGAGAGTTAATGATCCGTAATTATTGCAATAACATATATAAATAAGATCACGTAAATGTTGAAATAATCTAAGGCAAACTATCGCATTATCATTTATCATTATGATATTCAGTATAAGCATCGCTTTTAAAGTATACTTATGCCAAAGGCGGTGTCCGATTCATTTTATGATATTACAACCGACAAACAAACAACCAAAAAAAAGTGTAATGTTGTATAGAATACTATTTATTCAATTCAGTATGTATAAAGGTTTCATCGGCGATAAAAACCTTTATTAGATATGCCACAATGAAAATAAATAAAAACTATTATGTGAATTGAATTTATAGCTCGAGATATTTAAGTTTTTTGATAAAGAAATAGTAATACTTGTAACTTTGATTTGCATTTGCAGAGTTGAATAATTTGATAAGAGTTTATAAAATATTGTATTTATGAGATTATATGATTTCTTTCAAATACTGACATTATTAGATCGTCCTACGATGGTTTAAGCAATACACACCACCCACGTATATGAATTAACTTTTATTTCGAAAATAGTCCCTGTTTACTGGCATTTCTTCTTATTCCAAAACCGAGTATCCGCCCACGCTAAAACCCACGTTTTTATTTTTCATGTAAAAAACAAATTTAATGTATTAAATAGATTGATATACAGATAAATCTCCTAGAACTCCTTATTATACACCAACATTAGATTACAAGAGACAATAGTATTGATTACAGTACCTAATTATAATTAAATGCGATAAAAAAAAACACTTAATTTACTTAGTATAAAAATGCCAGGTTCTAACAGAAGCATTCCAGCCCCTCTAGACAAGTGGCAATTCGCTAGCAGGCGTTTGATGGAATAGAATGACGAATGTATAGGATTTGACGTATTTGACATGCGTTAACGACTGTCATTTACGTCAAATCCCCGTGCTCCAGTCACGTCACTGGATTGTTAGCAGTTCAAGCGCGTTTCAAACACTTTAATAATGTGAACAGGTACTAGACTGGATTGATTCGCTGGATTACTAGACTGGAATAATGTGAACTGAGCATATAACAAAATAGGAATATACCACAGAAATTTCTATAATTGCCTTTCTACAACTCGGACTATGAAGCGCTAGTTGTTGCCATATTACTTATACCAGAGATGAGAACGCATTCCACGCAAGAACAAATCTGCTTCATGCAAAAGACACTGCTCAGCTCCGGCATGAAAAATCTTCTCACAATAACAAAGTTAATTCCAAGTATATCGATAGTAACATCAAACGCGTCAAAACATTCACTAAGTTTTAGAAAACCCTTTCCGTCTGAGAAATGAACTAATTCCGCCGATATTTTTTCTATTACTGCAACTTTACAATAGTGGAAATATCGGCGGAATTAGTTCATTTCTCGATGGAATTATAGGACTTTATTTCTAATAAAAGTTTCCACGTTAACAATGCTTATAGTGTTAAAACTAAAACACCTTAGAGAGCAAGAGAGCTTTCAGGTCACGGTACAGTTAAGTTACATAGCGCACAGATAAAGTTAATGGACTGGATAACATTACACTGAGGACGTTTTAGCGCATGTGAGCTTCTACTGAATGTAACATAAACATGTTAAAATGCACCATAAGATACTATCTGTAGTTTGAGTTCTGCTTATGACCGTGCGAAATCATGAAATTATTTCGTGGATAAATTGTTGGATTCCCGCTCAGTGCGAACATTTTTACATTGAAATGGATTTATGAGTTTATAGAGCTCTACTACTTTTTAACGAATCCTGCTATGCACGTAAATTTCAGAGAGTATCATGTAGCTCTGGCATGATTCCCAGGCCCCGAAGCCCAAACGTAGTTCACCTGCCTGTCCAAAATTACAAGCTTCTAATACAACCGAGACTAACACTCTGATAAGGATGATTAATTGGTCTGGGTGTTTCTATTATAAAGGGGTGTTATATTCGTAGGGTGTTATGTACTTACTCGAGAGAATGTATCTAAGTAAGTACATTTAGGTAACTGCATTTTACTCTGAATCTAACTAACCCTGTGTAATATATGTCGTAGTATATTATTAAGTTTTAACGAAAACTACATCAGCATTTATTACAATAAGAATAATAAAACCATTATTCAAATAAAGTAAAGGTCTAATTAAGTACTTCAGAAAATAATAACTTTATTTACATAGCTGCTAAGATTTAAAATAAACATCTTCAAGGTCATTTAAAATATATAACATCACAGAAGTACTAAAGACATTAACTATTTACAGTAACTTTTTTGAGTTCAATAAAGAATTTGTACTTTATCAAATTACATTTTGATTGTAATCAGACTTTGATAAAAACCAATTTCGAATATCGTTTCAGTCACAAGTTTTGTGGAAATAGACGGTAAGTACGTGCCCTAATCTTGAAAGACGATTAATAAAATGAAATCCCCGATAAAATGTCTCATTCGAATAATCCTCGGAAACGTTTTTCCTTTTGATACCATACTTATTCTCTTTCTTTCGCCTTTTAATTATATATAAGTTTTATAAGTAGATTGAAATCAGATTAGATGGTAAATTCAAGCTCAATATGTGTCACATAAATTGAAAAATTTAATTATACCTAAGTTACGATTGAATTTTATGCTCCACTATACAGGGTGTAATCGTTAAGTGTGTCCACGCGATTATTCCGTAAGTATTACAGATATCAAAAAACTTTAAACTGATATCGAAAGTACGTTACCTAATGAGGAAATGACATCAATAACTTTTTAAAAATCAAACAAGTAGTATCTAACATTTAGACATTAAACACTCCCATACATTTAGTATAAGATTAGTAGAAAGGTTTTAGGTACGTACACCAGAAGAGACTTCTCTATCTGGGTACTCTCTTCTGTTGGCGATAATGGCCGCTCTTTTGTTACAATCATATTTGTAGTAAATTTTTAGCATATCTCTCTTTTCTCTTTTGGATTATGCCATTTTGCAATCAATAAATGAAACAATCACGATTATTATCGCAAATTAAAAAAAAACAACAATAAATTGGCGGGAACAACAACCCGAGATAAAAGTTTTGAATTTAGAACGAACATCATCGTATCTTTTTTTTGTAGTGTGTTGCTTTTCAGTTAGCTCAAATTACTTAATGCGATATTGAAACACGGTTTATTACTAATTTGCAGTGGTAAGATAATTAATTTACACGTGTATCTACTTGAAAATCATCGTTGCCATATTATACGTAATCATAAAATATGATTAAGGTAAAATGGGCACTAGATCACTTAAAATAAAGAAACTGAAACCTTTCTACTAATCTCATACTAAATGTATGGGAGTGTTTAATGTCTAAATGTTAGATACGTCTCGTTTGATTTTTTAAAAGTTATTGATGTCATTTTACTCATTAGGTAACGTACTTTCGATATCAGTTTAAAGTTTTTTAATATCTGTAATAGTTACGGAATAATCGCCTGGACACACTTAACGATTACACCCTGTATAGTTTTATTACAGTCTATTATAGTTTATTAGTATCATCTAGTATTAAGGCATACAAAACTTTACCAACAGCAGATTATATTTGTCTATTGATTTCCAACATAGACTATATTTGACACAGATCTTATACACTTAATATTTGAGATATTGTAGAGTAATATGTGTACGTCCGAACCTACAGTCAAATATCATCATCATCATATCAGCCACACATAGTCCACTGCTAAAAATAGGCCTCTTTTATTGCCTTCCAGAACGACCGATCTAAAGCAGCCCGCATCCTGCGCTTCCCGGTAACCTTGATGAAGTCGTCCTACCACCTGGCTGTTGGGCGTCCTACACTACGTTTGTCCGTACGCGGTCGCCATTCCAGAACTTAGTTGCTCCATCGGCCATCTGTTCTGTGCGCTATATGTCCCGCCCACTGCCACTTCAACGAGCTAATCCGCTGGGCTACGTCGTCGGTTACTTTTGTTCTCCTACGGATATCATCATTTCTGATGCGATCACGCAATCCATAGCCCTCTCTATAGCTCGTTTAGCGACTTTAAGCTCTTTTAAGAGACCTATAGTGAGGGACCACAGTCAAATATAATATTAAGATTCTATTACAGATTTACACTAGGATTTTATACTCGTAGTTGTTTCGGAGTGAAAGATTTTGGGCAGTTTCGATAGCAAAATCGACTGGTCCCAAATCTTTCGTTCTGAAAAGACTAATAAAATCATCCGGTATATTAGGAGCCCTCACACGTAGCTTAAACTGATGAAAACATCACGTACCAGTTCATCCCTTGATCGAATGTGAACGTAAAAAAAATTTTAGACGCGCGGCAAAATGCACTTATCTGCAGTTCAAACTTGCATTCCAATGCGCACATATGCCATTGGGATTTACAAATAATACAAAAAACGGTCTTATTATTGAAATTGTATTGACATTTGTACTAAAGGTGTAGGTATAGCACATACCAGTAAGGGGATAAATTTGTCTTATCAACAAACAGGTCGAACTAAATAAAATCGTTTGAAAATGCGTCTCACCTGTAAACAAACTTATCTGTAATATGAAAAAAAGCCTTCAATTGTATACTTACCTACACTTATTTCATGAAAAAAATCACCTCTTATCTCTAACCCTGTCATGTAACATGCGTATAATATAACGTAAAGACAAAAAGAGTCAGACAATCACGTAGTAATTTAACCGCAAATGTTGCGGTTGAAGCACTAAACGTAGTTCATAAAGTATGTCGACCCCACTTAGTTACGTAAATGCCTAACTTATGAGTACATTTATCATCCTTGACGTAAAACATGTTAGTTATTTGTGCAACATTTCTTAAAGACACAAGCGCTGTACAGTTAACATCAAATCGATCTTGAAGAACAAAGTACACAAAATGATCTTAATGGTTTGGTTCTCCCCCTTCCTCTCGACTGATTGTTCTAATATTTGGTAGATACCTTTATTTCGTGCAATGATGAAATTAAAATCACTAACACCGTTTGATTTACTCTTTTTTTTAAGGAATACTGAACCGACTAGAACCCTCGCCGTCTGTGGCTTGTAGTGCAAAGCCGAAGGTGACGTTGGCAACGCATATCCCCCGCACCCCGGCCGACCCAGGACTATCTATCGTCCCCAATACGTTTGATTTGCTCTTAATATCTTGGTTGTAGGATCATTTTGAAACTTTGTAGTCTCGATCATTCTGACGCTGACTGTATCTAAAAACTCCATTTGAGTTATCTCGATGCTTGATAAAAATTTTGTTGTTACTCGGTACGTTCTTAGTTTGTCGCCCATTATACCGGTTAGCAACTTTGACCTCGAAAAGTTCGGTAGGGCTCCGTAGGTACCTGAACTAACTTATTCTATAATGGGTCTTTAATGAAATAAGCTCTGATAGAAGTTTTAGATCCTAGATTCTCGAGAACAACGGCATTAGGCATCGTACCACTGGCATGCTATGGGTGGGCAAGATGGTGCCCGGGGCCACCAAACTCAGTGGCTCTTCGGGTCCAAACTAGTAAACCTCATTTTGAAGTAGCAAAAATGCTACTTTCGGAATGCGAAAATGGGTTGCAGTTGCAACACAATTCTAATCATGGCAACCCATTTGAATTCGGGTTTGCTTATTGGCTCAGGTTGAGCCCCGGCAATTGAGTTCAGAGACGGCGTGCTGATTTAATTGGTTAGATTCCGGCATAAAAACTTTTACCGGGTGTTTATCTCGAATCGGACACAAAAAAAAGGAGGATGTGCGTCTTGTTCCCGTCCACGAGAACCACCACGTGGTGCACGATGTGCTCCCATGGAGCCCTGTAGTCTTTCTACGTGTCGCTCTGAGCATGAGGCATGAGCATGAGGGTACAGTGGACAGGGAACAGAGAGCGCGGAACGATCGCCGAGGTTAGCGGAAAAGGCCGAGAGGAGTCTAGACGTGTCCACCTCATCGTTTAGGCGGTGGCGAGCGACGGCCGAGGGGGTTTTGGTAATTAAAAAAAATGGGGCCCCTGTTTCTTTTTGCACCGAGGCCCTTGGTCATCTAGCTATACCACTTCATTGTACTCACAAGACTAAAATGTTTTCATTACGTATTCAATACTTGCTACAATTTCGTAAATCTACTCACGTCCATTAATTACGTTCCTATTTAAAAAATACGTAGGTACCTAGCTAACTCCCCTCCCGAGGAGGGCCAGACCGAGAGGGATGGCCCTGAGTCAGCCGGGGTGCGAGGGATATGTCGCATGAAAACCTCACCTTCGGCCTAGCACTGCGACCCCCAGATGGCGTGCAGTTTAGTCGGTTTAAGTCCGACATAACCTCCCTCTTCGGCTCCGGAGGGGAATGCGAGGGGATTATCCGCACGTAAAAAAAATAAAAATAATAATAAACGGTACCCAGCTGACACCCTGGAAAGCCGAGGATTTCAAACGACTTATCAAAATTACTTTACGGACCAAATCAATAGCCGTAAAACGATAGACATGTATGAAAAATGTTTTATGCATCCATTAAGATAATACGACTGTTTCCGGAACATGTAAAGTAAAAAATATACATAAAACCATAAAGTATTAAATGTATATCTTCAGCCCTGATAAAAAATATTTATACTCCTTTTATCGTATATCAAGCTTTAACCTGTTTATGATCAGTAAAGATTTGTAGCAATGTTTAAGAGGGAAATACATCTGCAAACATTAATGTGCTTATAGGCAACATTACATTGTAGAGTAACTACTTTGGTTTCTTTTACTTTTTTTTTATATTTATATAGGACACTTCACCTTACCTGATGGTAAGCTGAAAGCAAAGTCTCAAGAAAGAGGGTCACCAGTACATACAGGTACCATATTAACAATAGTAGCACTAAGCTTGACGGCCTCATCAAAAGAGGATTGTAGTCGCAGCACCGCGTGACACGCACCGGTCCTCCCTGCCCGGCCATGCACTTGCCGCTTGCCGACCCCTGAACGCAGTGCAACCGAGATTGGATTACTATAGAGGGATTTTCGCAATCGTGCACGGTGGTACCCACCCAGCCGAAAGTCGTGACAAATTGGTGCCATCAAGTTTCTACCAATTTCTGCCACTGTTCTCACCATTTTCACCATATACATAATAAAATTATAACATTTGTGTCATTTGTGTTTTCTGGATCCTACCTACATCTTCGGGGCCCAACTTAACCACACCTGCATCACCCTGCACACAAGTATACCTACTTACTGATTGGTGGACGAGTTACTTTCAGGCTTTCCCCTCGAGATTGGAAGGGCAGCGACAGTCGCTCCCACAAAATTCAAAACAGCCAAAACTAATAGGTGAGAGCCTCGGTTACGGCTATAAAAATGCGAATATGATAATAATGTGATGATGAATTAAAATAAACAATAATGTAAACAATCTGAAATAATGTAAACAATCGCTTATATTAATAAATATACGAATTATGTAGGTATGTATATGGTGACATGTCGTATTTATTATACACTACTACCGGGTGACTGAAGTTGAGGACGTTATAAAAAAGTGAGCGTTTTGGTGGTGACCCAAATTAGAGCGGTCGCTTACTCTCTCAATTTGTGCGGAATTTCATTAACATCAAGATAGAGCTCCTATTATCCACTTTGCACAGCTTTTTGAAACATTTAATTTGTTATGGTTGAACGCTTTTGTTTTCACCTACTTTATGCAGACGTTTTCCAATTGCTTTACATAAAGTTTTGAGTTACATTCTTGGGTCTAGGTATCTTAGGTGATTATTAGTACCAGTATGGAGTAGATATGTCTAAATTACTTGGTTAATGTCGAAGAGCATACAAACACCAACTAGTTATATGGATGGTAATAGTATAACAACACTGTTTAGATATAGTTACATGCGAGATTGACTGATTGACTTGAACATCAGACAGAAATATGTCCAGCCCAGACTCAGCCTCAGATGCATGGCTCGAGTCAACAGTAGTGCCCGGAATACGGCAATAGGCTCACCCCCTATTACGTGGAACCGAAAACAGATTGGTGAAATGTGGGTGTTAATTCACCTCACCCTCCGGAGATAAAGGCGTGATTATATGTATGTATGTATGTACATGCGAGAGAAAATGAAGTAAATCAAAATTCGACTGAACACTGAATTACACATAAAAGAAAAAGGAATATAGATATTAGCGGCCGCAATAAAGAGGCCAAAATCTACTTAGAATGCTTTGAATGCCGTTAATCATCAGCTAAAAAGTTTCTGAAAATGTACAACCATTTGCTTTTTACATCGTATTCCAAGGAGAACCTATTATAATGGAACGAAGGCTTTTTTTCGTATTTCCTTTTGGTTTTCAACTCTATCCCCTACACTTGTAAATAGGTACTTCGATAAAACGCATTGTTAATTCTTAGTTTTTTTATTGTTGTTTTTCATACCACTGACATGGCAGACAAGCACACGGCCCACCTGATGGAAAGTGGTTACCGTGGCCTATGGACGTTTACAATAGCGTGGGAGTCACACTCGTGCTGCCGACCCTGTAAGTACAGAGAGTTTTTTTGCCGTCTGTGTAGAAGAACAAGCAAGACAAGCCTTTGTTCTTCTCGCAGACAGATTAACAATATTTATTGTATATATAAAATCGTAACGACAATATCGAAAATATAAAAAACATAACATCGTTCTATATAGGTGTGATTCAAGCGGTCGAGTAAATTCATCAATCACTTCATTGTTACAAAGCAGATCTATAGAGTATTTTGCATTTCCGCAGAAGTCGTAGTACATGACCAAATTAAAATCCTCTACGTAACATTAGTATAGAAGTATTGACGACAAAAAATATACCTAATGATGAAAGTACTTAAGGGAGCTGAGATTGCAGAAGGAAATATACTTTGACATATTTCGAACTTAAAAAGTAATGAGACAGTTTGATAGGAGGATAAAAACTATAAAAGATTTATTTGTAAAACTGCATTCTACTTTTAAAAAATGTGTACAATGTTTTATTCGTAAACTATTTCAAGTGGACTGCTTTTTTTTTTACCTCACGGTTACCCACCCCTCCGGAGCCGGAGGGGGAGGCTATGTCGGACTCGAAACGACTAAACCGCACGCCGTCTCGGGTCTTAGTGCTAGGCCGAAGGTGAGGTTGTCATGCGACATATCCCTCGCACCCCGGCTGACCCAGGGCCATCCCTCTCGGTCTGGCCATCCTCGGGGAGCAGTGGACTGCGGCTGCTGTAGATTAATTACATACTAGCTCAATTTCATGTTATTTTTAAGTCAATATTGTTATAAAAAGACATCCTACGCTCCAATGTGTCTTCTTCAGTAAATATTTAATTTTTTCAGTTATCCTCGACCCAGCTAGAGCCCAGCTATGACATGTGTCTTGAGTGTGACGAAGGATAAAGACGTGACTCGAAGCGATCGTAAGTAGGCTTACAGCCTTCGCAGGCGGGTAGGAAAACACATTCAACCCTTTCTACGACCCGAGTTTAGGAAGAAATGCTTTCACTAAGTTGTAGAAAACCCTTATGAAACTCTTTAAAAAAACATTACATCCACCGAAACATGCATGATTTTCAAGATTTGGCTTGTCACGTAGATTTTTTTTATCGTAATGAAAGTTTTAGGAATCCCTTAGAAACTCTTTAAAAAACATTACATCCACCGAAACATGAATTTCAAGATTTGGCTTGTCACGTAGATTTTTTATCGTCATGAGTATGTGAATTATTAATCGTTTCTATGAAATTTTCTAGGTGAAATAGTTTCATTTTTGTGTGTACTGCCCAAATTATATAGCGTCGCGAAAGCTTTCAAATATCGCAGAATGTTTATGGTTCGTGGCCAGATTCCGAACTAGCATACATTCAATTAACATAATTATACTTTCTTAATTACCTACCTATCTGTCCTGAAAATAACTACATACTTTTTAAAATCGTTTATGTAGCAACATGCATAATATGATTATTCTGTTGATGAATAACGATGAATGTAGATTGATGTTATTGCGTGTTCTCTCCTCAATTTATCATCAAAGAATTGAGGAGAAAAATGCTGTATAAGTATACGAAAGAGGAGAGAAAGACGCAATAGCAGCAACCGTTGTTCTGTAGTTGTAATCGTGTGAGCCAAATATGCATCTATAATAATTGCTGAGATTGTAAAAGCTTTCAGTTACACATCTACAATTACACTGTAAAGACCAGGATATTATTATATTCAGATTACAGACTATATATCAGTTAATTGACTGTATGATGGACAGCAATAATTACAGACTCGAATATTGTGTAATTACTAAGCCGATATTGTGAGAGAAAATGGTAGATTTTTTTATTAAATAGATTTTGAACTCGTCAATGTTACGGAAAAATGAAAATTTGTCGCCTAATTTAATTAAATTTGTTTGAAACGTTACAGAAATCAATTTTATTTTCACTCAATGTAGGCGCCGTTTTAATATTTTTTTCGGCATGTTGTTATATTTTTGATGATAAAAATATAACGATGTATAAAAGCAACAGATGGCTATAGACATCAGATCAGAGACTTTTAAAGATGTACTTAATTAATTATCCACTTTCTTTCTTTTCTAGGTAACTAACCTCGTCTAGTGCTATTAATATTACCTTAAAGAACATTATGAACCTGTCATTCTAGTGTTCTAGTTGGTCTTAAATTACTACGCTTTCAGACGTTAAGTGTCTAACATTTACAAGTACTTACATTTGGCAAAGAAGTCTTTTGTTAAACGACACCGGGGCTGTAATCCTCGAGTCACTGCAAAGGCTAAGTTTAGCTTGTGTAATATTTCTTAGTTGGATTTTGTTAAAGTTGAATTAGGAATACCTACGTTATCATGATTTTATAGGACGAGTTAGTTAAATTTGATTTTAATAACTAACTACTATTTTTAGAAAAAAATCATACACCAATCTAGCCACATATGTGTAAAATTTAAGTTATCTATAGAAGCATAGTATAGTCGCAAATAGTTACTTTGATCATTAATTTTGTGGTAAGGAAGAAAAACCTATACTTACATGACACTTAACTGTTTAACTAGCATCTTAGTTAGTCAATATGAATTTATTTACTAGTGGCTCTTTAAACAAACGCTACAGCAAACATCCCCCCTTTTACCTCATCAGTTATTTTATAAAGAAGTTCACCTTTACGAGATTAATTTTTTTTCACTATAATCAAGAAAATCATCAAGATCCGTTCATAAATAAGGTGACGGAAAAGTTCCTACCTTTTCTTTCACATGTTTCCTCTTGTCAAAAAAAAGCTTTCGACAAAAGTTGTGTTTTACTGACAAACTGACAAAATAAAAAATTACGCCTACCTTGTCGAAACAAAAACTCTCGTTCGCTCGCTCAATTAGAAGACAAAACAATAGGGTACAAGGCGCCACCAAGATCTTCGGTACTATGCAAGCCGGTGTACCTGCTAATTGACGATTGGGCCTGCCGTTCTCGTATAATTAAAATTATATTTAGATACGTTACCGAACCCATATTCACAAAACCAAGTAAGAAAGAATGCCCGCGCATGTGAATTATGAAAAATGCTGGTCTCGTTTAAACCGTCGCACAAAGATTCTAGGAAGTCACGAGTTTACATCTTTGAGGATGTATTTAACATACAAATGTCTCAAAGAAAATGCAAAGTAATTACGAAAAGGTCTTATTCTACCTCCGTATTCAAATTTAACGGTCCTTTTAGACGGTAATACTCTAATATTTCGACACGACCTTATTGATATATTCTTAAAAGGCTTCAAGGTTCAATAAAGCTTTTGATTCGAGTCCGTAGCGAATTCAGAGGCCTCATTAAAGAGATTTCCTGTTCCGAATTTAAAGCCGCCACCTCATCAACGTACAAAAACCGTTTCCTAAAAAGCTCCTTTGAGAGTACATAGTACTTTAGTAGTAGGTACTACATACCTATAAGTTCCATAACATGCAATTTTATACTTTATGATCAACTATGTAAGCAATATCGTGAAAAGAACGGCAGATTGAGCCGTATGATAAATACAGATATTGATGCTTATTCTCAGGCATTGGAAATCTCGTAATAAATTAATTCCCCTCGAGCGAAGATTTGCTGGTACACTTACTTTCGAGACTATTTGATTTGAGCAAGTCTGAATCTTCAACTGTATTGATCTAAGTACTTATAAAAGTGGACTTTTTAAGAACCATTATTGTACAGAATATTTTTTATCTTTTAATCCTTTTTACTCGATCTGAAGTCTAAAGCCGTGAATGGATGTTACTTCGAAAAGCAAGAAAAATGATGATCGATTCGGTTTGATATAGTTAGTTTTGTACGAAGCTGTTAGTGTCTAGTCCTAACATCACTGTAACGCACACAAACCATGAGGAAATTGCTCTCACAATATACAAGAGTATGTGACAAGGTAATCCCTTAAACCGTTTCATCATCCATGCAATGATCTTTCAAACGACTGTGTACATATTGTACACGTTTACTGAACAAAATTGCTTACATATTCGCACAAGCATTACACATAGGCGGAGCAATGTCAAAGCAACTATTCACACACAGGAACTTACTCATGCCGACTAAGGGGCAATAGAAACTAGTACAGAATCTAACCACTACAAAGCGAAAATATAAAAGTTAAATAAAATTTCAAATTTATCCTTACCTCGACCATGTTATAATATACAGCAGACTGTGAACGACTGGTGGACGGAACGTTTTGATTGGTGGGTTGGCTTTCTATTGTCAAGATTCTGGCTTTAACTAGTGTGAAATGACCCTAATAACTTACGTTAGCGAAAACAAGGAGAACTTATGACTTACTTTTAATATAAAATTCATTACCTGGTTTAATCTACGTAAATCTTTTAGACAAAACCCCACAATTACATAACGGTACAGGTATGCGCATAGCTCCAACTGAACATAAAATAACGATAAAGCCCTGTTATCACGAACTGTAAGTGCTGCATGGGTCCTTGGAAGAATGATAATAAAATTGCAGTTTTTGTAATTTAAAACTGTGTTTTCGTCACTACAGAACTTAATTTTATAGAAATGATGACCTCGCAGCAATGATATTCTTTAAAAATAACCTATTATTAGTCCAGAGATTGCAGATGCATAGGGCTCGCAGGTGAGGTTGGTTGGTCCCTATGCCCTATACACCCTTTTCTAAAAACTGCCTTAAGAATTTGTCTAAAAGAGTACAAACATACTATTACAGGTGTCCATATAAATACTATGACAACATCTTTATTTTTTCATTGTGCGGAAAATGCCCACACTGCCCCCGCCGGAGCCGGAGGGGGAGGTTATGTCGGCCTCGAACCGACTAAGCCGCACGCCGTCTGAGAGTCGCAGTGCAAAGCCGAAGGTGAGGTAGCTACAGTGCATATCCCTCGCACCCCGGCTGACCGCCCCGTGGTCGCGTGGGGGCGTGGTCTCCAACTAGTCTCCGGTACGGTTGCGCCTGCTTCTGTTGGGATGACAAGTGGCTCCACCTGTCACCCCCAGGCCCTCGCTCATGGGGGACGGAGGTCATTCATCGACCTCCGTTGGCGGGCAGCTAGGGCCGCGAGTCTTCTTTGCTCCCGGTTCCGCTTCTGCCCCGCCGCTTCCTTCACGTGCATGACTTGCTCGCAGAAGGAGTAGCCGGCTGCTCACGCGTCCGCAACAGCGGACCTTCGCCGCGAGCCAGGTGGTGAGCGTGGGAGCTCTCACTACCACTCCAAGGGCCACCACTAACTACCGCCTCGGCGCCTTCCACGCCGAACGCTCGGTAAGCATGTGCAGCCCTAAGTCCTCGCTCGTGTTGCAATAATTCTATGACAACCTTAACGCAGGCGTGCCTATCCTAACGTTATAAGGATCATAAGGTCATCCATTAAAAGAACATCTACATGCCAATTCTTTCACTATAAAGCCGACGGACTATTTATTAGTGAAGAATATACTAAAAGAAATGTGGGCATTTTGCGCCTTGCTACTCGAAATCAGTTTCGTAGAATCCTATTCATAAAAAGTCCAGTCTATTATCATTCACCCACGAAACAATACCGCCACACAACAATGCCCCCGTAAACTGAACGAATCCAATTATAAGCTTCGCAGTCCCAACATTACTCGCACCGCCTACGTATGTTGTACGTCAGCCTAGGTACTTAACGACACGTCACGGCAAGTAAGTGAGTTTTCACCGTTGCGTTCGTGACTAAAGTCGAGAGCCGTCGCTCGAATGGGACGATTAAATGGACAATATCAATAGCAGACGAAGTCTAAAATGCTTTGGATTCTCTCTAAATTAGACTCAATATATTTCTTGGCAAAAGATCAAACATTATGTAATCAGCAATATTATCTAAAATTTATATATTATATCAGATTTCATTTCCTTTTTTAATTATTTACTCACGTCTATACATCCTCGAAGGGTTAAGTAGAAGTGTATAGAATACTATAGTCCTCTAAATAGGTTTAATGGATGACTAGCGACCCGGGTAGTATAAACGTTTCCATGGATTCGTGCGAAACTCTCAACTTATCTAATGGTGAAACAATGTTTGAAATCGGCCCGTAATGAGTGATATCCATGAAATTAGTTATTTACGAACGTATTTTATGAAATTTATAATTTATGTACGAACACGAAGCATGTCACGAGAACTGAAACAACCATGTGTGTATATCACACATTACACAAACATTATTCCAAAGCAGGATCTACTAAATCCACTTGGACAGCCTTATTTACCAAATGTACACACATCAAAAAAAGTATGACATCACTTTGATAATACGAAATCGTTTTTGTTACATTAGAATAGACGTTTTTTGTTCTAAGACTCCTAATTTAAAAATCAAATCTTTAAATAACAAACGAATGTCAATGTCTATTGTTTTTCTGAAAAAAGATATTAAATCTTGTAAAATATACACTCATTCAGAAATCTGAACAACTTGATTCAAGCATTTTTTCTGACATTTTGCAGAAGGAGTTCAATTAAAAAAGATGCCGAGAGGATTATCAAAAGTTTTATGAGCAAGAATTGTTCCTTTGGGGGAAGAAGGACATTCTACTAGAGAAATAGCACGCAGAGTAGCTGTATCCCAATTCTGTGTCGTGAACTCGTTACGGAGGTATCGCGGCGTGGATAACTTTGCTGATCGAGGTCGCAATGGTCGGCCAACTGTTTTGTCTGCTGCTCAGAAGCGTTACATTAGATTGCTGATTGCCCGAAACCCAACAATCAATACCACTAAAATAAAAGCTGAGTTGCGGGCTGCTACTGGTCTAGAAATTAGCACTCAGACCATCAGGACCCCTGAACTCACAGCAACGACAGCGACGCAGATTGCAGATCCGCCAAAATGAAGAAAATGACGAGGAAAACATTTGGCGGAATTGTCTCCTCGGTGACGAGTCCAGAATTAACACTCATCCAGGCAACTAACCCGGCGAAAACGTCTTCGTGTCTGAAGAAGACGTGGGGACGCTGCAAAACAAAGAACTGCCACCGGAACAGTTCAAAAGGGCGGGAAATCAGTATCCTTTTGGGGCAGTATAATGATTGATTAGGTAATCGGTAAGCCAGGGGGTTGTAGCTCCCGTATTGTGGCTCGATGCCTGCAGCTTTGTACCAAACCATTGCTATTGATGGAATTGTTAGGTCATTTAGAATAAACCAAGGCCCTCGATTCGTAATGGTTGACGATAATGCACCCGCAAATCAAGCTCAACGAATCAACGTTGCTTTGCGTAAATACGACATTACCAGGCCATTACTGCGTATTTAAATAAATTATTTTAACTTGTATGTTTTTACCTAACAACTTATGATTTCTCTGTAGTGACTTTCAATTCTCGATTTAGACCGCAACGACATTTTAGTCTATAATTCTCAACTCGTTTTCACTTTTGAACTTATTGTTATTTATTCATTAAAATGTCTGCAAGTACCAGTGATGAAGAAAATTATTTATATTGTACAACGTCCAACGTATGATGTGATTGATGTGAAGCTTTTAAATGTTTGCTCGATAACAAGTCGTTCATAATAACCCATTTAGAACAGTATCATCATCATCAATTCAATCAATCAATCAAATCAATTTCACAGCTGTATCCAAAGTTTACACATTGGAGTCCACGGTACGTTTATTACTTTTCTTAAGTTTAATGACTTTAACAGTAGTTTTAAAAAAAGATTGTGTTTTACATAATAAATCACTAATATTATAAAATGCAAGTGGCATAAACCTATTATGGATTTATTTCTTACTTAAAAATAACGTATATAGACTATTTTACACGTTATTTTATAATTCCGGAACGGAACGGACAATTTATAAATGCGGATCATTCTCAACGAAACCAAATGCATTAATTTGGGTAACAACGTGATCCAAAAGACATTTTATTGGTACAGAGAAATCGAGCAACGAAACACTGCAGGAACTCTCGCTTGAAAGCGGCTTTATAGCTTATTTCATACTACAAAGTCTTTTTAAGAATTCCGAGAAATAATAGAGGATAGTAAGGACTGAGTCAGTATAAGTACTAAGCTTCGCTATTGCAGAATATAGCTGCAATTTGAAATGTTCATAATTTATGCGTCTCTTGTGCGGCGATACCATGTGTAATTAGTTTTAGCTTTGAATCCATTTAATAGTGTAGGTACTAATGAAACATAATTATCATGATCTGAGTGCCAATCACACCGGCAGCATTCATTGCTATGCGGATGATACCACCTTACACGGGAGTTATCATGGACGTCCTGCGGATAAGCAGACGCATATCGCGGAAAAAAGGCAGCTTCTTGTCACTGAGCTTGACCGGATCCTGAACCACATTTCCCAATGGGGCTCTGAGAACTTGGTCGAGTTCAATGCCAAGAAGACGCAGGCATATGCGTTTACAGCAATCTTTCCTTTCCCTTCCCACTCTTCAGAGCACGCCACTGCCACTGCAGGACAACCTCAATGTCCTCGGTATGGATGTTCGCTGTAAGCTAAATAACAAAATCTACATCGAGAGTATCATCAAAACAGCCTCGCGTAAACTCGGAGTCCTGAACAGAGTGAGACGGTTTTTCACGCCGGAGCAACGGTGTCTTCTATACAAGACACAAATTCGTTCCTGCGTGGAATACTGCTCGCATCTCTGGGATGGATCCGCAAAGTACTTATTACATTCTTACTAAATTTTGTTTTACTTTTATTTCTGTACCTATATGTTTTGCTTATGTTTTTATTAATTATAATATAAATATGTAATAGGCTTCCTACAGTCCCGGGTCCTTTAAGCGGGGCGTGAAAAAGCATCTGATGAGGCCGTCAAGCTGAGTGCCACCATTGTTAACATGGCACGTGTGTATAATGGTGGCCCTCTCTCCTGAGACTTTGCCTTCAGCTTACCATCAGGCAAGGTAAAGTCAAATTGACGTGTCCTCTATAAAAATAAAAAGTAAAATAAAAAAGGAGCACCTTGGAGCCCGAAACCCGCTCTGTTATCCCCCTATTTTATCTTGACTTTTAAAGAAATTTCTACCTCCTACCTTCCTAACACCATAAAGAAAGTCTGTACCAGTGCCTGGTACTTCGTCATGCTGGGGCCCATAAACACAAGTAAATAAATGCTGGTATTCCTTTTTTTATCCAACAAGCACACGGCCCTCCCGATGGAAAGCGGTTACCGTGGACTATGAACGTGTGCAACAGGGACCGCGCTCGTGCGACGGCCCTGTAAACACAAAGAGTTTCTGTGCCGTCAGTGTAGAAGACAAAGTAGGAATAGCCTTTGGTCTTCCCACTGACAGCACAAAAACTCCACAGTGAGCTCTGGCTACCCTTCTCACTGCCGGAAACACAACACAAGGTTATTATAGCCGGGATATTCTGTAGGCCAGAGGTACTTCCCCAGTCGGACTACTCAATTAGACGGAATACGTTTCCTACCTCCTTAAAATTCCTGAGTATGTATGTGCTTTGTAATTTATGAATTAAAATTTAGTTCACTTATAAGCTTGAAAGGAATTCTTCACAAATATGAAGTTATTTTCTTGACTTTTCCAGGACCATTGTTAAAAATATATCTCTCGTATCCACTTCAATATGCTCAACAAAAACGTGGCCGTATCAAATACCAATCCAATACTCAGTATGTTGCCGAAGGAAATGGGATGATTATTTATTTTGTTTTTACGAGGCGCCACTGAATGAAATGTCGTTCGAAATAAAATGGGAGACATCAATTGTAGCCAGTTGATGTAATGAAAACATCCACTCGCTTCTATATCTCTTCAATTTATAATAAAATTGTAAATGCAAATGTTACAGTTCTTTTTTATAACTCAACTACTTTTGACTGCGGCTCCACCCGCCTGAATGAATATCGTTATAAATTGTAGTCTGTATATTATACTGATGTATAAGCTATCCCACCCTCCCCCTTCCTATACAGTACGACACGTGCAGGACTTAGATGTCACCCCTATACGGTGCAGAACATTACTTCAAGAACCAAGCGGTTCGGTGACTCTTTCCTTTGTCGCACCATTAAGACCTGGAATTCCTTGCCAGCTCACGTGTTTCCCTCTTCCTACAGTCCCGGGTCCTTTAAGCGGGGCGTGAAAAAGCATCTGATGAGGCCGTCAAGCTGAGTGCCACCATTGTTAACATGGCACGTGTATATAATGGAGGCCCTCTTTCTTGAGACTTTACCTTCAGCTTACCATCAGGCGAGGTAAAGTCAAATTGCCGTGTCCTATTTATAAAATAAAATAAAAAGTTTCATTGAAATCCATTCAGTACTTTTTACGTGAAAGAGTAACAAACATCCATCCATCCATACTTACAAACTTTCGCGTTTATAATATTAGTAGGGTAACTCAATCATTTAAACTTATGCATATCCCCACTCAGATTTTCGGACACGAACCAACTTCACCTACAAGCCAATAATAACAATAGAATAGAATTACCAATGTATGGGATTGATACGTTCAACCTTTATGACAGTCGTAAACGTATGTCAATCGAACACATTGATCCTTTCATTTTATTTTGTTCTACAAACATATTGCCACTTCTTTAGAGGGGCTGCTGATTGATGGACGAAGCTCTGACGCAGAGGTGCCTCCCGCAATTGGGAAGTCTGGGAAGGAATCTAAATCACATGAGAGATGGTTATAATCACAATATTTTATGCTTAATCTAATGAAATTTAAGACCGGCTACATATAAATACAATCCTTATACAGTACTTATATTCGTATTCTAAATCTTAGGTATATAACTACAATAAACACCCGTTTATACGATTTTTTTAGGGACCGGACGAAAAACGCTTCTTATGCGGGCAATTGTAATAAGCGGGAAAGGGAAAATCATACGTACTACATATTATTATTATTATTATATATGAATCGCATATTTATAAATCACGTTAAGTACATAGAGTAGGTAATTATGATAATTTATTTATAATAGTCATATATTTTTGTTGGAATAAAAGATTTCAATGCATTCGTAATTATAAACTTTGCCACGTAATTTAAGATTTGCAATCCGTCTTCGCCGTTACAAAAAGAATCTACATAGCTTCTTAAATCGTTAACTGCTGATAATGCCTGAGCACTAGATATAACCAAATTAGATTAATCTTCGTCATCATCACTTAAGGCCTCTTTTTGTGTGTTATTCATATTCTCAATAAGATCTTTGATTGAATTAAATGCAAAACCTTAGTATGGCGGTTTCTTCATATTCTTCGACGTCAACCTCGCTATTTCAAGAACAAAGCAGGTTCTATTGAAGCAGTTTTGAATGGTTTCCGCTGTAACGGACTGAAACACCGTTTCGAGGTTCTTATAAAACAAGAAAACATAAATAAATAATATAATTCAATGTCGTAAAACGCCATCTAGTAATTAAGTAAGAATTTCTACAAGTAAATTGAATATCACTTGGGTTTTTATAAAACGAAAATAATTCAATGTCGTAAAACGCCATCTAGTTGATTAAGTAAGGAATTTTTTATACGTAAATAAAATGATGAATAAATATACACTATGGTATGTGGTCAAAGAAAAAAATTGATTCATAAAGAAATTATTCTGTTAAATTGCAAAGGGCAAGTAAATATGTTTTATGAACAAATAAATTTAAAATGTAGTTTATTATATACAGTACCTATAGATACTATGATTGAAAGAATTTAAGAAAAATAGTCTATGGATATTTACACAAGAATAATATTATAATAGTTTTGTGTATTGTTTATAATAAAATTAATAAGGAAAAGAATAAACAGATAAAGTTAAAACTTATTAATTATTTACAAGGAACAATAATTATAATATTTAAAGCAATAAAGTACTGTTGAAAAGAGATTATAAATACTATTTATTATCTGTGTGCCTCAGAGCTATGGAAAATGCAGGAAATGGCTCTGATTGGCTATTATTGTTTAAAGGTCAAATGATTATTGAATAATTTTCTATATCTATTATTGAGTATAATATGGATGTTTATTAAACATAAAATTAATCTTATATTATTATGAAAATATTGACAGTTAGAATCAATGAGTGTAAGTATGTAAATAGCTTATAAATATTTAAAAAAGGGCCACTGGTTCACGGAAGATTTAAGTTAGTTCATAATTATAACGCAGGCGCCATAGAAAACCTAGCGCTGTTGTCAATTATTCAGAAATTGTGACTTTTGGCGGGAAAATCGAATCTTCTGATTGGCTGTGGGGGTGTTGGAGACCTGGAAGCAAGGTCTACGAGGGAATTCAAGGACACTTTTTCTTTGAGCTGGCTTCGGGGTTGGTCGATTCGCGAAAGGTATTCTGTACAATGTACTTTGGCGGGAATTTTGAGAATTTTACATTTAAAGTCGTGAAGATTTTTTTTCTTTGATTGTGAATAATTGAGTTTAATTAGTAAATATATAGTGTTTAAATTAGTGAAAAGAGGAATTAGGTAGTTCGCCTTTATTGAAGTTTATAATTCGCGAAATGAACATTTTATCGTATGAGCCAGACAAGACACCTTTATCTCTGGGATTAAGAATTGAATCTCGTGTTCAATTCGGAATATCAGCTGTACTGTGAGTCTGCGGTACAGGGCCATACATGAGATAAAATGTTTATATAGGGATTCTTTGTGGGACTTTGGTAGGGCTAGGGACGGTTGAGGCCATAGGTATTAGCTAGGTTCCCCCGCTTAGGAAGTCAATCGACGTGATTGCCTTGAGTTGATACCTATCGGTGATAACGAAGCTCTTGACCTCTGTTCAGCTAGGCATGCTGAGGATAGTCTGAAGCGCTCAGCACACGGATTTTGCCTGAAAGGGATCCGTGAGCTTCCAGGATGGTTTGTGACTGGAGAGGAGGCGGTTGTCGCTCTCCAGAGCGGATCAGTCCTGTCTATCTTTATATATGTATATATACACACTTTTATGTCCTTGTCCTGTGAGAGAACACATCCTTGGCTCCGGCCGTGGTCTCTTGCTCGTAGGGGGTATTAGTGATAGTTCAAAGTCAGGCTTACTACCTGCGCCCTAGTCAGTTAGATTAGCTTTACACATTTCACGTTTAACGTAGTTGAATGTTTGTTGATACATGGTTAGTTTAGTCAGGTAGGTGAGTAGGTACACACTAATAGCAAACATATGAATATATATATTAGGTAGGTAGTATTGCGTTTGTAAAGGGGTGATCTAAGTTGTTATTATTGTAAATCATGATAATCTGATTGGGAAATTAGATAGATAATTGGTTCAATTACAACAAAGCAGATTTGTAAATGACCGCCATCTTGTGACCGAAGAATGAAAGTTTTCCCGCTAATTTTTGCAAGCCAATTTTCATGTCGATTTACATTGTTGGAATTTACTGGGGTTATAGTGACAGGATTGTGTAATAATTACGCTAAGATTATGGTGAAAATAAAACTACAAGCGAATGCTGCAACACCACGACGAGTGATTTAATAGTGAAGTGAGTGATTGTGAGTGAAATGGAGGCAGTGAACTGGTGTATTCATTACAGAATTCAGATATTGTCAAAGGTAAAAACACAGTGATTGATCTGTCCTAACCATCTTTGATATAATATTTATTATTTACATATAGATCCTTGCTGGTTCATTATTGAACAACAACACAATGGTATATTGTACATTCACACTAGTGAAACCTTTCTGGCTACAGAATTATGTGCAAGACCACCGAAGTCTGAAGGGTCGGAAGTATCTGACAGACTAGCTACAGAGGTAGTTATTTTACTATTGTTCTTTGTGTACGAGCAAGATCTTACACATGAGATTACCATGGCTACAAACACACAAATAATGATGTTTGGACATTTTAATCACTGTTGCATAATCAGCTATTATATGTACTGTATTGAATGCACATGGTCGCTCAATCGCTATTTTATAGTAACTTTGTCATCCGCTAGGGTGAAGCAAAAGCTATATCTGAACTGAATTATTGTAGTTCGATCAAGTGTTCGGTGAGAATATATTCTCTCTGAAGTGTCTATATAGACATTATTATTCAGAAGTGAATTGGTTCTAGTATTAACTATAATTATTTAGGTCTGTGCTAATAAATGAGCTTTTCCTAATTAAACTTATCGTTAACAATCAGCGCAGAAGTTACTGCGATAGATACTAATATAATTGTCCTAAAATGACGCTTAGAACGATGATTCTGTGTTATCATCTTAATACCTTATATTAAGGGAATTACGGCAATAGGACTGAAGTCCTGCGTTAGAGTTACGTTATTCTGAAAATAGAATTGGGGATTTGTGTATCGGATGCCTCGATACAGTAGGCAGGGGACTTTAAAATTGTCTCCTGAATACCTACTCAGGCATAGGAAGGACTATGTTGGTACTAGTGGCGAGTCCTACTGAATGTGGCGAGCACGGGGCCACATTTCTTATACACGGGGGGGAAAATACACTATATTACAGAAATAATAAAGATTTATAGAAGTTTCAACGATGAGTTGATCTTAACTATAAATTATCACTGATAGTAATTGTTTGTGTATTATTTTGAATAACACGACCTCTGTTGGTATCCTCGAAAACAATTATAATTTGAAGTATTGAATGATTGACAGTTAGTTTTGTTGATTCTAATTTTACGTGTAGTACAAGCGTAATGTGGTAGGTGTCTCTGTGCTAAGTGTTGAATGATGGGCGGTGAATATTGTCAAATTTCAAACTTCATTAAGAATGTTAGTTGTCAAAAGATTGTCTGGTCGTATTCCACTAAGTAAATAAGTGAATTTGTATGTTATATTGTGAGTTTAGTATGATAAATAAGGTGACGAACTGTGGATTGACTACGGAGTAAGGTTGGAGTAGCGACAAATCTGTTAAGAGGTATGTTAAAGTAAATACGAGATACAATCATAAGAGTATGTGAACTTTAGGTTGGGGAACTAGGACTGGGATATACATGAATTCTATTGTAGATAAAGTACGATAAGGAATAGGTCTTTCACAACCCATTTTTCTATAGAATCACGGATTACTGCGTATCACGATAAGCGGTCTGAAGGTCATTAGACGATAGCGCGGCTGGGAATTGTAGGTTTGAATACGAGAGGCGTACGGGGATAGCTTTATACATCTAGATTCAATGGTCATGGCAACAATCAGTTACAACTTGGTGCCTTGACATAGGATCATTACAATTTGGTCCCGCGTGACCAGGATTACAACTTGGTGACGTGATCTAGGACCGGGGTTATTACAATTTGGTGCCGCTGACCAGGATTACTTTGGTTATGATTCGGTGATGCCATGGCACTGAGCATTACAATTTGGTGCTCGGTGACCAGGATAACACCACAATTTAGTGCCTGGTAAACAGGATGACACTACAATTTTGTATCGTTAACCAGGATGTTAACGTTTGTTTGTCCCGGGAAGGTCAATATCACGGTGCTACTTGGTACTGTGCGACCAAGACTAGCTAGGGATGCACGGGAGTAGGTATAATACTAATATCTTGAAACCAGGATCCAGTAGGGTCTGGTATTAAATAAGTAAATGCATTTATATTAAGCGGAGAATATGGAGTGGAATAGAATGGTAGTATTATGGTCACAAGATGGTATTAATAATTTAGTATCATTAATTAGAATATATTAGGTATCGGTACAATCACTCTGTGAATTATAATATAATTGAGATGTAAACAAAAAATATCATTGACCAGAAAATATTATTATTGGTTATATTAAATAAAAACAAGAATTATATATATGAAGGCACATGGGGTTTACTTCGGGTCTGGGGCCTCTTAGTAGCCCATTGTAAGCTTGCACTTAGTCTGCGTGGATTTTACGGGCGAGGAGATAGGACAACCTAATACACGAATCACCACGTTTTAATTACATCAATCACTGACTACACATTTTACAGACACACCCGCGATCTATAACCAAGTATATTCAACCGAACTAGGAGCGTTCTGCTAGACACGTAGTGCTCGGTCGAGGTTCACAGCGATACTGATCACGATTCGCCGCGCGCCCCACCAAAGTCAATCATCTGTCAAACTCAAATTGACCGAATGAACGAATGACGTCACACTCGACCATAGAGCACTAGCGTCTTGCATTACGCCAGAGTGAATTTCATTCACCCTAATCACACAATAATTATAACGCGCCGTCACGGCCAGACTGACATGTCGCTCGTCCTCGTGCGACCAATGCCAGAGATCCGTCTGTGAACAAATGTACGAGGCTTTAATTCTTCTCGCACTGACACGCTCGTCCATCACTGACTTCCATCGCCGCACAGGCCTAACATCTCTCGTTGGTGTTCTTCGGCCACAACGAGCAGAACCGGGCAGCCACTCATTGGTGCCCCTACGACTATGAACTAGTCGGACCGGGCGACCACTCATTGGTGCCCCTGCGACCATAAACCGGTCGGAACCTGGGCGACCACTCATTGGTGCCCCTGCGACCATAAACCAGTCGGAACCCGGGCGACCACTCATTGGTGCCCCTGCGACCATAAACCGGTCGGAACCCGGGCGACCACTCATTGGTGCCCCCGCGACCATAAACCGGTCGGAACCCGGGCGAGGAGATAGGACAACCTAATACACGAATCACCACGTTTTAATTACATCAATCACTGACTACACATTTTACAGACACACCCGCGATCTATAACCAAGTATATTCAACCGAACTAGGAGCGTTCTGCTAGACACGTAGTGCTCGGTCGAGGTTCACAGCGATACTGATCACGATTCGCCGCGCGCCCCACCAAAGTCAATCATCTGTCAAACTCAAATTGACCGAATGAACGAATGACGTCACACTCGACCATAGAGCACTAGCGTCTTGCATTACGCCAGAGTGAATTTCATTCACCCTAATCACACAATAATTATAACGCGCCGTCATATAGTTGTAGTTAGATTGATGTATTGATTTCTTTACAGTTTAGGTATTTATAAAAAAAAATATAACAAAATGGATTTAAAGAATTATTATGAGTTGGAAATAAGAGGGAGAAATATTGCTATTAAAGCAAAAATATATTGGTATAAGGTTAGGAAAAAAGGAGGGCCTTATGGGGTGGTTTGTAAGAAGAAAGTAAGTAAGTATTGAGTGAAATTATTTGGGGTTAATATAAGTTAATGAGTTCCTTAAGGTACGGTATGGTTATGCTATACCGTACAATTTGTTGCCGTGAATATATATAGGTAAGAGGGAAATGGGTTGTATTAATATATTAGAGGGGGTTTAATAGTAATAATTAAAATTAAAAATATTAGAAAATGGGGGGTCGAGATAGTGTTTTAATAAAAAAAACTTGATGAATGAAATAAAATATTAATAATTGGGGGGTCGTCCTTGGAATTTATGATAGATAGGGAAGTAAATGGGGGAGACAGGAGTATAGTATAATAGTGAATAAGTGTATACAATATACAAAGTTAATGCAATTGTGAATTAATTTTTAGAACTAAAAGTCGTCATTTATTAATAAATAAAAAGGGAAGAGAAAAGAAAAGAAGGTGTAATTTGATAAGTGTACCTTGAAAATGTGTAAATTTATTAAAGTGTAATGAAGTGTAATTGATAAACTGTAATTTGATGAAGTATAATTAAATACGGTGTGACTTTATTGTGTTGTGATACTATTTGATATTGGAAGCCACAAGGGGGGAATTGTGTGTGGTTTCTAGTGAACTAAATACATTTAGAATATTACCTTGATAATTGTCCAAGAGAAGATGGTTAAGCCAAAGGGTAGGGTGCGTAAGACACCTGCTCGATATAGGGAGTCAAATACTGGGTTTACATGTGCAAATAGCATGGGAGATCTGAGTTCTGAGGAGTCGTTCAACGTTCACCCAGTTTCTAGGCGAGTAAATAAAGGAAATAGTGGGGGTTTGAACTCTAATAAAGTAGTGGAGCCAATGGATTGTTCAGTGATAGAGAAGATAAACCAGGCATTGGGAATATTGACTTCACAGATAGAGGCATTGAGGGCCGAGGTGAAAGAGGTTAAATCGGCGTCTGTCAATCAAAATGAGGAAATGTCATCCGAGGTAGGGAATCCTTCTGCAGTGGAACCAGAGCTTTCGAATTCTTCACACGAACAAACCAGAGTGTGTTTGGATAATGGAGAACGTAAAGAGTTTAATAATCAAGGTTTACCAGGAAATATTAATTATCATATACGGAATATCACATTAGATAAGCCTAAGTATGGAGATGATATGGGTTTGCACCCAGTGACCTTTTTAGAAGATTTAGAAACTTACCTTAAGAAGATTGGACAAGGGGGTAATCAACTAGAATTAATACAAGAATGTCTGTCAGGAGAGGCCAGGGATTGGGCGAGGGTTTATAAGTTGCGTTGGACGAATTTTGAGGATTTCAAGATGGATTTTCTATCCACCTTTTGGAGTGAGAGCAAGCAGAATGCGCTGCGGAGGTCGATCGTAAATGGCGTTTGGGATAAAGATAAATCTTCAACTATGTTGGGGCACTTTTTGAATTTAACCGGGAAGGCGCAAATGCTTACCTATAAGATCTCAGAGAGACAACTAGTGAATGATATAGTCAGACAGTATCCTAAGTACATACAACAAGGATGGTATACTTCTAAATTGAACACAATCATAGAGACGGCGGATTATTTAAGGGAGATGGACGACATCGCACGAGTAGACAGTGGGGTTCAACAGGCAAAGGCGGAGAGGAAGAAGGAGTTGGACCGTAATTTCAAGGAGCATCGTCAAAATTATAAGAAATGGCCAAGACCAGCAATTAGTCAGCAGTCAAAGGTAGCAGCCGTTGCAGCTTCGGGTTCATCGGTGGTAGTAGAAGATACAGCGAGGGAAGGTTTAAACTAGGAGGGATTGGAAATTTGGTTCCCGGTCCAGTCTCAATTAAAGGGGGCGCTGCATTAGGAATTATGCGTAAAATGGGGTGGAAACCAGGTGAAATGTTAGGAAGAGGGGGAAGGGGAATTAGGACACCATTGGCACCGGTATTATTAGATAGGAAGGCAAAAGAAGGATTAGGTTATAGACATTTTGAACCAAAACAGTTATATATTGACGAGCAAATAGTAGATTTAATTAAGTGGAAGGCTGACTTTAAACAAGTAGAATGTGTAAGTCCAAGGGTAGAAGGGGTAGTATTTGAAGAACAGGAAGGTAAAGAGGGAGAAATTAGTTTTACTTCGGAGGTATATGTACACGTTTTCGGGTGTGAGGTAAGGGCATTGATTGACACAGGTTGTGATATTACTAGTGTGTCAGAAGAGTTTTTAAACGAGTTAAAGTTAGGCCGGGAGGTAGAGATACCCTGGTTACCAATTAAACCCTTTCAAATAAGAACAGCTGTAGGGCATAAAAGTTTGGAAATAAAGAAGGTAGTTTTGTTACCGTTACAGTTAGGAGAGTTTGTTGCGGAGACGGGGTTCATAGTAGTTCCGGGGTTGATAAATCCTTTAATATTGGGGTTTGATTGGCTGAAAGGACATGGAGTAACTCTTAATACCAGTGGGGAAAATAGAGGTTTAGTGATAAAACAGGGGGATCAGTTATCCGTAATTCCGTTCGTTAAACGTAACAACGGGTGTAGCTTTAAAGAAGTTCAAGAGTCCTTATTAATAGAGACTAGATTAGATGAAGTTAATTGGTCAGAGTTAGAAACGGGGGTTGTATTAGAGAGTAATCAAAGGGATAAACTGTTAAAATTGTTACAAAAGTTTGAGAATTTATTTACATCACGGTTGGGTAGAGCTAATTGTTATCAACATAAAATAGTTATGGTATCGAACGTCCCCATTGTTAAGAGGAGTTATCCAGTACCTTATGCTTACAGAGAGCGAATGGAATTAAAGTTAAACGAAATGGAAAATCTAGGTATTATTAGTAGAGCTTCAACTCCATATTGTAGTCCCTTAACCTTTACAATCAAAAAGGATGATTCCATCAGAGTGTTATTAGACGCTAGAGAAATTAACAAGTTTATGGTAGCTGAGACTGAGAAGCCGCCTTTACAATTAGACGTTATGAACTCATTCCATGGGGCTAAATTTATTAGTATAATAGATTTAAACAATGCGTACTTTCAAATACCAATATCTCAGGATAGTAAGAAATATACGGGATTCACCTTTAATGGGAAGTCTTATGTTTATAACGTATTACCGCAGGGGTTAAAGACATCTGTTGGGAGTTTTAGTAGGGCTATGGACACTATATTGGGACATGAGGTTAAGGAGTATTGTGTAAATTACCTAGATGACCTAGCTATTATTACTACAGGATCATTTAATCAACATTTAGAGCATTTGGACATAGTACTTGGGAAATTACAAAAGGCAGGCCTTACTTGTAATTTCAAGAAGTGTGAGTTTTGTTGTGAGGAAGTGAAGATGTTAGGTTATATTATTTCTACAAAGGGATTACGCACTGACCCAGAGAAAGTTAAAGCTATTCAAGACTTTCCAGCACCTAGAAAAATTAAACAATTAAGAGCATTTTTAGGATTATGTAATTTTTATAGGAAATTTATTCCAAATTATCATAGACAGGCTCAGCCATTATTTAATTTATTAAAAAAGGGTAAGGTTTGGAATTGGGGAGATTTGGAACAAATAGCTTTTCAACAACTTAAATCATTGTTTTTAGGAACTATAATGTTGCATCATCCAGACTTTACTAGGCCATATTACTTACAAACTGATTGTTCACAAATAGGGCTGGCCGGGGTTCTATACCAGATAGATAGTGATGATGAGCAGAAGATATTGGGGTTCTATAGTAGAGCTTTGAGGGGTGCACAATTAAATTGGACTACAACAGAACAAGAGTTTTATTCAGTGATTTGTTGTTTAGAGAAATTTGAATCATATTTACGGGGTGCAAGGGTAATTATTCAGACTGACCATAAGGCTTTATTATTCGTGAAGACTTGGAAATTATATAATGCAAAAATAACTCGCTGGATAAATTATTTGGAAAATTTCCAATATGAAATACAACATATTAAAGGTAGGGATAATATAGTAGCCGATATATTATCACGTTATCCGCCAGAGGGGAAGGTTTTACAAGAGGAAAAGAATAAAATGCCTAGTATTCTCTACATGGAGTCAAAACAAAATAAAGAATTGTTAAAAAGACTTGAACAAATAAAATTATATCAAAGGGAAGATGAAGAGATTAGCAAATTACTTAACATATTACAAAATCCTAGTGAGGTAGGTAGACAATCGTCTAGGCTGATTAATAAGTGTAGATTAAAAGATGGGGTTTTGGTTTTAGAGAGGGATGGTGGAAAGAGAAATTCGATATACTTGCCAGATAAGCTTAGAGATGAGGTAATTAAACAGGTACATTTGGAGATGGGACATCAAGGTAGTTATAAGATGTTAAAATATATAAAGGAGAGGTTTTATTGGAAAGGTTTGACTAAGGATGTAAAGCGCAAAGTAAGGGGGTGTAATGTATGTCAGTTAACTAAACATAATAATAATAATAAAGTGGGTCCATGTTGCCCCATTGTGTCTAAAGATATAGGAGATTTAGTGATGGTAGATCTATATGGACCTTTACCTGTGGGGAAGTTTGGAATGAGATACATATTAGTTTTACAGGATTCCTTTAGTAAATTTGTGAAGTTTTATGATTTGAGGAAGGCAACAGCCAGAGCGGTAATTAGCAAGGTGAAAAGATATTTAGAAATAATAAAACCTAAGGCAATTATGTCAGATAATGGAACGCAATTCACTGGTCGAGTTTGGAAGGAAGGGATGGAATTGTTAGGTATTAAAGTAATTTATACCACAGTTAGAAATCCCAGGCCTAATACTGTAGAGAGAGTAAATAGAGAATTGGGAAGACTGTTTAGGACTTATAATAGTAGTAATCACAGGGGATGGGTTAATACATTGCCAAAATTAGAAAACTTGTATAATAATACATACCATGAAAGTACTGGCTATACTCCTTGTGAAATTCTATATGGGATTAGCACTGAACTATCATTTGACCAAGCTATAGGGAAGGATAGGTTAGATATAGTGGAAATTAGGAATTCAGTGAGGGAGAACCTGAAATCAGCTGCAGAAAAAAGGAAGCTGGGATTCAATAAAAGAAATAGATTGATAGAGTATCAAGTGGGAGATTTTGTCAAAATAAGGAAATTAAATAAATCTAATGCTGAGTTAAAAATTACTAAGAAATTTGAAAATTTATATGAAGGGCCTTATGTCATAGCGGGGAGTCCCTGTAAGAATGTTTATATCTTGGTAAATATAGATCCTTGCTGGTTCATTATTGAACAACAACACAATGGTATATTGTACATTCACACTAGTGAAACCTTTCTGGCTACAGAATTATGTGCAAGACCACCGAAGTCTGAAGGGTCGGAAGTATCTGACAGACTAGCTACAGAGGTAGTTATTTTACTATTGTTCTTTGTGTACGAGCAAGATCTTACACATGAGATTACCATGGCTACAAACACACAAATAATGATGTTTGGACATTTTAATCACTGTTGCATAATCAGCTATTATATGTACTGTATTGAATGCACATGGTCGCTCAATCGCTATTTTATAGTAACTTTGTCATCCGCTAGGGTGAAGCAAAAGCTATATCTGAACTGAATTATTGTAGTTCGATCAAGTGTTCGGTGAGAATATATTCTCTCTGAAGTGTCTATATAGACATTATTATTCAGAAGTGAATTGGTTCTAGTATTTACTATAATTATTTAGGTCTGTGCTAATAAATGAGCTTTTCCTAATTAAACTTATCGTTAACAATCAGCGCAGAAGTTACTGCGATAGATACTAATATAATTGTCCTAAAATGACGCTTAGAACGATGATTCTGTGTTATTATCTTAATACCTTATATTAAGGGAATTACGGCAATAGGACTGAAGTCCTGCGTTAGAGTTACGTTATTCTGAAAATAGAATTGGGGATTTGTGTATCGGATGCCTCGATACAGTAGGCAGGGGACTTTAAAATTGTCTCCTGAATACCTACTCAGGCATAGGAAGGACTATGTTGGTACTAGTGGCGAGTCCTACTGAATGTGGCGAGCACGGGGCCACATTTCTTATACACGGGGGGGAAAATACACTATATTACAGAAATAATAAAGATTTATAGAAGTTTCAACGATGAGTTGATCTTAACTATAAATTATCACTGATAGTAATTGTTTGTGTATTATTTTGAATAACACGACCTCTGTTGGTATCCTCGAAAACAATTATAATTTGAAGTATTGAATGATTGACAGTTAGTTTTGTTGATTCTAATTTTACGTGTAGTACAAGCGTAATGTGGTAGGTGTCTCTGTGCTAAGTGTTGAATGATGGGCGGTGAATATTGTCAAATTTCAAACTTCATTAAGAATGTTAGTTGTCAAAAGATTGTCTGGTCGTATTCCACTAAGTAAATAAGTGAATTTGTATGTTATATTGTGAGTTTAGTATGATAAATAAGGTGACGAACTGTGGATTGACTACGGAGTAAGGTTGGAGTAGCGACAAATCTGTTAAGAGGTATGTTAAAGTAAATACGAGTTACAATCATAAGAGTATGTGAACTTTAGGTTGGGGAACTAGGACTGGGATATACATGAATTCTATTGTAGATAAAGTACGATAAGGAATAGGTCTTTCACAACCCATTTTTCTATAGAATCACGGATTACTGCGTATCACGATAAGCGGTCTGAAGGTCATTAGACGATAGCGCGGCTGGGAATTGTAGGTTTGAATACGAGAGGCGTACGGGGATAGCTTTATACATCTAGATTCAATGGTCATGGCAACAATCAGTTACAACTTGGTGCCTTGACATAGGATCATTACAATTTGGTCCCGCGTGACCAGGATATTACAACTTGGTGACGTGATCTAGGACCGGGGTTATTACAATTTGGTGCCGCTGACCAGGATTACTTTGGTTATGATTCGGTGATGCCATGGCACTGAGCATTACACCGCCTTAATTGCTTCCCGAAAATGGCGTTATAAGCGGGATGACGAATCGTATTAAGCGTTAAGAAATGTATGAAAACATGTCTCAGTTTGCAGGGAAAATGGCATATTATGCATGAAATCGTATTAAACGTGATCGTAATAAGCGGGTTCTACTGTTTTAGCTTTTCAAACTCAAAGTGCACACTATCAATCAATCAATTAGCCCACCAAAGTCCACTGTTGGACATAGGCCTCTACTAATGTGCACCATTGCGTCCAATCCTCCGCTTTCTGCATCCAATCTGTCTCAGCCACCTTTTTCAAGTGCACACTATCACTTAGTAATTAGTGCTCATTAGTATCAATTGTGGAAAACCAATTTTTTTCTTAGAGACTTTCATGTAATTTGGTTAGAAAACGAAAAAAACGCGAGGGAAATGAGAATTAGAATTTGAATAACAAAGGAGTTTTATCTACCAAACGTACTCAACGTACAAAATCCAAAGCAAGCTGAATTAAAGTGGTTTCCTTTCCGAGTAATACCTCACAGAGAGAAGCTGTAGTACCCATAAACTACGGCAACAGTAGCTCTCTTTTAACGTTTTTATTACCGTCGTTCATGCGACGACGGTGTGTACACAGTCCGTAACGCAATCTGGAGGGATACAAAAGGTTGAATATTCCTACTCCATTGGCTTTAATAAGATTCTGTAGCGTACTAATCTTCTGGAACTTTCACTATCTGTAGATCAAAATCTATATTGAAATAGAATAGACTGTGAAGTGCCTATACAATACAAAAGATGATCACCTCGCCAGCTGCCATCATGTTCATATAAATCTTTTTTTGTGGCTCAGAAACTTTACAGCAGTTTTATAAGCGTTAATAAAAGTACTCCTAGATTCAGAAAAAAATTTGACGAATGGAAAAATAGCTTGTTCCAAGCAGGGAATAAACCCACAATATTTGATGACGAAGTGATCATTTTTGAATGGATCCGTGTCAAAGGCCAACGTGGCCGAGGCCCCAAAATCTAAATTTGCACAACGCTGCAGGTCATTGGCTGGATCAAGTTTAAGATGAGTGATCGTTCTTTAACTTACGAGGTTAATACTTTCTAGAAAACAAAATGCCTTATTTTTCTAGAACGGGTATAATAACAACATAACAAGGAATAACATCTGCAAAACAAAATATTATAAGAGCAAATACTCTGCTCTCAACACAGTTCAAAATTTACATATTCCGAGCTGTATATAAAATGACCGGATACACGTTACCATATTATCCGCATACCAAAACTATAGGGAGCAAGGAATTTCGATAAGGTTCAGCTATGTGGAGGAATAGTCACTTCGAAATTACTCCGTAAAAATAAAAACACCCTTTCCACACGGTAAATAGAGTTTATAAAACATTAATTTTATAAAGGACAAGAAAAATGGAAAGTATTATATATTCATGGAAGGTTCTAGACATCGTATGTTCAGGTTCTAAAACTAAGATGCTTAGAAATCGGCATTCGTTAGGCTAATTTAGTCCCCCAAAATTAGCCTAACGAATGCCGATTTCTGTACGGTTGGATTTTGTACGGATGCTACTTGACTTCAATCTATTTAAAAAAAATGCAACCTCTTAATATTTGTACCCGCATAACTTTCTAGCGACTGCTCCAATTTTTTTTTGTTTTGTGTTCAATATGGTGTTGCCAAGGATTGTGTAAAAAATAACCTACTACAGCGAAAACAGGATCAGAAATACACGCGAAAATGTAAAAATAATACTAGAAGGTGCACCAGGAAACGGATCTTAACTAAATTCCACGCAGGCTGAAAAAATATGATGGTACGAAATTTTCAGGGTCAGCTAGTTTTAAAAATTATGAAACAACTTCTGTCTGTGCCAGTCCATGTGACCTTTAGAATAGCACAGACCACAGCTGTGCAATAGATGGTTGGAATGCATTCATAAACAGCTGTATTTAATACTTTTTTTTTTTAAATATAGGACACGTCCATTTGACTTTACCTCGCCTGACAGTAAGCTGAAGGCAAAGTCTCAGAAAAGAGAGCCACCATTATATGTATACAAGTGCCATGTTAACAATGGTGGCACTCAGCTTGACGGCCTCATCAGATGCTTTTTGCACACCCCGCTTAAAGGACCCGGGACTGTAGGAAGACGTGAGCTGGCAAGGAATTCCAGGTCTTAATGGTGCGACAAAGGAAAGAGTCACCAAACCGCTTGGTTCTTGAAGGAATGTTCTGCACCGTATGCGGGTGACGTCTAAGTCCTGCACATGTTGTCCTGTATATAGGAAAGGATACTATATGGCTATGCCAGAACTAAAATATGAAAAGCCAAACAAATAAACAATGGTAATGCGACTGTGGTTTGTAGGATGTCCGGTGTAAGAGTTACAGCCAGATATTATGTTCGGAGTCAGTTCTAAACGAAAGTTCGTAAGTATTATATAATGTCTCTATTCATACTTTACATTTCAAACAGCAATCACTTTACGACACTGAATATTATTATAGATCATAATATTTCAAGACATTGCTTGTAGGTATTATATTATACGTCAGAAATTTCGAAATAATTGTATAAAAAATTGCTTATACTGTTCCGTTCTTGACATTATTATTAGATACGACTGAATAAACCCAATGTAGTTTGATTAAAAGCCGTTGATATTTGTAGGTTAGATTATTTCTAAAGATTTTGTATATTCTTTTAGAAAAAAAAAATCACTGTTTAGTAAATACTCATCTGACGTATAAACTAAATTGTATCGACATGAAATTTTCAATCTGTCGTCAATATAAAGCAAAGAAAATGTGTCAAAAAATCGACATTAATCATTCTCTCTCGCCATCCATCTTTTTTCTTATAATATATTTTGCTTCTGTGCGAATCTATAAAAAAAGTTTTTTCTACGTTCAAGACGGCTTGACGTCAACATTTTACATAACATGATATTCAGGTATCTATTCTCGGCAGTTATAAGTACCCACGTACGGTTATTACCACACATTGATAGATTATTCAACAGCAGCAATAGGTGTGGATAATCATTATATATTCTTATCTTCCATTTAAAGAAATAAGTAGCGTAATTCCTTGCTCTTCCTTCCTTGTGTTGAAAAACTTGTAGTGCAAATATAAACAGAAAAAACCGCATTGTTCAAACTTTTGCAATCAATACAGCCCGTAGAGTAGATGGCGTTGTAGCTAGATGGTGACATTGTTTTGGCAAACTATTCAAATTTTTACTATCAAAAATAAAACATACACTATACACATTATTGAATATCGCTGAATAAAACTATAAATATTCTAATCTATATTGATTCTGCCAAATTCTGCAGTAATTGTAAAAGATATAAACTTAATGCACCATGCCGCTAGATGGCGGTTTCCTATAATATCACTGCTAATACTCTCAACAATCAAGACCCTCAAGCAGGATTTTATCAAATGTGAAACTTTCATGGACAAAGTCATTCTTATTCTTTCACATGTAGGTAATCGTTTTTAATTATACCGAGTTACGCATACCTTATTGGAATGCTGATGGCATTCACAAAAAGCAGCAGGAATTAAGGTCACTTGCACTAGGTGAATTTGATGTCGATATCATCGCACTCAATGAAACTAGGCTGACCAGCCATCTCATTCTCAGCTTTCCCGGTTTTACTTGCTATAGAGTCGAAAGACGTGTAGATGACTCTGGCCAAGGTGTCGCCATCCTGACCAGAGACGATCTAGAACATGACATTGTTGTTACCCCACCAACACATAACTTAGAAGCCACAGGGATATCCCTTAACTTATCTTGCGGAAAGCTCATTTTTTATTCGGTATACCAATCACCTAACATGACGCTGCTTATTAATGACATAAGCGCCCTCATGTCCTCTGGCAGTAAAGTACTGTTGATGGGTGACTTAAACGCTAGACATCCCTGTTGGTCAGCCGGCCCTATTAATACACACGGTAAGACACTTTTTGAATTAATGTCACATGGCGAACTCACAGTTCACAGTCCTAGTGATCCCACTCTTGTTCACTATACTGGTGAGTGTGTGCCCACAAATCCTGACCTGTTAATAACTAAGAACCTCCACTCTGTGGACTCGATTGAGACCGTATATGCACTTTCGTCCAACCACTTGCCTGTGTTTGTCCGACTGGCTATCAAGACTCATCGTAAGCCCATACGAAAATTAAATTACGCAAGGGCTGATTGGAATAGTTACCGGCAGTATCTCAATAGTAACATTCACCTAGATAACAAGATATTTGAGTCCAAGGATGATATTGATTTAGCAATTTCACAACTCCAACGCACCATGATCCTAGCTAGGGATGCCTTTGTTCCAATCGATAACTTAAAACCCTGGGAAACCTCCTTACCTAGATGCATTCAAAGAAAAATCAGAAACAAAAATAAACTGCGTCGTATTTCTGCCAAGGAAACGGACAACTTTACTCGAAAAATCCTTAACGTTATAGTTAAACATCTTCAACACAATATTAATAATACCTTAAGAGTTCACCATGATGAACTTTGGAACCGTAAACTTAGAAAAGTGGACAATCCGTGTGCGGACCTCTGGCGGATTGCTAAAGGCCTGAAATCAACACCCACACCTTCCATTCCCCCACTCAAAGCTAATGACGGCACCATAAGTTCTAATGCTAAGGATTAATGTGAAATATTGGCGAACAGTTTTGCTGATAACTCACAATTGGGACAGTGATGAACAGTCCAATGTTAATCTATCTTTGTATACCATAAATAATCTTGATGATGTTGACTACTGTATCCAATTGGTTAGACCACTGGAAATAGTCAAAAGTATAACAGCTCTCAAAACGGGAAAAGCAGCAGGCCCGGATGAAATATCAAACCATCTCATCAAACGTCTGCCTCGTAAAGCTATAGTCGTTTTAACAAAAGTGTTTAACAGCTGCTTGCGGACCAACTACTTTCCAACTGCCTGGAAGGTTGCGAAGGTAATTGCAATCCGTAAGCCGGGTAAAGATCCTTCACACCCAACTGGATATCGGCCAATTAGCCTCCTTCCGTGTTTAGGCAAACTCTTTGAAAAGATTCTGTATCGTCGCCTTAATCACGTGACAGAAAATATTCAGATCAATGAACAGTTCGGGTTTCGAGCCGGTCATTCAACCACCCAGCAGCTGGCTAGAGTGGCAGAAACTGTGTCATATAACCTAAATTTGAAGAAGTCAACAGGGATGTTACTTTTGGACATTGAAAAAGCGTTTGACACAGTTTGGCACGAAGCCCTTGAATTTGAATTTGAATTTATTTATTTCATTATTCATTGTACAATAATAATATCTGCACAGTTTCTTAGTCTATGGTGCGTAATAATATGTAGTAAGTGCATAAAAATCTTAGGTACCTATGTATACTGGTTATACACTTATTTACATTATTATGTGTCTCTAGGTCTTATAAATAAGTATTTAAGTATATTACATAGTATGCGCCTGAACTAGGTAATCCTGTGTTTCAGGCGTCCAAGGCAATTTATTAATAATTCTAAAATGCTCAACATGATATTACTGTTACATACAACAAACAATACTATGCTAAATTGGGTCACTACTGCTAACTGAAATAACTAATATAATAATAATAAATATTATCTTATATCTAGCACTATTCACTTTAGAACAGACATTAAGTCCTCTGTATCATCGTAGGACATGCTTTGGAGGGTATTCTTTACGACTCGCTTACAACAAGCACTACTCAGAGGATAAATGCTTGTTATAGCGTGTATCCTATTGTATAGTAGAGGTCCCAAAAACAAATCAAATTTACCTGTGTACTCATGTTTTATTGCAATTCTTTCAGTGCATACAATATCTTTCCGTCTTTTATTAGAAACTTCAGTGCTATAGGGAAGCGCAGCATGCTGTTTTAGTACTGTGCTCAATATAAATAACTGGCGGACTGTTAGTACTTCACAGGATTTGTATAAGAGGTCAGTGGGAAACAGGAAAGAGTGGAATGTGGCTACTTTGAGGATCGCTCTCTGAGCTCGCTCGACGGGCAACAGCAACGTCTTACCCACTCCTCCCCATGATGTTATACAGTACGTCACTATTGACTGACAAAGTGCATAGTAAACTTGTTTAATCAACATTGGATCTCCGATATATTTTATTTTTCTGAAGACAAATATCAACTTGCGTAGTCGCTTAATTAATGCTTCGCTATGCGCTTTAAACGAAAGAGTTTCGTCTATTATAATACCCAGGTACTTTATGTTGTCTGTTTTAGTTATAACCGGGCAAGTGCACGTGTTATCCTTAGAGTTAGGATCTTTACATTAATGTGCGTACAGTGATGGGTCAGGTTGGGCTGTAGATGGGCTCTTGCGCATCGAGAATGTAACGTACTTTGATTTGTCTGCATTTAGGGTTAGTAAGTTATGTTGAAGCCATTTATTTACAATGTTAATACCTTGTTGTGCTCGCGTGTGCACTTCTCTTTCTGAGTGAGCAGAAAAAAGGAGCGCAGTGTCATCCGCGTAGGATATGATCGTGCCGTGTTCCAGATTTATATTACATAGTTCATTTATGTAAATTAAGAACAATGTTCTACCTAATACGCTTCCTTGCGGAATGCCAAATGAGGTGTTCTCCAGGTCTTCACTGAGAACACTCCCGATCTTTACACATTGGGGCGTTCATTTAAGTAGCTCTTGAGGAGTTCTAGCTGTACGCCCCTTACTCCAATATTGTCAAGCTTGCTCAACAATTTAGGAATAGAGACTGTATCATACGCTTTTGCAAGGTCCAGAAATATTCCCACTGTACGGTTACCCTTATCAAGCTCGTGTGCTATGTAATCCGTCAGATGATGCACAGCATCGGCCGTAGACCTATTAGCTCGAAATCCAAACTTCTGTTTGATAAAAGCGAGTTATCCTCTAAATATTTCATTAACCTGCTATTTATAATTTTCTCCAATATTTTTGATATTGCAGGGAGTAAGGCAATAGGCCTGTAATTCGTTACCTGTTCTTTTCCTCCCGACTTATATACAGGGACAACCACAGCTTTTTTAAGGCACTTAGGGAAAACACCTGTCGCTAAACATTTTTGAAAGATGTTAGTTAACTGTTGAACCAGTATATGTTTGCATTTCTTCAGGATATTATTTGATATTAGGTCCCAGCCAACAGCACAGTCATCTTTTAAGTCCATAATTATCCTTTCAACCTCCTCTTCATCGGTATCCAAAAGCACAAGCGATGACAGGGCAGTCCTACTCGGATAGTGTGGGCTTGTGTGATATTGCGTGTGTGCTTGCGTTTGCTGTGCTAGTCGCTTACCAACATCCACAAAGAACCTATTTACTATGTTAGCGGATGTTACCTGTGATGGATGGATTGTTAATAAACTTGAAGGCGATTCACGCTGCTTCGTAGTGTATGTTATGTTCTTAATATGTTGCCAGATCTTTTTACTATTCGACCCTGCCTTTGCCAGCTCTAATTTGTCGTGATTTATTTTGACATTCCTTAACATTCACAAGATGCTCCTGTCAGGTGTTCCCTTGTCACTTATAAAACTCATTAAATCATATTTAAACCACCGAACCTTTAAGGTTTATGTGAGTAACTCTAGTTCAAGTCCACAACTGGTTCCTGCTGGCGTCCCCCAGGGATCTATACTTGGCCCCCAGCTTTTTTTACTGTATATGAACGATATACCAATACAACCACACACAAGTCTTGCCTGCTATGCGGACGACACAGCATCCTTAACATCTGCGGAAAATATTGATCTGATAATCGACCGCTTAAATCTATCGATTGAACTGCTGGCAACCTACTTTCACAAATGGAAGCTAAAAATAAATGCTGCTAAAACAGAAGCAATACTCTTCTCTAGGCATCGATCACTCCCGAAGAGAAATCTTATTAGTGACGGACATGAGATCGAATGGAGCCGTTCTGTTAAATACCTGGGCACTATGTTAGACAACAAGCTCAACTGGAGTGACAATACTACTAAATTAAAAATTAAAGGCATTACAGCATTAAATGCTTTAAGTCCAATTCTCAACAAAAGATACTGTCTAAGTAGTACAACTAAATTAAATATATATTGTACATTAATACGACCTTGTCTAACTTACGCTTGCCCAGTATGGAGCTGTACTTGTCTCAGTAACTTTAATAGTCTTCAAGTCGTTCAAAACAGGTCACTTAAATACGCGTTTAACACCCCTTTTCGAACAAATCTAAATAAATTGCACATTAAAATTAAATAACCAACCTTAAAATAATTCATTATTAAATTATCTAAAAAGTTTTATTTGCAGAGTAACAAATTGAGTAAAAAATTATATATTATAAATATAGGTAAAACCCGTATGAAGGATCTTCCGTTTATCGACAAATACAACCGATACAAGTTACCTCATCACTTGTTCCTTGAGTGCGATTTATACACATGCACGCACAGTGGCCCGCGCGCGACTATTTATCTATGCGGGGCGATGCGCGCGGTTATCGGCCATATTATCTAGTTATAAAGGCTAGTATGGCCGTGCGCTGCGCATGCGCGGTGGCATGGACCTGCTACGGTGACTGTGCCTATTGAAATCATTGATTGAAAGAAAAAATTAAAAACTTGTCTGTTCACCAGCGGGCAATCTTTTGTTCGTCTTGCTTAGCCAATTCTTAACATTTTATTTTAATACCTGCATATTACTATACATATATAACTTATAATGTCCGTGCTTATTTGCCATTGTTGTTTAGTAGTAACTTAAGTATGCAACAAATGTAATGCTTTACTAAAGCTTGCATATACACAATTATCTCATTATATTTTCTGTTTATTTTTAATGACCTACAAATATGTGTTTAAATTCTCAAAAAGCGCAATAGCTTTGTGTAATGTAACCAAACTATTTTGTTAACCTCTAGGATTTAATTTACACTGGAGTTGTTACTTGTTATGTATATTTTCATGCAATAAAGACTTTGAAAAATAAATAAATCTTTATTTATTATAATAGGGGTTAAAGTATGAAATTGCCGTTTCATTGTAATAGGTACTTCGAATTGACATAGAACCTTCATGGTTTGAGATTTTTGAGTGAAACTTTTTCCACATGGTACCTATGTAGTTCTTCATTTAAAAATGTGCAACATTCGATTATCGACTTTCAGTTGTTTTTTTTATTCAGCTTAGACAAGAAAGATGGATACTTCGAAAATTCGAATGATTTTTGAATACGAGTTCCGACGCGGAACTAACGCGGCAGAAACAGCTCGCAATATCAATGTTGCGTTTGGAGAGGGGACTGGAGAACAGGACAGGTGACATATCGGATAGGAGCAATTATCGGCCCATCTCTCTGGCTACTATAATAGCTAAGGTGTTGGACAGTGTGCTTGATTCTTGTTTAAATAATTATATACACCTACAAGATGCGCAGTTCGGATTTCGGTCAGGTCTATCCACTGAAACTGCTTTTTTAAGCCTCAAGCACACTGTACAATACTATGTTGATAGAAGTACGCCGGTATACGCCTGTTTTCTTGATCTCTCCAGAGCATTTGATCTGGTATCATATGATATACTCTGGGGGAAGATGGAAGACAGAGGTATCCCGGCAGAAATTTGTGACATATTCAAATATTGGTATAGTAATCAAGTTAACCACGTCAGGTGGGCCGGTACTCTCTCTGAGCCATATGGGTTGGAGTGCGGGGTGAGACAGGGTGGTCTAACGTCTCCAAGGCTCTTCAACCTATATGTGGACAAACTCATAGACGAGCTTGGCAGCATGCGTGTCGGATGCAGTGTTGGTGGGGTTTGTGTGAACAACATCAGCTATGCGGATGATATGGTGCTGCTGGGACCGTCGGCGGGATCAATTGGCGAGTTATTGAAAACATGTGAAACATTTGCCGCCTCACACGGACTAATTTATAATGTCAAAAAATGTGAGTACATGGTCTTTGGGGTCAGGGGCAAGGAACGGGGAACGGTGACTTTTACCATGAATGGATCACAAATCAAGAGGGTAACCACTTTTAAATATCTTGGGCATTTCCTGGCCGATGACCTCAAGGACGATGTAGATATTGAGAGGGAGCGCAGGGCTTTGGCGGTCCGAAGCAACATGCTGGCCCGTAGATTTGCTCGGTGTACTGATCAAGTAAAAATAACCTTATTCAAAGCATATTGTCAGAGCCTGTACACTGGCAATCTATGGGTTGGCTATGCCAAAAGATCGCTGAATACCCTACGCATTCAATATAATAATGCGTTCAGGATGTTGTTGAGACTACCTCGTCACTGCAGTGCATCGGGAATGTTTGCACAAGCCAGGACCGATGACTTTTATGCGATTATACGCAAAAAGTCGGCATCACTGTTGAGGAGGATGAGGGGTGGTCGCAACAGCATCCTGAATACCGTAGCGGAGAACATTAATTCTCCAATTGTAAAACGCCTAGTGTCGAGGGTGATTAATACTAACACTAGTTTATAAGCTACTTATGTTACTAACATCATATGGAACTACAGTTTTCCGAAATAAATTTCTTATTATATTATTATTATGAACGCACCGTGCGATTTTGGTTTAAACGCTTTCGTGATGGAAACTTTGATTTGAAGAACGAACCACGAGGAAGGCCGTCCACACAGGTGAATAACAATGAATTGAAAGACATGGTGGAAGCCGATCCGAGCCAAACTACCCAGGAATTAGCTGCATGGTTTAACGTTACCTTACCAACAATATTGACTCATTTGCGTCAAATCAATAAAATAAAAAAATGTGAAAAATGGGTACCTCATGATTTGACTGATCTGCAGAAAGAAATGCGTGTTGAAACTTGTGTTGCCTTGTTGAATCGATACAGAAATGAAGGAATATTGGATCGAATTGTGACATGTGATGAAAAGTGGATTCTTTACGATAACCGTAAGCGAAAAATGCAATGGCTGACCCCAGGTGAAACGCCACAACAGTGTCCTAAAGCAAAGCTTACCAATAAAAAGGTAATGGTAACTGTTTGGTGGTCTCAGCATGGTGTTATTCACTATAGCTTTCTACGATCTGGTCAAGCAATAACGGCAGATATCTACTGTGCCGAACTCCGAACAATGATAGCAAAACTAGCAGTGAAACAGCCCCGACTCATGAATCGATCTTCACCATTATTGCTCCATGATAACGCGAGACCTCATACAGCACGAGAAACCGTTTTAACTCTACAGGAACTGCAATTAGAAACTATCCGTCACCCTCCGTATTCGCCAGACCTTTTACAGACTACCATTTTTTTCGTGATTTGGACAATTTTCTATGTGATAAAAAGTTTTCTTCCCAGGAGGCAGTACAAAATGCTTTCACACAGTTTGTCGAATCTAGATCACCAGAGTTCTATCGCAAAGGCATAAATGACCTTCCTACTAGATGGCAGCAATGTATAGATAATAATGGTAATTATTTTGATTAAATAAATACGTTAAATTAAAAAAAAACGAATTTCAATTTGTCAGTACAAATCGGCAATTTCATACTTTAACCCCTAATATTACCAACACGTTTTATATGCTTATATTTTCATGTGTTTAAGTTCTGATATAATTTATGTGATTTCAATAGGGTTGAAGTGTTTTAACTATATTTTATTTCTTTTTAATGATCTACTAGTATGATGTACTAGTTCTTAGTGTCCAAGACCGTAGCGTGTTCAAAAGGTTGGCGGCATTACCACGCTGAACAGCGATACTACTTATTCTTAGAGCAGGGTAAAGGCCAGTCCTATGGTCACGGGAAGAGTCGATAAATTGCTGCGATATTTCTTTGAATAGCGCGCGCGCGCTTAAACCCCTCGGACCCAACGACGTCTAAAGATAGATGCCAAGCCAACAGGTTCAAGTATAGCTGGCACACCGGCGGTCGCAAGAGCCTGATGCATAATGTCCGGCACATGCGGCCTTGCGCTCCTGCTGTAAGAAAATCCGTGATGTCCAAGGCAATCGACTGCTTCTCCACAATACACGGACACGGGCACATGGTGCCCCCAAAACGTAGGCAAGTCGCGATGCGGAAGGTCGTGTCGTCCAACATTGTATCAATGTTGGGCGAAGGAAGTGCCTGGAGCCAAACACCAGATTCCCATTCCCCCACGGCCAATAGGCGAGCATGCTCGGCAGCAGTTGTAGCTGTACTGATTAAATGTTTTTTAACACCAATACAAAGCGGCTCATCCGATAGAAGATGAGTTGATGAGAGGAGAGAGAAGATGAGAGATTCGAGACGATGAAGTTGGCGGGCATGACGGTATTTTGGCAGGTCATTCTCCAAGCATTTAAAGCTTCGGCCCTACCTGGCATATCCGAAATAATCAGTGAAGAAGAAAGAATTTTCCTGAAAATTCTTCAGTGCTATAGACCGAGGATAGAAACGTCGGCATACTCACATCAGCAATTTTGCGTACGCCAAGGCCTCCGAGGCTAACTGGAAGGGACGCCTGAAGCCATACTAGTTCATTCAAATTTATTTTTAAAATTTTGCGTAGGGTGTCTTGCTTAAAAAGTTGAGATGAACGCAGAGCATGCGTACATTTTGGTACGAAAAAATAAAATCAAATATTGGTGAAGGCTAAATGAATATTAATTTGGTACAGGCGAGCTGAAACTTCACAAAAAAATTGTATTTTCTCTTCCACAAAAGACTCGTAAGCATCTCCTGGGATCGGTGACCTAAGGAGGCCGAGACTTTTTTGTACAACTTTTAAATTTGAAGCCAAAGTATTGAATTTTGAAAGTATTCCGGTAGTCTCAATCCGGATTTGATGACTGAGAAAAAAATCGTATTTGGTGAAACTTAATTCTAAGCTGATTGAATTAAATTCCTTTTTTAGAAACGCCAAATCTTTTAATACTGTCTCTACGTCACCTTCAAAAGTACCGTCATCCAGATACCAAATCTTAAATTTGGAATTTAGTCGCTGAATTGGGATCCCTTTCGTTAGCATAATATATGTAATCGTAAAATGTGTTGACGCGCGCCAACACAAGAAGAAAAATGAGCCCCGCAGAGCGGGGCTACATCGACATAGCTAAATGTTATGCTTAAATATGAATATACTACTTTTATTTATGATTAAGACAAATATGCTTAATTTGTTGTGCCTAAAAAAATATGCATAAAATAATTAGTCTAAATTACCATATGCCAAAATATTTTATTGTTATTTTTTTATGCAAATGGATAGTGAACCGCTGAATTATGGGGTGAATAGCCAGGCTAAAAATGATTGACCTAAAAGGATCACCTTATTGACACCCTACCGCTGAGTTTTAAATATTTTTCTTATAAAGTAATTTATAAGGGTGCCCATAGCAAAGAAATTTAACAATTTTGGTGGTTTCCACTTTGACTTGTGTCAACAAAGTGTCCCTATTAAGTGAATTAAAGGCATTGAATCAATTGAATATTTTAGTAAATCGCGTGGGACTCTTTCCTTCAACGTGACCGAGCCTCCAGTACTTTGTCAATTTGTCTTTTATATTATCCGTGTCTTTTTTTCAATCACCATAATAATATTTTTTAATTAGTATGCTACTTTTCATATTTTATGTCTATAATAAAAATATAGCTGTAAGTCTCTAAAAATATTAAAACTTAATTATGGACGAAATTAAGTGAACAGTTCAAAACTTATATTACTTTCAGGACAACATAATAATCTGAAAACAAATGAACATGCTGTATTTTAAAATCAGAATTAATATGTAGACTTGAACACTGAAGTATAATTTAGAACACGGGAATTAACGCGATCATGGTACATACCTTTGATTGCCTGACGTTTCGACCAGGTTACACCGGCCGTGGTCACATGCTGACTGGCTCAGCGGTGGAAGCCCGCCGTCTTCGAATCCGTGAGGTAGTAGGTTCTTCATCTACCCGCACATTTTCAATATTTTCTTTTCGCCATGTACCGTCACATACCACACTCACAGTGTCCCTATTACGTAAGAAAACTGTCCGGTGTCTATCCGACTGCGTAGAAAAGCGAGGTTGCATGTTTTTCATCACTGGATTCCATGTTGCAGATAATTTAAAACCATCTTCCCGATTGAAATTTTTATGTTTTTTGATTTTAATCGCTTCACGTACAGCTCTTGAGTAAAAGTGACGTTCCTTGGAGAGGACGCTTTTCTACGCAGTCGGATAGACACCGGACAGTTTTCTTACGTATTAGGGACACTGTGCGAGTGTGGTATGTGACGGTACATGGCGAAAAGAAAATATTGAAAATGTGCGGGTAGATGAAGAACCTACTACCTCACGGATTCGAAGACGGCGGGCTTCCACCGCTGAGCCAGTCAGCCTGTGACCACGGCCGGTATAACCTGGTCGAAACGTCAGGCAATCAAAGGTATGTAAGTACCTATACCATGATCGCGTTAATTCCCGTTTTCTAAATTATATATCATGGAACGCGAGAGCTTAAAAGTTAGTTGAACACTGAAGGTCAGTAAAATCATATCTATTGGGACAATCCAATGGGCTCCGACCAACTGTCGCAGACCACTATTATATTAACTGTCTTATGAGCACCGGCAGTAAGAATATACATAATATATCAATGGCAACGACTATCCGCCTATTGCATTGTCGTCCATGTTCATTATTGTCATGGAAATTTCGGTAGCTGGCAACCATTGTCTACTATATTTCATCTAAATTATATTTCACAATATATAAATATAAAGCAATTACTTTAAAATTCAGTTTCAAGACTTGATCCGAACATACGTATAATTTAAACGTACAAACAATATCATCATCATCACAGTGGTTATTTCGATTTGATTCGAAGTGATCCGCATCACGTGTATGACATGCCTTGCACGTCAATCCCATACATTCGTCATCTATTCTACGATACGCCGGCCAGCGGATGACCACTTGTCTAGAGGGGGATTTGGTTTACCTAGTTATCATGGGAGCGTCTGCCGTTTGACCTACCCAACCATTAAAGGATGGTCTGCGGCGGAGCCATATCTGTTAATCGGCACATGTATCTCGCAGCTGACTGACTTCAGTCACGTCCAACTGTTAACGGTATTTCTTGATTATAGAGCAAATATATTCAGGGGACGTGTGGATCGTTTTTAAAGCACGTATATTCCACCTTCCCGAATAATAATGTGATCTCCATTACAACACGACCTAATACCTTGAATTACAACAACAAACCGTAATTACATAGATTTATTGTGTACATCATTAGATTTACAGTAGATAAGTAGGTGGTATGTATACAGTTGAATGTACCTACAATGGCGTAACGCTTGAAGCGAAACCATGAAACCGAACTACCAATAGATATTTTTCACAAATAAAGTATATATCGAAATTTTATATAACTAAGCACATTCTCAGCGTTTCGCCGAAGGGTTAGACTCAAGGGAAACTAGCAAGTGAACGTTAAACAAAGCTCATTGAAACGGCTCTTCAAATAACAACATTATTTCGAATATCCAGCCATATAATCGACTATACTGTTTCATTCCTTGAAATACAGAAGATGGGATACCTGATACTTGATCCTTTAGTTTCTTTTTCAAACTAGCGTTAATCCCAGTCGCATCCGAAGCTATCAACTTTGGAGTCTGAGGTTCACTTTTTACCAGTCCAACTGCGGATTTGGCTAAACTTCGACATTTTCTGTGAAGCGACTGCCATCTCACCTCCACAACCCAAAGGCGATATCGAAGCATTGCAGCTAGACCAGTTGTTGGACTTTTTGAGGCCTCCAACTACCCGTAACGACTGCTATAGATGTTTATATGGCAACCGGGACCGACGGCTTAACGTGCTCTCCGAGGCACGACCAGACCAATGTAAATATCCATATTCCTGCATACAAATATTTGCACAGAGCGGGGATCGACCCCGCGCCTTCTGCGCAGCGACCGCGTTCACTAACGTTGCGCCACGGAGGCTGTCACTTGATTCTTTAGTTTAGTTTTTGTATGGAAGTACATAGCCGTTGTTGTTCTCCTAATACAATGATCGTTATCATGGTTCTAATGGTTCTTACACGTCTCAATTGTCAAGGGTATTATTATGTTATGTTAGAAATTTAGACACAGTGATTGTAGTAAGAAAAAAAGACGGGTTGCACTCTGGGAGTGCCAGCAGAAGTGAAAACATATTCTTTTTTTCTTTCTTCGTTATATACATAGAAAAAGATAAAAAAGAACATACCATACCTATAATATAGCGCTAATCATAGAACCTATCACTTATTTTCTGCTAATTTTCTGTCAGAAGAAATTAATAAATTATAAAAAGAAAAAATAATCACAAAAAATAATAAATTACAAAAAGAAAAAATTATCATAAAAAGTAATAAATTACAAAAAGAAAAAATAATCACCAAAAGTAATAAATCATAATAAGAAAAAACAATCACAAAAAATCCCTGAAGGCCAGATGGTTCGAACCCGATACTATCTGAAACTATAAGGACTTACAGTCGACGTGCTTACCGTTAAAGCTACGACGATACTATTGTAACTTGCAAAATACATAGTCTGTACCTAATCTTGTATGACGTCAGTCGTCGGTTACGGTTCACCTGACGCTTCCTTAACATTTTACACCCATCCAACGCCGCTAAAGAAGTTTTCACTTCAAAAAAAAAATATTAAAGAACCTAATACGGTGGGTAGAAGTAATGAGACTATGCTAATATTTTACAATTAAAACAGGCCTTGTAAATTGTATATGAAAATATAATAATTCACAAGTTACGGATGCCACAGCGTACAATATAAATATATAATAACTCACCGACAGATTAAATTCATTCATTAGATATTCTATGCGGTTCATGTCCAAAAATTCGCTTGAATATAAATGTGCCTCCTCTCGTACATAACTTCATTTCTCTTCTCTCATTTGGTTACGCATTATGATAATATCCTGAACACAAGTTTACATAGCTTTGTAAAATTTTAATTTATCAAGAACAATGGGCGCTTTAACCGTAGCCCAATTGCAACATTCAACTTCTTAGTTGCAGCCGTTCAGCGGGCCTAAAACGCTACATTGAGCGTTTCTCCTAAAAACAAGTAACTTTGTTTTTAAATCCCAATTGATTCCTGTAAAATCTTAAAAGGGTCACTGATATGACCAGAATCGCAGCAATTCATTTACTAAGCAGATTCTAATTTCGTGTAAATAAGGCCCCAAGGGTCTTCCCGTAGCCTCGTGCACCGCAACGTATACAGAATATATACTGCATTTTAATAGTTACAATATTGTCGAAACCAATATTTAGTTACAATGCTGTGATCAATATTATCTGGTCTAGGTACTTACATACATACTTTATTTTCTATTGGCATTGGCATAGAAGCGGGTCTATGGGACTACATAGGCTAGAACTTCAACTATATGAAGTCTGAACATAGTTTGAACAAAGATTAAAACAACTTACCGACACAGCTTCCATACAATCTCTTCATTACAAGTTTGTCATTACAAGTTTGTGTTTGTCTTGGCTTGTAAAACAAACGTCCTATTTACGTAGCAAGAGTTTAAGCACAAAGCTTTTCTTTTCCTTTAAGGAATAAAACGAATTCAAATTGATTTTGTATACATACCTAGTATAATTTTTTTTACATTACCAAAGTTCGTACAAATGTCTAATGAAACTTTAAAGCAATTAGTTTACTAATTTTTCCTATCAATTGAGCTTGTAGAAACAAACGATTCCAACCCGCAATAACATCAGGGTTAATTTAATACATATGGTGATGTTTATAGTGAACACAAACTATCTATATATAACATTAGCTGTAAGTCCACTATGAGCGTAACAAAATTACCTAAATACTTATTTAAACAGGAAATGCTTCAAGCTTTATTATTTACCGTGCGTATTCCATCAACGACAAAATCGCTGGAATGAACTCACGGCAATTTCTCACACAAATTGCCAGTCATTTACAAAACATATTTCAATGCCTACACTTTTCTCCTTAAATTCGTGTTTCACTATTTTTCGGGAGGCTGGTGGAATGCAAAGTTCGAAAGTACTCTGTAATTTGCTCCGCTGTTTTTTATATGTAGGCCTACCCGAACGGGAAGCCTCCTCAATCCCTTCAAGTAGTACCTAGTATTTTTATTGTATACAGTTTTTTATTTAAAATATAATTTCATCACCCATCATCACCCACATTTCACCAATCTGTATTCGGTCCCACGTAATAGGGGGTGAGCCTATTACCGTATTCCGGGCACTATTGCTGACTCGAGCCATGCATCTGAGGCTGAGTCTGGGCTGTACATATCTGCCTGATGTTAAAGTTAATCAGCCCTATCCCTTAGTCGCCTTGTACGATACCATATAGAAAGAGAAGGGGTGGCCCAAATTCTACTCTGCCGGGAATCAAGCGGCTAATGTATTTATTAAGCTACTTTTAGTACTTTAATGGTACTAATCAATGGCACAGCTGGGAATGAGGGATACCTACAACTCACATTCAAAATAATACTTTTCAGCAAACTTCCTGATATTTCGAAAATAACGTAGATATTATGCAACGTACTTTGCTAAATTAAAGACTAACTCTCCTACATTAAGTTTGGGAATGAGCCTATTATCTTTGTATGTGTGTGTATTTTAATGGATAAGGGTAACCGTAGTTAAGGACAGAAGCGTAACATGGGGTGAATAGAACGGATTAGACAGGGTGGCTATAAGTAGGTAGGTAGCTACCGAAGATCATCAGTTACCCTTTACAATGTTCATTGTGAACTGTAATTTCATTCATTGATTATGATGTATACATATAATAGTATTCCAATTTTCAATTTCAAACCAACAAAGGTTGCTTGTGTTAGGAGTGACTTCACGTTGAGATTCTTTATTTATTTTTTTCCCTAACTATAAGGACATTGAGAGAGGCCTATGTCCAGCAGTGGACTGTGGTGGGCTAATTGATGGCTTGATTAATGTGCGAGGAATCTATAGAATTCATGGGATTTTTTTAATTCATATAACAATATAAAAGGTTTTACTTTATATCACTTATATGAATCAACAAATGTACAATAGAAATGTGTTGTTTTATTTTTATTCTCATTTAATTTGAAAATCACTTAACAACAATAAACATATATTGGCCAGTTAGTAATTACGACTTTTCTGAGTTCTTCTTTACTTTTAGAAACAATGGAAAAAGGGAATTGTAAAACATTTTCTAGCGAGTTTCGAACAAAAATAAAAAACTGCTCGTAATACCTCTCTCTAGTAAAGCTAACATCAGGGTATTTTATTTCAACGGATAGTAATTTGCCAATTAGTCTTACAATTTCAGAACTAGGTACTTACTCAGATTCATTAATCATACATAAGCTTTACCATCTACGCTAGTACGTCTCTATATCCTGAAAATTAGACAAATTTCACTTTCTAGAAACTACATCTACATACCTACTTGTAAGTAGATAAGTTTCGAAGGATGGAAGCAGTGCTGTACAAAAATGTAACGAAATTTATATTTTCCCCTACTAGCGAGTTTTCGTAATATGCTTCACAGACTTCACGGTGGGATTATATTTTGGATTCAGCTCACGTAGGAGAAATCCTCTTACAAGATAGGTGCGTAGGTACACAGTATTGCAAGTATTTGATAACCACAAGCACATATTGTTTGCAAAACAAATATTTTAGAATATTGTCATCTAATCTGCAAAATAAAGATGTTTGGCCAAAAAATGAAAATTATACGACCACGGCACGTTATATTGCAAGAGACTGAATTGGCTCCCAATTCGGTAGCACCGTAATCGTCACATCCTAACTCTTCTCTATACTAAACTTCATAATTCTAATGCTCCAACTTATTAGCGTAAACGCTTTGAGTATCTTGTACCCAGGAGCAGAACTTGTCGTCTTTAGATTCAGATTTACAAGATTTACAAATTTATATCACTAGGTATGCATCAAACATAGTTTTGACACAAATATGAATACATGTTATAATATTATACTAATTAAAAGGTCATTCTTCCTCTCTTCTGCTTCGCACACCTGCACACAGCCAGCTTTTTTGTATCACTTAGGTGGCACACAAGCACACGGCCCACCTGATGGAAAGTGGTTACCGTTGCCTATGGACGTATGCAACACCAGAAGATAAAGCAGGACAAGCCGTTGGTCTGGTCTCTAGTGAGCTCTGGCTACCCTACTCACCGCCGGGAAAACAAGACGAGGTTATTATGGCCCCTGTATTCTGTAGGGCGGAGGTACGGTGTGTGTGTGTGTGTGTGTGTGTGTGTGTGTGTGTGTGTGTATGTGTCAGCAGGTCATGCTCGTGAAGGAGACAGCAGAGCGGGCGCGGCGCGATGAGTGAGACAGACTCGCGGACATCGCAGCCCGCGTTCGCAATCGGCTTGGGCGTCGGAGGGCGCAGGCCAACCTCCGCCCCCCATGAGCGCGGGCCTGAGGGTGACGGGTGGAGCCGCCCGTCACCCTAGCAGAAGCAGGCCCCGGCGGCGGCGCGCGTCGCGCGACGATGCGCGCCCTCTATACCGGGGGCGAGTCGGGGACCGCGTGGTCCCCCCTCCCGATGAAGGCCGGACCGAGAGGGATGGTCCTGGGTCAGCCGGGGTGCGAGGGTTGTCGCACGACAACCTCTCCTTCGGCCTAGCACAACACCCACAGATGGCGTGCGGTTTAGTCGGTTCGAGTCCCACATATCCTCCCCCTCCGCCTCCGGAGGGATGGAGGGGTATCCGTGGGGTTTAGCCGCACTATTATTGTTCACACGAAAATAAGCGCGCTTTGTTTACCTGTCATCTCACACAAACCCTCAATGTGTTCATTTTCCCAAGACCCAACGGAGGAACTTTCCAGGCATAGATACCGTATTATGTAAGTAGTCTATCCTATCAATACATTTAAATAGGCACGAATACTTATTTGGTGTAGAAACCGAAAATTTTTATAAGAATAGTATAAAGTGAGGCTACAGCTCTGCTTTTTGACGTGACAACGTCTTATAAATTGGTTTGCCGGGCGACACTTCAAGAAACTGCGTTACGCTCTGCGTTACGCTCCGCGTTATGCGCTTACAATGAGAGCGAGTGAGAGGCACGCGTCCCGCCTAAGAGCGAGAGAGACAGACATAAAAAGTGAAAGGCACGCGTCCCTTCCACTCGAGCACAGTTAGCCCGCCTAAGAGCGAGAGAGACAGAGCGAGAGAGAGAGTGAGAGAGATAGGCATACACACCGGTTCATGTCTTGTAATTAATAATTTAAAATTTAATTTTGTTTATAATTCTTTGTATAAATAAATGTTTTAAATTGTTACTATTATTTCATCCTTCTTCCTACTATACGAATGAATATTCACATTAAAATTATTTTACCACTCAAAGTCGTTGTCACGTAAAACTTTCGCCTGTATACCGACTTTACAGGCAACCAAATTTTTTTTTAAGGCACCAAACATTTATTTTAACAACAAGCACCTCATAGAAAGTATTATTTCATTTATTTCACTAGGTAAAGTGCCGAAAATCATTAAAAAATACATCTCAGATTTGTTGCGCGTTTTTAATGAAAATGTTGCGAGAAAAATGAGCTGTAGCCGCACCTAAACACGCACGATTATCACAACTGCATGTAATAATTCTACCGTAACATTTAAATGAACAAACCATTCTAGCCCCAGCGAACCTCACTTGAAAGCTGGTGTACTTGCTAAAAATGGCCTTGGCAGGGCCTTAGCTAGAAGTAGCTATGCCTCTTCCAAGTGAAAAAACATACCACCTCAGGTTTTGTCATTACCCAGGTTGTACAACAAGGTGATTTTTAAACCAGAAACTCCAAGAGAACTCTATTTGAGAAGGAAATCAGCTCTTACACTTGTAATAATTGAAAACTTCATTATGTTTCAGCGGTTTCAGCTTTCAGTGTTCAAATCAAGGTCAAGTCTTATTTGAAGTTGAAGTCACGGACGGCATTTAATAGGATGTGCTTGGCAAGTGGCCAGCATCATTTATACAATGCTGTCACGGAAATCATTTGACCGCTGTGAGTGCTCACAAAATGTAACAATGAAATTTTCATATTTTTACGAGCTGTGAATAAATATTGAGAATTCAATAAAAATGATTGAGTAAGTCAATCACATGAATTCGGATACGTACTAGGCAAAGGGATTCGTGATGAACTGACACATCGCGTTTATAAGAAAAAGGTACACTCCAGAACCGCGTTATTTAGGTGGCTTAGTGCGCTTGTACCTGAGAAGTAAGTGTTCATATCGGTATAGCAAACTTTGAATTCAATCATATCAATTTTACAGCAATAGGTACTCAGGTAACTGGTGGATCCAGTAGGGATATTTGCGATATGTTACGAAACTCTTCATCCCCAATTCATGCCCAATGCCCGGTTCACATTCTAGCCCAGTAATCCAGGGGATGAATCCAGTCCAGTCCTGAACTGCTAGAACTGGAATGGGCATATTCCAGTAATGGTTCGATTATTCCAGTAGCATTCCAGCACTGAATTCCCTCGCTCGTACTGGAATAATGTGAACTGGAGTAATGTGAAGTAAAATTTTATTACAATACTATCTTGAGATAAAAGGTACCTTAGTCCATGACCTTTTGTAGACCAATTCATCAGTACACCTAATTTCATTTAGATTAAGTTCAGTTGCTTTGGCGTGATTGAGTAACAAGGATCCAACTTTTCAAACTTTTACATATATGATAATATAGTAGTATAATATAAAGCACTGCATTTCTAACCGTATCCGCAATCTAGATTGAGCGAATAAACCGTTGTTGTTAGCTATTAGCCAGCGCTTGATTAGGCTTTTCAACACGGGATAAAATGTGACACAAAAGTTTTAACACGGGTCAAACTTAAAGTCGTCTCTTTAAGCTTGTTCCGTGTTGAAACTTTCTGGCATTTTTGCTCCGGTTCCCGAATTAGGACGGAAATAATATTTTCATTTATCTCAATCGTCAAAGACTGCCCAGCATTTTTCGAATTTCATGAAATTTGTTTCAACGAAAAATATATTTAAATATACCTACATTTCAAGTCTTTCTACCTCCGGGATAGGTAAAGACAATAGCCTGCCACCTGTTTCTGACCTAAGACACTTAACGTGCTTCCTCAATCATGTCATTAAAGCTTTCATTCAAAGCACCCTGTTTCAACTACATTTAACCTGCTCCTTTTAATGATTTTCTTAAAACTGGCGTTAATGATTAAATCTGCCACAATCAGGATTTTCTCAACATCAAAACATTAATTTAAAAGTTTGTCGCCGCAGGGGCCCAAGTTTATTTTTATCAATTTAATTCCATCTAATCTTAACCATCCCCTCTAAACACACAAACTTGGAAAACCGTTTATAATTTATTTGACAGTCAAATTTATGAGTTGAGGGAAATTAATTAATAATATTGCTTAGGGCCCTTTGGAAGGTCAGACGGCTGTTGCCATATAAGTCAAATCAGAAGAAGTAAGCGGTCCTGGGCTCTAAGATGTTAGCCTGGATACAAGCGAGAAATACGATAAGTAAATGCTGATTTTGAGGTACTGAATTACAGAGGCGTCAATAGTAACTGCAAAAATAGAAATAAGAACGGAACTTTTACATATTATTAGAATTACGTTATACCTATGAATTTTATCAATTTAATTCCATCTAATCTTAACCATCCCCTCTAAACACACAAACTTGGAAAACCGTTTATAATTTATTTGACAGTCAAATTTATGAGTTGAGGGAAATTAATTAATAATATTGCTTAGGGCCCTTTGGAAGGTCAGACGGCTGTTGCCATATAAGTCAAATCAGAAGAAGTAAGCGGTCCTGGGCTCTAAGATGTTAGCCTGGATACAAGCGAGAAATACGATAAGTAAATGCTGATTTTGAGGTACTGAATTACAGAGGCGTCAATAGTAACTGCAAAAATAGAAATAAGAACGGAACTTTTACATATTATTAGAATTACGTTATACCTATGAATTACGTTTCTAGCTGTCTCAAGCTATAATTTCACCTTTTAAATCTCCAAGAATTTGTTTTAATTGCGATACCTAAAATTGTATTGTAAAGTAATTTCTTGCTGCCATCTGCCGTCTTATTATCTGTATTCATTGAACGATCTCAGCATAAATGTCAGTTCATTAATAAAGCTTCTAAACTGGCCTAAGCTGACATTAAATGATTCAATCAAGAAATAATTCTGTATTTTAGATTGCATAACTTAAATTTTCACGGTCAAAACAGTGAGGGTACCTACCGTGAAACGTACATACGAAACTTCGGGTCCCCCGGAAAACGTACGAAAGACAGTAGCTAGGCATGTGTTCGGGCCTGATTACAATATCAGAAGACCAAGTGCCCGAAATATTAGGCATATCTACAGATTCTTTGAAAGACTTGCCACTAAGTATTTAAGTACCGAAAATTCCTTGGAAATTATTCTACCGTAACATTTTAATTTCAATCGCATTTTATAATTTATAATAATCCTCAGCCCAGGGAGTGGTTACGTCGCGTCGGCAATATTGTCATTGTTACCAGGCTATAACGAACCAAATGGAACAAAAAAATGTAAGAAGGATTATTTCGGTGCCCAGATTCTCGTTATAATGTAACTGAAACGTTTTATAGGTGTATTATTTGTGATTTAGGAGTAAAGTATTATAAGATTATAGACAATCTTCTTACATGTAAATGACTTCACAGCCGACTTAGAAAATTGAGAAATCTTACTTTTATTTTATTAGACACATGCTGTCGTAAATTGATATAAAAGAGCAGAATGCTAACCAACTAAAGATCGAAATCATATTTAATCTATTTAAATATTAATTTAAATAAATAAATAAATGTGACATACTGCAGAATAAATAAACAGTAAAATAGTTACTAAGATCGAATATAGAGAGGGAATTGAAAGAGCAGAAACGAACTCCGTCTGGATTCTGTGAACTGGGCATAAGACTGCCCAGCCCCACTAATTAAGTGGCAAAACGTTTGTATAATAGAAGAAATTGGCATATTTTGACGACAGTCATAAACGTCAAACGACGTGTCTAACCCATACATTCGTTATGCCATCTTATAATACGCAGGTCAACGAAGTGCCAGTTGTTTAGGAGGGCGTCCTGGCGTAGATGTACAAGAAGCACCGACCCCAGATAAATATGGAAGGATATAGAAGAAACAGTAAAGTACGGCTAATATTTCCAGAAAATAAAAACGTCCTATAGAAGTCGAAGTACTGTACGGAAAGTTGTAAATAAAGGCAATTCAAGCAAAGATTGATCGATTTAAGTCCTATAAGATATAGGGCCTAGAGAGGTACGTGCATGTAAGGAACTCCTAATTTTTTGTGCGATCAATCAAACCCAAACGCGATGGCCGAAATATGAATTCATACTATTAACAGCTGAGTTACTCAATAAATATGCTTTTATTGGAAAGCTTTCAGGACTTCGACACTGATAATGGAGTGCATCAGTCGACCGTTTCGTAATCTGAAAGCCGATAAATCTAAGTTGGGTAAGTATTAATATATCAGTTTATTTTAATTTTCAATAACTATTAAAACTTCATGAAAACGAACGTTTCATTTCAAATTTTAATATCTTCTGAAACAGTATTCTTATCACGGCGTCAATGTGCTCAACGAACTAAATAATTAACGCTTAATACAATTTCATAGACTCATAACCATTAGCGATTCCATAGCGACGCGCGACGTGACGCATCTTTAATGCGAGAATTTAACTGGAACTGAACAGGATTTAAAATTTACAGCTGTTATCAGATATTAAGGTACAATAACCGACCAGTCAACTACACGAAATGAAAGTCTCTGAATATGTGAATTACCTTTGATTCGCGCTTTCAATGCATTTATTATTTCTGTTCTATGTATTTCTATGCAAGTCCAGCACAATAGTCAATTTTTCATTTGCCACTTTGATAACGTAATTTAATTTCATTCGGGATGGTAAAGTCATTCCGCTTCATAAAATAACCTTTCAAGCTAAAATCGCTAATCTGATGTCATGGTTAATAAATAAATCCTCATTTTCCGCTTTATACTATAAATGTATTTGGACAATATGCAATGTAATTGGAAGCATGTAAATATAGATGATAACGAAGTCATCTAACCCTGAATTCCACATTTATAAACCGACTGTACGTTGTGGTGAATATGACTTTAATATAGTGGAGCATAAGCTTAATAAGAGTTGTAGGTATTATTAAAAAGACGAAAAATGAAAAAAATAAGAGAGAAATGTTCCTCGGTAGTCTCCCCAGTCATACGAATTCAGTATTTAGCGCAAGAAAAATGAAAGTGTACCTAATATAATTCCGCTCGTAACGGCCAAGTCCTGAGAAAAGAGAAACATTTCCGTAGTGTGAAGAAGCTGCTCCAAAACGAAGATGGCCATCACATCAGGCCATTTATAAAAACAATGCCAATGTCGACTTATAAAACCCTCTACTAGAGAAAGCTCGTAAAATGTACAAGAAATGTGTCCGATATTTTCCACCCGTATTACACATACTCAATGCGAATGAGAAAAGAAAGTGACGTGAGCAAACACAGAGTCAAACCGGATGTAGGTCACTGAAAAATAACAAAATATTTACTGTTGAGTTCTATGCTTGTGTAGAATACTAAATAGCGTTATTTTTATACCACTGGTATTTTAGCCCTCGGCGTCGGTCCCGGTTGCACTACATGTATGGTAGTCGTTACGGTTCCGTATCATAATATCTAAAGTTATTTCAACTATGTTCAAGATAACTACGGTTGATTCACATATGGTCATAACGCATATTGGTCGACTCGACTACTGGTTCATACACATAATTTCGAATAAACTAAAATTATTTGAACTAACGGACGATTAATATAATGTTCATTTAAGATATTGGACATGTTGACTATGTTTGAAATACCTAACGGTCGATTCGCCTACGGTTTATTGATACTACTACTTTGTGACAGAAATAATCATTTTGTTATTAAATTATTAATAAAACGTCATTATAGTTAACACCCCGACTCAGATTACCCCGACTCGGATAGGTTAGGTTAGAAGGCTAATGCGGGAGCGGAGCGTAGCAAAGCATTAGGCCTTCGTGGTTATTTTTTTATAAACCACCCAGAAGTAGACCGTCGACCTTGTAGACGCATCAATTGTTTAGTTTATAAAGTTTTCTATTAAATAAACAATATAATGATTAAGAATATTTGATTTGATATTCTATGAAATGATTATTCTAATGTTTAACTTTATATGAAACAAAATTCAATGATCTAAAATTCTTTAAAGTAAGTATTCTGTAGATATATTGATTATTCTATGAAACGAAATTTTAAACAATTGTCTATAAAACAACGCACACCCACAGACAAGACTACATGAAGTCGGTTTTGCAACAACGTAAATTTCTGTGACAAAGTAGTAGTATCAATAAACCGTAGGCGAATCGACTATTAGGTATTTCATACATAGTTCAATGAACCTTAGCACAATTAATTGTAGTTGAATAAACCGTAGGTGAATCGTCCATTATTTGTTTCGACCAGTAGTTATTACAAAAATATGTGAAACGATCTTTAGGTGTTTTAAACAGTAGTTTTTTTGACCGTAGTTGTCTTGAAAATAGTTATAATAACTGTAGTTATTATAATACGTAACCGTCGTAACGGGTAGTTGGAGCTATAAAAAATAGGACAACTGGTCTAACCACAATTTTTTGAAATTGCCAGTAAGTTGTGGAAGTAGTTAGTCGCTTCGCGGATAATATCGAAATTCCTTCAACCCCAACTGAGTTGAGAATAAGGATCAAAGGATATGCGGATACACGTACGTCAATCTTCTCCATCCTAGCGTCAATCCCAGTTGCATCCGAAACCTGTGCCTCAGAGTCTAGAGTCCGCTTTTTCACTGGAAAAGTGTGGAACACTGGAAAAAGTGAACTCCGAGGCGAAGAAGAAAGAAAAGAAGAAAATATCGAAATTTTCGAAGATGCACCAAACCCTCAATTAGACTGTAACTCAACCTCTGGCTCATCTTCGATATTTTTCGTGAAGTGACTGCCATCTGAGCTCCATAATCCATTGTTGAGCTGACTCTTATATAGCTGGGTCGTTCTCACGAATGGTTAAAATTACGATTCCAAGGTGCAAACTTGATCGAGATTTTTTTGAAGTGAAAACTTCTTTAGCGGCGTTGGATGGGTGTAAAATGTTAAGGAAGCGTCAGGATTAGTTGACCTTTGAACCGTAACCGACGACTGACGTCATACAAGATTAGGTACAGACTATGTATTTTGCAATTTACAATAGATGTCGTCGTAGCTTAAACGGTAAGCACGTCGACTGTAAGTCCTTATAGTTTCAGATAGTATCGGGTTCAAACCACCTGGCCTTCAGGGATTTTTTGTGATTGTTTTTTCTTATTACAATTTATTACTTTTGGTGAGTATTTTTTCTTTTTGTAATTTATTACTTTTTATGATATATTTTTTTTGGAATTTATTATTTTTTGTGATTATTTTTTCTTTTTATAATTTATTAATTTCTTCTGACAGAAAATTAGCAGAAAATAAGTGATAGGTTCTATGATTAGAGCTATATTATAGGTATGGTATGGTATGTTCTTTTTTATCTTTTTCTATGTATAAAAAAGAAAAAAAGAAAATGTTTTCACTTCTGCCGGCACTCCCAGAGTGCAACCCGTCATTTTTTTTCTAATCATTATATTTGGTCTTATTAGTCTCAAAAAATCATTAGAAATTGAATTTACGATGTTGAAAAAACGACGTAAAATCTAATTACTCTCCATTTACAAAATGCAATCTAAAAATTCCTCAGATGTTAAAAAAAAACTGAATTGAAAGTTATTAATTGTATTTTTATATGCAGCCATATTACAGGGAGTGTATCTACGGGAAATCTGACATTTCCTCTTTATCCACTATTGGGAGAAGTCAGTGGTTGAACAGTGCCATCTATTTTCGTATTATTCTTTGTATAGATTTGTAGTTTAGGGGTATGCCCCTATTAATTCCTGTGTTGTGATTAATATGGCACTAGACCAATGATGTACTCTGTATGCTGCTATTAAAAAAGGCGATGGTATTTTATAAACAGGCAATATAAAAAACAAACAATTTCTTTATGCAGTATTATTTTTAAGGATTTCTAGTCTGATCTTTAGGTGATAAAACTTAAAATGGTCTGTGGTTCAACACATTGCAATCCAAATTGCTGTACCTCATCTTATTGAAGTATGAACTATGTCACAACGATCTGTAGAATAATAGGGTATTTCTTTCGTTAAAAAAATTTGCTTAACTTATTAAAGAAGAATATTACAAGAGTGATAACAGTTGCGTCGGTTCCTATTTTATCGTCTTTATTGAAGTGAAAACTTCTTTAGCGGCGTTGGATGGGTGTAAAATATTAAGGAAGCGTCAGGATTAGTTGACCTTTGAACCGTAACCGACGACTGACGTCATACAAGATTAGGTACAGACTATGTATTTTGCAATTTACAATAGATATCGTCGTAGCTTAAACGGTTAGCACGTCGACTGTAAGTCCTTATACTTTCAGATAGTATCGGGTTCAAACCACCTGGCCTTCAGGGATTTTCTGTGATTGTTTTTTCTTATTTATAATTTATTACTTTTGGTGATTATTTTTTCTTTTTGTAATTTATTACTTTTTATGATAATTTTTTCTTTCTGTAATTTATTATTTTTTGTGATTATTTTTTCTTTTTATAATTTATTAATTTCTTCTGACAGAAAATTAGCAGAAAATAAGTGATAGGTTCTATGATTAGCGCTATATTATAGGTATGGTATGGTGGCTTTTTTATCTTTTTCTATGTATATAACGAAGAAAGAAAGAAAGAAAATGTTTTCACTTCTGCCGGCACTCCCAGAGTGCAACCCGTCTTTTTTTTTTTAATCACCCACCCAACCTTTAATATGATAATAATTTGACCATTAAATATTATGACGTCACAAATAAATTTTTCATACAATTTTCCTTATAACTTACCGTTTGTACCGGTCGGGCGGTACCTGCATCTGATGGGCATAGAGCCAACGCCCGAGTGCCATCACTGCGACGCGAGCGTGGACTCGGGGCTGCACACGCTCACCGAGTGTCCGGCGTTTGAAGCGCCGAGGCGGGAGCTTGTGACGGCCCTGGGGATGACAGTGCTCACGCTCTCCACCCTGCTCGCGGCGATGGTCCGCGCCTCCTTCTGCGAGCAGGTCATGCTCGTGAAGGAGACAGCAGAGCGGGCGCGGCGCAGCGAGCGAGAAAGACTCGCGGACATCGCTGGCCGCGTTCGAAGGCGGCTCGGGCGTCGGAGGGCGCAAACCGACCTCCGCCCCCCATGAGCGCGGGTCTGAGGGTGACGGGTGGAGCCGCTCGTCACTCTAGCAGAAGCAGGCCACGGCGGCGGCGCGCATCGTAGGACGATGCGCGCCCCCCCCATACCGGGGGCGAGTCGGGGACCGCGTGGTCCCCCCTCCCGAGGAGGGCCAGACCGACAGGAATGGCCCTGGGTCAGCCGGGGTGCGAGGGATATGTCACAAGACAACCTCACCTTCGGCCTAGCACATCGACCCACAGACGGCGTGCGGTTTAATCGGTTCGAGTCCGACATAACCTCTCCCTTCGGCTCCGAAGGGGGGGGGGGGTATCCGTGGGGATTTCCCGCACGTAAAAAAAAAACCATACCATACCTATAATATAGCGCTAATCATAGAACCTATCACTTATTTTCTACTAATTTTCTGTCAGAAGAAATTAATAAATTATGAAAAGAAAAAATAAACACAAAAAGTAATAAATTACAGAAAGAAAAAATAATCATAAAAAGTAATAAATTACAAAAAGAAAAAATAATCACAAAAAGTTTCAGAAGGCCAGGTGATTTGAACCCGATACTATCTGAAACTATAAGGACTTACAGTCGAAGTGCTTACCGTTTAAGCTACGACGCTATCTATGGTAAGTTGCAAAATAGATAGTCTTTACCTAATCTTGTATGACGTCAGTCGTCGGTTACGGTTCAAAGGTCAACTAATCCTGACGCTTCCTTAACATTTTACACCCATCCAACGCCGCTAAAGAAGATTTCACTTCAAAAATGAGTCAAGTAGCCTATTGGAAGAGCTCATCAGAACATTCACCATGGTAGGGCTGTAGAAATACTGCCAAGGAAGCAACTACTATACGCATCTGCAGAGGCTCGAGTGTGCTCGTGACCTCAGGATCCCCAATAATGCGGACGCTGCAACCTGTCGAGAGCATTTTACTTTTCTTTACTAATAAGTACTTTGCGGAGCCATCCCAGAGATGCGAGCAGTATTCCACGTGAGCGAGTGATGTATGGCGGCGGGGAGGATTCGGGTGTCGGAGGTAGCAGAACAACCACCGTCCCCCATGAGCTCGAACCTGCAGGGGGGGTGAATTCCGATGGTATTTTGTGCATGTTTTAAAAAGCCTCGCGGAATATGCCGCCACTGCTTACAGAGGGAATAATTTTAGCGAATCACGTCTTGAGTTTTCCAAATTCTCCTATACAACCATCTTCATGCAAGTTATCATCAACAGATCATGCAAGTTGTTGCTATGAGATTTCTCTACACAGCCTACAGAAACGGTTTACATATCGGTAATTGGATCTGGTGTCGATTTTGATCGGCTTTTCTATCAACCGAACTTGAATGTATTTCGTCTCACATAATTTTCAAATTATATGGTTTGTATGGCATTTTTGATTTAGATTTAGATATTTATTATTGAAATTGGATAAGGAATAATACTGCATTGTTATAATATCTTCACTACTGGACAATTTTTTCATCATCTGTAAAAGAGAAGATATTTTTTTTAAAAAAATTAACCAACATATATATATATATGAACCAAATTCACCGAAACGTAAAAAAAAATAAACGAGCAACAAATGTAACTGAGAATATAAAAATTACCACCACATTAGGTTTATGTCTTACGCCGCCACTGCATGTCAGTAGAAAATTGAAGTTTCCTAAATATATAAGATGAATTAACGAGCTCGAGCATTGAGATTCTCTAGATGAGTCTTTCAATTTAATAAGTTGTCAATTAGTACTCCAAAATATTTTACTGTGTTACTTTTAGAAATTCCGGGACAGTTACATAGAGATGCAGATTCATTCGGCCTACAAGAAAGGGCTTTAATACATTCGGCAGTATTTGTGGTGAGAGTTTTTAAATAAAAATGTAGATATATATGTGTATATACATGCAAAAATTATTGAAGGGATTTTGATGCATTTTTTTATTTGAGACTCCTTGGTCAGGCCTAAAACCTTATGTTTTTCTTCTGAAGATGAGAAAATCAAAAATTCTGTCATCAATTTGAATGTTTTACTTTTTTTTATACCTCTTAGGCAGCAGACGAGCTGACGGCCCACCTGATGGAAAGTGATTCATCAAGCTACTTGTGGACGTGTGCAATGCCAGGGGCGTCACACTCAAGCTATCGACTCTAAAAGAACCTTCTAAACTTAGAGTATATGTATACTCAAAGCTTCTAATGCTCTTATTGAAGAACCCCATATTGCAGTCGCTTGCAAATATTACAACAGGGAGTTCATCCCATACTTTCATACCACACTGTGCGCACCATTTTCCGTTAAATAGTCTGTCGTGTATAGATCACAACTTTTTTGCTGTCGCTACCAAAATAATTGCGAATTCTACGCTGTAGTTTATTCTGCGTTTATAAAAGAGCTGAACCTTAGATGGCTTGCCATATACCTGTTTACTCGTGGGATACGTCAAGTGCCAGACGTTGTGTCGTCATTTAGCGCCTGTGTAGTTTAGTATACACATTGTAAGTGTGCATTCTACTTAACATAAAATCACGACAAGACGCTTAATTTCAATTTGAATATAAAGAAATATGTTATTGAATAAACTTTGCTATTAATCTGTCCACACATTAGTAATCTATCTAAGTTTTCATGAGTTTATAAAACTTTCAGTATCACTCGCCGTTTGATTATTTTTCAATTAGATTTTGAAATTAAATTAAAGTTTTGAAAATATATAGATAATTTATTCGTCAAATAAGTATCAATCAATAAGCCCATTGCAGTCCACTGCTGGACATAGGCCTCTCTCAGTGTCGGGAGGTTTTGGCCATGCTGGTCCGACGGGTGGGTACAGGGCTTTAAGTAAGTACACAGAGTCAAAACTACATAGCCTGAATAATTATATCACCTATTAACTTGCCCCTCACAGTACCTAGGGTAAAAGTAACGCTAGCGGCATCGCCGCATCCTCCTCAAGTACTTGGCGGAGAGTCACCGGTTTTGTTACTCAACCTAAGTTCCAATTAACTAATTAATTTTTGGCGTCAGTACCCCCCTAACTACCAACCCCAAAGGGCGCGAATATATACCGATCTGTTGACTCTTGAAGTGCTTTTAACGTTTTAAAAATCCAGTTTCACTGAATCGGACTCAACTTGACATTTGTCAAGCATTTCAGCAGTGCGGGCTCTGAAATCAAACCCACGTTAAACCAATGATATAATCATTATGTTTTCAGACAAATCTTCAAGATGGTGTTTAGAGCCAGATACCTGTTCTTGATATTTCTGATGGTGACAGTGGGAGCTGATGGCATCGACTATACTGACAGCAATAGCATAGTAAAAAGGGCTGTGGAAGTACGTATGTCTATAATAAGTGCTGTACCCCTAGCACGAAAAACTATCGCAATCGTATCGCAGACGTATCGACAGAATGGAGCATTGCTATTGGCCGCCTGCCTACTGTGAACCTGTCTGTGAAGCCGGCCTGTGTTTTTCAGGCTAGGGGTACCTACAGATTTTTTATGCAATGCACGATATGATTTAGTTGACTTTTATGGGAAATGATTGCCATCTCACGACCCATTCCAAGAGGAAAGTCTGCATCGAAGCCTTGTCTTTCGATTAGCAGGCTTATTTATAGGTTGGTATGGGCCCTGAAGAACTTGGTTGAGGTTATATACTCACGATTTTGGTTGAAATTACCACGAATCTCACCAGGGCCGGATTGAGAGGTCTAGAGGGCAACAAAGGACTGGAGGCCTCCTGGCCCCAAATTATTTTCCGAATGAAATGAACATTTTTTTTTCAGTTGAGTTTTTCTATAATTATTTTATCGTGAAACGCAGGTAGATTCTCCTAGTATTTCATAAACTTAAATAAATACACACACCGGCAGAATTAGGGGAACACAAAATAATAAAAGCGGCCAAGTGCAAGTCGGACTCGCCCATGAAGGGTTTCGTAGCAGCAAGTAGGTAAATTGCGGTTTACGATTTATGACGTATTAAAAATTACTAGATAACGTTCAAACCAATTTTCGATGGAAGTTTGCATGGTAATGTACATCATAATTTTTTTTTAGTTTTATAATTCCCTTATTTTAGAAGTTATAGCGGGGAGGAGACCACACATTTTACCACTTTGGAAGTGTCTCTCGCGCAAACTATTCAGTTTAGAAAAAAAGGATATTAGAAACCTATATATCATTTTTGAAGACCTCTCCATAGATGGGTATGATGAAAAAAAATTTTTTGAGTTTCAGATCTAAGTGGATTCATTCATTTAGACCCATTCTTTTTCTATTTTTGTGTGAAAATCTTAATGCGGTTCACAGAATACATCTACTTACCAAATTTCAACAGTATCGTTCTTATAGTTTCGGAAAAAAGTGGTTGTGACATACGGACGGACAGACAGACAGAGATGACGAATCTATAAGGGTTCCGTCTTTTGCCATTTTGCTACGGAACCCTAAAAAGGAGAGTATAAAATAGTTAGCTTTATTTTTAAACAAATAATAATTAAACATGAAACAACAGTTAAATTAACATGTTTTGACATTGCAACACCATACTTAAAGTTTAATAATAAAAAAATCTTAACTAAACAAAGCGCATTTTTCTTAGATTTCGTAGTGACAGAGAATCAGTTGAAATTTTTAGATTTTATTACATTTAAAATTAATTAAATGAATGTTTAATAACGAGGGTTTCCCCATCGTGCCCTGATTAAGGTTTCCATCCTTCTGGGCATGCTGCGAATGATATTGTCAATGATTTCTTGGGGCAACCTCTGCCATTCTTCAATTAATGTATTTCGCAGCTCGTCCACATTGTTAGTAGGTGGCATTCTTGATTTGACACTCCTCTTTAGCAAGTCCCTGACGTGTCCACTCGGATTCATATCCGGGGACCGTGCTGGCCACTCCTTCACCGTAACACCAACATGGTTTAGGTATGCCTGTACTGAGCGAGCGCTGTGAGCCCGAGCATTATCCTGCATTAAAATGAAGTCGTTACCAATAAATGGGGCAAATGGTACAACATGTTCCTCTAAAATGTCCCTGATATATCGCTCAGCAGTCAGATTTCCGCCGTCGACTACCACTAACTCCGTGCGAGCTCCTAAACATATCCCTCCCCAGACCATAATTGAGCCGCCGACATATGCCGCTTTTTTTTCAAAATTAGACTAAATAACGCTCTCTTTTGCGTTTCCAAATTAGCTGCCTTCCATCAATCTCATTTAACAGAATTCTGCATTCATCAGAAAAGTGAACCTGTCCCCACTTGTCAAAGTCCCATTGAAGATGTTCACGAGCACAGTATAAACGGTTTGTGCAGTGGTGTCTCTCAAGTTTTGGTGCTTTGGTGGGTAGCCTATACCAACTTCCTCGAATCTTCTGCAAACTGTCCACTTACTCACTCTTACTCCTCGAACCACCTCCAAAGCATTTCGGGCCTGCACCGCCGTAAGTCTCGTGTTCCGACGAACTTGAAGTTGTAGAAAACGGTCATCTCTCCTTGAAGTACACCTTTTCCTGCCTTGTCCCCTTCTCCTCACTAGAGATTCGTCAATCTGTACCGTTTGATGCTACAATGAATCGTTAATAAGGATAATCAAAGTCTTGTGTGTCAATGATCTGTAGGATTGACCATTTCTTCTCATTTCATCTGCCCTGATGATTTCTGGTAGGGTTAAATCTGGCATAATAAGATGTTCGTAACTAATCTATAAGCGAGAAAACACAAAAGTCTCATAAAACTACAATACAATATTTTTCAAATGGAATATACAAACTTTACGAAAATGGAAAATCTACTTCGAAGCAGTCGATAGAGATGTATATGAATCAAAAATTAAAACAAATGAATGAAAAAAATGACTGTTGACATATGTTTCATTTTCAAATTAGACGTTTTTAAAAAATCTATCTAAAAAATTATAAAAAAATAATGTTACCGTCCAGTGGTACGAAAAAAATATATTAATTCTTCCCTTTTTTGTGTTCCGCTGAGTAATTAATTCTGCCTGTGTGTGTATAATTGGTATATTTTTAGTGGTAATGAACAGAATCTTCAGAGATACTTTCGCCGAAAAATCGTAGATGATTTCGGTAAAATCCAGTTCCTGAAGTAAATCGCTTTCAATGCTCAGGAGAGAAAGGTTTGATAAACGGTTGATTTGTCCCATCGTGGTTCGAAGTCTATTTTTTATAATTTTCATTTTTGAAAATGAGCGCTCTCCAGTGCAATTTAATACCATTAAGACCAAATACATTCTTAATGCAATTTTAAGGTTTGGGAATGTAGCTCTGAAATGATCTTACAAATAAATTATAATTGATCAACTTTGACTTTTTTTCATTTATTTTTTAATATTTGGTACTATTTACATTTAGTTCGACTTTTCGGTTACTTTTCAGCAGTCATGGTCGCGGGTTTGACTAAAGATGATAGTTGTCACATAATAGTTTCAATGAGTTCAATTTTCATGTCCTTTTTAGATTTTCAATTTTTATAGAAAACGCGAACAGCATGTCGATAAAAGGCAGCCACTACTCTACGCCAGCGTTTCCCATTTGCCGGGTCGTAACCCGGTACCGGGCCATCGAAATAAAATACCAGGCCGCACCATTCTCACCATTTTTCTTTCAAATAATACCTACTATCGATCGAGGCATTATATATTAATTTAAATGAAGCTGGGGTACAACACTAGTTTACCTTAAAAATAAATAAAAACTTCTGTGCTTTAAATTAAAATGATTTATTTTTTAAAGGAGACGACTAACGATACGAATATTGATAGCTTAAACCTACCTGCGAATGCATCTTCTATCAGGGTGAACATCGTTAACACGTTCAGGTAACGGTCAATATTTTTATACCACTTAGGTTGCAGGCAAGCAAACGGCCCACCTGCCCCCGATTCTGATAATTTTATGACATAACAACAGTACTGTCATACCACTGACATTGTATAAAATGTCATTAAAAATTGGTTGCCTGTAAAGTCGGTATACGGGCGAAAGTTTTACGTGACAACGACTTTGAGTGGTAAAATAATTTTCGCTCTGTCTCTCTCGCTCTTAGGCGGGCTAACTGTGCCCGAGTGGAAGGGACGCGTGCCTCTCACTCGCTCTCATTGTGAGCGCATAACGTGAGCGGAGCGTAACGCAGTTTCTTGAAGTGTCACCCGGTAAACCAATTTATAAGACGTTGTCACGTCAAAATTATGACATAAAGTCCAAAATTGACTTTACGTCATAATTTTTAAGGTCCAAAATGGAAAGTGAAAGAGTTCTTGGGCCTACCCCTCCTACCGTAATCCAGTGGGGGCGCCCTTACTAAACATTTTGTTCTGCAAACTTCGCTTTCTTTAGGCTGAATCTGATATTTCAAATAAGTATTATATCCTATCTTCAGCTGTGAAAACCGTACATATGGCTACTACGCTGATGTGGACAACGACTGTCAGGTGTACCACGTGTGTGCTCCGACACAAACTCCCTCGGGAGAGAACATCACATACAGATACAGTTTTATCTGTCCCAACGAGACCATATTTAACCAGGTAAACTTTCGTACTCTTAGCCTTGTTATTATAATCTTAGCGATTTTCTCTTTCTGGTGTGTTTTATGCGGCTCTTATAATGTGGCATATTATAATCTCCGCCGCGTGGTTCCCGGCAGAGTAGAATTTAGGCCACCTCTTCTCTTCCCATGTGGTGTCGTACAAGGCGACTAAGGGATATGGCTGATTAACTTTGACATCAGACAGTAAAGTACAGCCCAGACTCAGCCTCAGATGCATGGCTCGAGTCAACAAACATCAGGCTAACCCCCTATTACGTGGGACCGAATATAATGATTGGTGAAATGTGGGTGTTGATTCACCTCTGTCTAACCCTCCGAGGATAAAGGCGTGATTATATGTATGTATTATAATCTCCTTTTATAAAGAAAAAGTCTTGGCTTCAATAGTCTTTATACATATTAAGGCTTGGTTGCACCATACTACCTGCTAAAGTAAAAGGTTTTCGTTAAATTTAACATTAACAGTAACACTGACTCTAGCGGTTTCTGCTAAATGTGTTGCACCAGTGTATTTAGTAGCTCGGTTAAAGTTATCAGAGTTGCAAGTCAAATGAGACATTATTTACCTCAAATTCTTTATGTTTTTTTTAATGTGGTGATACTAGACTTAAGCTGACATTTGCTGTTAGTTCTTATGTCAGTCAGTTGGGATGAAAATCAATGAAGAAAGTATATTGTTTGACAGAATTTATCGTTAACAAATAACAATAACCGGCTAGGCGTGGCCGGTTACAGATATCGTAAAGTATTGACGTCATTTTAACTGTTGTCAAACCTATTTAAATAAAACTGCACTGTTAATATTACAGTAAGATGGTGCAACCTAGCCTAAGATAAGATAATCATTTATTTGCTTAAATATGAGTATACATACAAAGGAAATTTCGTACTTTTAATACCCTAATGTCATTTTAAGATAAGATAAGAATATGAATAAATACTTTCAGAAAGTATTGGTTTGCACCAGACCTACCGACTCCATCCCCTGCAAAGAATCACCAAAATTCTATTACCTAAACGATGAAATAGGTAAAGAAACGAACAAAACAACTGATAAAGAATAGAAAGATAGCAGAAAGGTGCAGAAAAGAGAAGAACTTAAAAAGAAAGCTAACATTATATTAACTTTATAGAATAGGTTATGAAAGATGACATGAAAGAGAAATTAGAAAAAATTGGGCTTAAGAAGTGATGTGTAAATGTTTAAGATATTACAGAGAACCTGCCCCCTAACTACCTATATAGTTTGACTGAAATACCCTATTTTATGAAATGAATTAGTTCTAGAGCTAATAATATTATCTGTTCTGGGGTACTATACCCTGTCCATTATATTATTGTATTTTAGACAAATTGAAATAGTGATTGCATCTAATTTTAAATTAATAAAATCGATCGATTAATAAAATCATTAATCGATTAAGGATAATGTAGTGTATCATTATTTTATGTCGAGTTATTATTATATGTAATAATGAAGCAGTAGATATTTCGTGTCTGTATTCATTTCATACACACATAACACGATTGTGCGCAAACAATATTTTCTAAAGTTACGCGAATATCACAGTCATTGAAATAAAATCACTTTTTAACGGATACTATCACGATTTATATGTTATTATTTATTTTTAGACCGACGTTTCGGTTACTTTTCAGCAGCCATGTTCGCGGTTTGACTAAGGGTGGTAGTTGTCATAAACGCGAACATAATAACAACTAAATCGCGATAGAATCCATTAAAAAGTGGTTTCATTTCAATATAACGCATACATTATCTCCAAAACAAATATTGACTTCTATCTTTGTTTTTTTTTTCGATTTAAAAGACAACAACGCACCTTCTATAAATACTTTCGCAATGCCCGCGTGACAAATTTCAACCTTAAATCATTTAAGTACTTAATTGTTAATAGATAAGGTTTTTTTAACAAAATATTAAACTGCCTTCTAGATAAAAAAAATGCACTGCATGAAATGTGTGTGTGGTTCTTGTGTAAAACTGCGCGTCATCACAATATAAATTGTCAGGCAGGACTAGGGTTGCCACCCGTACTTTATAATAAAGTATTGTACGTTATTTCAGGTAACTGTACTTTATATTTTTTGAAATCAATAAAGTACACAAAAATACTTTATTTTGAAATATTTGATTTCTTGGAAATTTTCAACAGTTTCTTTGTAAGTTTTTATTTGTTTTGTTTCTTTTTTTTATGTGTTTGCAAATAGTTTTATAGACTTATGCAATAGTAAATCATGGACAAGAATTCTCTTCATACTTACACCTTTCTTTAACTTTGACAACCACTTTTTATCATCGCACCACTCACTCACCATAGGCAGGGAATCGAATAAAAATAAATTATACTTTATTTGAATACTGTGTACTTTTTTCTTCCCTATACCAGCCAATATAGTTTAACTGCACAAAAAAAAAGGTGGCAACCCTAGGCAGGACTGACGTTTCAATCGAAATTTTACCTGTTTGGCTTTGGCACCGCGGCTTCAATAATATTTTTATACTTTTCGGGACATTTTTATTCTATTCTAGATACTTTTATTTATTGTTGAAAGCGCTAATCACGTGAGAAAGTATTATATCAATACATGTTAAACAAGATGAAACATTTACCTGCAAGTAGAAAGTATGCATTGAAGGTTATTTTGAAAGCAAACAACTTAAATGCAAGCTAGAAAACTCGGAAGCGCTGAACACTAGAATATGATGAGAAATCATTGAAATTGCTGCATCTTGATGGTACCTATCTTTAATAAACTACCTGTAGAATCAATAACCCAAACGAGACAATCGTAACGTGTGTCGTTAAGGAACTCCATAATCTGCATATTTATTCAAAATCTAGAGCATGCCAGCATTCCTGCAGCCGTAATTAGGTACGTCTGCCTTACAAAATCGACAGAACACCCTCTATAACTTAAACGAAACAATAATGACGTGCATCGCTAAAGAGTTCTGTTGTCTGTCTTTATACTCCAAGTCTAAACAATTCCAGCATGTACCTACGGTCTCAAAGGATGGTCATAAATCTAACAAAACCGATATGCGATTAATCTAACAACATTAAATATGTGATTGTCACAGTCGCGATTGATTTCCAGCCCCTCTAGATAATTTTGTAAATCCGTCTACAGGCGACAGAGTTATGCGCGTACAAACATAAAATATAAAAACATCCGAATTGAGAATCTCTTCCTTGTTCAGAAGTCGGTTAAAAACATTTTCATATTTATTTTTTATGTTCTGTAGTCGATTTCGAGTGTGACATTTTCAAGTTATGTAAAACACAGTCGATCGGCTAACTCCATCCCTAAAATTGCGTTCTGGCTGACGTGTTTATGTCTAAACACGTGTCTAAAAGCAGATGAGAGCCTCCCCTACCTCATCCGTGTGCCGTGAGTAGGTGTCAACCGAGAACGTGTAATACACAGAAAGAGAAATTTTGATTTCGCCTTAGTGAAAAGTACTTTGTAATTAGGTACTATTTCGTCTTTACCGTCCAACCTCGTAACAAGTAAGTATTTAATAATTTCTCTTAATGTTTTGATATACATATTAAGTCCCTTCTTTATTAGATAATTGAATTCACTGGCATTAAGTGCTCATATCTTATTCAACTCCGTTTCGTTACCTTTTGTACCTTTCAAATTTTTAATGGATGGTAACGAGTGCATTTGTAGGGTAATGATGATTTGGTTTAAAAATAATCATACTATACTGTCATTATATATTAATATAGTTTTAATAGTCGTACAGCGTGCTATAGATCGAGCTATGCTTGGAGTCTCTTTGAAGGATAGAATTTGGAACGAGGCCATCCGACAAAGAACTTAAGTTACCGACATAGCTCATGTAATGCTTGACAGCCTCCGTGGCGTGGCGGTAGTGAACGCGGCCGCTACACAGGAGGCGCGGGTTTGATCCCCGCTCAGTGCAAATATTTGTATGCATGAATATGTGTATTTGCATTGGTCTGTGTGTTTTTATGTATAATATGTATGTATTTACAAAAAAAATGCGTATCTAAGTATGTTTATCCGCATTCTAGATTCCATAACACAAGCTAGTTAAGCTATGCTTACCATGGGTCTAGATAGCGTTGTGTGAAATGTTGTGGGATATTTATTATTATTTATATTTATTATAATAAGCAAGCTGAGGTAGTAGTGGGCTAGTCACATCTTTCAGAGGAACGGTGGCCATTTGAGCAAAGAAGCCTTAGAGGGGAGACCGCGAGAAGGCAAACGGAAGGTGGGACGTTCGCGCCCCCAACCTGGAGGAATGACTTGTATAAGGTGGCTGGGATGGACTGGATACGGAAGGCGGAGGATCGGATGCAATGTCGCACATTATGAAAGGCCATATGTCCAGCAGTCGATTGTGATGGTGGAGGCTAATTGAGTGATATAATAAATGCGACGTCTCTTACTGGGTCTACCAGGCCTGCTCCCCCGTCTCCTTCTCGAAATTACTTAAATAAAGTACGATTTCTTACAAAATTTCATTACCTTCCAAAGACACTCATTGCCATCATTCGATTTCTCATAACCATCTAGACTTTCTTTACATTACTATGATATTATTCTAAATTATAAACTCGACATGGGTGCTACTTCTCTTAAAGCACTCTTAATAAGTATCTATAGAAATCATTAAATACAAGGTCAACTTAAAATAACAATGAATAAAAAGACGGGTTGCACTCCGGGAGTGCTGACAGAAGTGAAAACTTTTTCTTTCTTTCTTTCTTCGTTATATACAGAGAAAAAGATAAAAAGAACATAACATACCATACCATACCATATCAATAATATAGCGCCAATCATAGAACCTATCACTAATTTTCTGTCAGAAGATATTAATGAATTACAAAAAGAAAAAATAATCACAAAAAGTGTCAGAAGCCCAGGTTCGAACCCGGTACTATTTGAAACCATAAGGACTTACAGTCGAAGCGCTTACCGCTAAGCTATGAAGCTTCTTAGCGTACCTAACAAAATTAATAATCTGTAGCTAGTGTTGTATGACGTTAGTCATCGGTTACGGTTCAAAGGTCAAGAGTTCCTGACGCGAGTATTAACACTTTTTACCCATCCAATGCCGCTGAAGAAGTTTTCACTTCAAAAAAAATATATCGACGACTCGCTGGAACGACCCGAACTTTTAGAAGAAGACGATCATTCTAGAGTAGTTTATCAATCGTAGCACAAGTTACTAACGAAAGTTAATTAAAGTGAAGTGTTGGAAGAGTGCAGTCTGTCAGTACATGCCAACTACGATGTAGATGAATGGATTACTAATTGAATTGAGAGAGATAATGTAATGAATATGGTTTAAACGATGCCTACCTCAAAATGAAACCGGCTAAAAAATGACGCACCTATTTTTTCACGTGCGGAGAGGTTATCCGCACGATAACCTCTCGGGCTTCACCTCACCATAGCTAATCATGAGATTGCTAGGTAGGTATGTCCAATTCGACTAAAAAACTATGTGTTTCGTCACATCACTCGTGTAGCCGCGGAATTTGGTGTGAATTCCACGCACCCAGGCAGTTGAAACAATTGGCTACACTTCTATCCTGTCTCAAACTATTGTTGGACAAAGAATATTGCAAATGACGTAAATCTCTACTTTACAAACATTTCTGGGCATCAATGAGCAAAGCTAAATCCAATGGAGACTATTCAGAATAAAGTTCTTTAACGAAGTCATATTGTAACATGGTATTTTTCATCCGTAGTAGTGCATACAATTTTTTGTTTCAGTGCCATCTACAAATTCGCATAGGAACTATGTATAATTGTGTGGCAATGTAGGTCTCAAACTACGATCGATATCGTTCTAGTTCTCACCCTCGACCGTTGGATAGCGCTGAGTGTCCTACAGTATATTTATATGTGGTCGTGTTTATTAATTGTTTCATTTACAAATTAAAAATAGTAAAATAAATGGGATTTATTTCCTCAATTGTGAAATATCGGTAAGCATGTCATAATTATTTTATTATTGGTCATAACTCGTCTAGTTATTGTCTACGGGTCATGCGCAGCTAATGAGTTTGTTTATGATTTTAATTAACCTGACTATGAATTAGCATAATTTTGAAGATTGTTCGGGAATATTCGATCTATCGGCTATAAATAGACCTGCGCCAATTCACCCAGAACTTCTATTTTCAATTCTCGAACCAGCTGGAAGCTTCACTATAAGTGTGATAATCCAACTCTGCTTAAGTAAAAATCTCTGTGTCAATTTCTGAAGTCATTATTGTTTGGTGAAAATCTTGCTCCCAGATACTCTGGTAAGTCTTTATTAACTCTGTTTGATGGGACTGATGGCGGGCCCATATGTGTGGTCACAGCTTACGAAAGGTCTGTTTTATACAGGGTTCTATGGTTGGAGCTTGTGAGCCCCTAAAGATATCAACACTCCTTCAGTGTACCTGCGGCACACTTCGAGGTGCATAGGCTGCCGAGAGCTTCTTCACGGAGAGGTCTACTGTGAGCAGCGTCCCCGTGACCTCACAGTAACTCCAGAGGCCAGTACACTGTCCCTGTGGACCAGCAAATGTGTAGCTCATCGGTACATTCTTGGTAACTTGTGCTGTACTTCGTGTGCCAACTTTGTGTGTTCATCTGCCTGTATCTGTGCCTACTGTGTGTGTTCTCTCTGCCTTATACTTCTGTCTATCTATATATACCATATGCTTCTGTCTCCTGTGTCTGCCTGTCTATCTGTACTCTAATCTGTCTACTTGCCCTCTTACTTGTCATTTTTTTACTGTTCTGTGTTGTAAACTTCTAAATATATGTGTGTACAATCCGATGACCAGCTGTTTTCATTGGAGCCCTAGCTTCCCTGTGCACACCCCCATATAGCTCTGTCGAAAAGGCGCCCTGGGAAAGAGTACTCTGCATCAGCCCCTGAGCGAGCCGGTGAGTACCCACCTGAGTGAATCAGTGGTTACAAATTGGCGCCCACGACAGTGATAAATTGCAGTGGGTATCATATCACCGCAGAGTGAATCACGACGTGCAATTCATCTTCATCTCTTTTCTATTAGATTTAGAGAGCTTGAGGTGTCGAGAAAATGTGTATTCTTGAAATTCGTGTATTTCTCTAACACATAATTAAAATTAGTGTCTACATATTCTACATATTCCACATGTATTATCAACATAATTAGTTATTTACACTGGTTATTATAATTTTCCATGAGTAATAATATCAGCAATCATAAATGCTATTTATACTTACTCATGCTTTACATATAAATTAGACCTATGTAAGATACACGAACCTAGACTACTGTGGTATATAATGATAATACCGTAGGTACTTTTTATAAAACCAAAGTCTTCTTTGTGAACGCCCTCAGGGCACAGCATCACCATCACTACATAGTAAAAAACAAAGTCGCTTTCTATGTCCCTAAATCCCTTTGTATGCATAAATCTTTAAAACTACGCAACGGATTTTGATGCGATTTTTTTATTAGATAGAGTGATTCAAGAGGAATGTTTATATGTATAATACATGTTTAATATAGTAGAGGGTGCAGCTGGAACGGGATCTGACGCCACGCGGGCGGAAAAATATTGGCGGTACGAAGGTCGCCGAGTCAGCTAGTAAATTATATTTGCTAAGTAGCAGAGCATAATTGGACTAGCACCTCCTTACTTTATTTAATCAAAGTTGAAGTCTTCTAGTAAACTCTTTTGAATTATGCTGTTCTATTCACAAATAAGTAAGTATGTAGGTATGGAGTGAAAGCAATATTAGTTGACAATACGTAAGTTAATAGTGTCCAATGTCTATTTGATGGCGCATAATGGAACAAAACAATAAAAAACAAATAGCTTCATGTCGCAGTGTTGTTACGACTTAGCGTTGGCTTTTATTATATAGACGACCTCTATAAATAGCTGACTTTTATCTTTCGTGCACCATAAAGCTACTGGCCACTTCCAGCAGTACAAATGAAAAGAATTTACTCATTTGCTCTCAAAGATATCTTTTATTTTATACTTTTCCAGCACCCCATAATTATTGTCACTGAAGCTCCAATAAAGTGGAAGTCAAAAAAAACGTTTTAGGAGAGAATTTAAAATTTTTGGATCTAACATGTTATGTTGATGTTATTCGCACAAAATATAGCCTATTGCACCTTAGGAGGGCCAGACCGAGAGGGATGGCCCTGGGTCAGCCGGGGTGCGAGGGATGTGTCGCATGACAACCTCACCTTCGGCCTAGCACTACGACCCAGAGACGGCGTGCGGTTTAGTCGGTTCGAGTCCGACATAATCTACCCCTCCGTCTCCGGAGGGGTGGGTATCCGTGGGGATTTCCCGCACGTAAAAGAAAAAAAAAGCACCCAAAACATAACACATATACATAAATACATACATAGACTGCTATATTTTCAATAGATACGTACCTAATGACAAAACTTTTCTAGTCCGAAATCTAGAAGTGAAATCAAATTACTAAATCAAATTTAAAACTAGAAACTGTTAATAAAATAAACTAGAATAAATAATTATTTACAAACATAATGCATCGTGAGATTCCTTCGGATCATCACCGAACGGTAATGTTCCCAGAAGGCTGACAGCTTTGCCACGTTGGATGGCAATGCATAAAAGATGTACGTAATTAAAGGTGAGTGGTCTCAACGTGATGGAAACGGTTCAACTTTGATCTCCGGTTCCGCATGTCTGACTGCCTGCTACTTCAAAACTTTTAACTTATTTTGAGGCATTATTTGTCATTTCTTTTTATAGTAATTATTTAAGTTACCTTTGAATACAAATCGAGGGTGCATAGATTCCCTTCCTCAATTTCAAATATTAATAGAAATAACGTAACTTACAATATTAAATTATCTTATCTGTGCTACGGCGCTATCTAGAACAGAGTCAAAATAATTATAATTCAACCCATATAATAAGATGGGTTCTACACACACCGGCCAGAATTAGCGGAACACAAAAAAGGAGAGTATAAAATAGTTAGCTTAATTTTTAAACAAATAATAATTAAACATGAAACAACAGTTAAATTAACATGTTTTGACATTAAATTGCAACACCATACTTAAAGTTTAATAAAAAAAACTTAACAAACAAAATGCTTTTTTCTTAGATTTTTCGCAGCATACCCAGACGGACGGAAACCTTAATCAGGGCACGAAGGGGAAACACTCGTTATTAAACATTCATTTAATTAATTTTAAACCGTCATAAAATCTAAAAATTTCATCTGTTTCTCTGTCACTACGAAATCTAAGAAAAATGCATTTTGTTTAGTAAAGGGTTTTTATTAAACTTTAAGTATGGCGTTGCAAATTAATTTCAAAACATGTTAATTTAACTGTTGTTTCATGTTTAATTATTATTTGTTTGAAAATAAAGCTAACTATTTTATACTCTCCTTTATTGTGTTCCGCTAATTCAGCCGGTGTGTATATAATGCTGATAGACATTTAAATAACATATTTTTGAAAATACATACATATGCATATTATACATAGAAATACCCAGAACGAGAAAATCGAATCCGCAACCTCCGGCGGAGCAGTCGAAGGCTGTCCTACCACGGTTAAATAAATATTCGACTCTTATAATGAAACCGTCAGATTAAAAATCACTATATAACGGATATAGATTTTGATGCATAAATCAAAATCTAAATTATTTTTTGGTTTCAGCAAAAAAGAACAACTTCAAGCAAAACTCACGATTCTTTCTTTTTTCCTAATGTGTACCAATGTTGACAGTTTCTTGCCACGTTTGAATTCAATGAAACTTAAGAGACAACAATATTCTATTCAAAACAATGCTTTTCAGGAATTGAAGTTTCAAAATATTTTTTCGGAATTCTGTTATCCTTTTCAACAAGTGTACGTATGACTAAATACACAGCAATGTGGCCTCTCTCAAAATGGATATCCTTCACTTAGCATAACATTAACGTTCATTTAACAAGCTTAAGATAATGCTTGGACACTTGCCAAGGGTTTTGGCAGACGTGTCAGTTTTCAATTTACCTTCATCAACCTTTCACCTGTTTATTTACCCATTTACTCATTCATTTAAGGAATCTGTGAAGCACATTTTAAGAAATCTGATCTTTATTTCATACCTAAAATTGTAGCTTAAACTTAGTCGGTATCTGATTTCGGCCTTTGTCATTACTATTGATAATAAAATGTTTTGAACATCAAATAGATGAGATTGAACAAAGGACGCTTCAAACTTGGGCAAAGAAAATAATACAGCAAAGACGACGCTTTATCTTTTTTATTCGAAAACTGTGAAACTTTTGGAAACAAGTGCTTAACTGTCGTACAACCCTATAACAAATGTTGAGACACTTTAAACTTTTACAGGGGGAAATGATCGAGGATCATTTTTATGTTATACCTACCTTAAAAGACACAAGCACAGCTCGCCTTATATAATATCAGATCACTATCAGGGACTATAAATCGAATGAATTCTTTGAATACGCTTTAAAGAGTTACGTCGATTATTTATTTTTATAGTTTACTGCTACTGCCACCTAGAAGCTACATACTAGGTATATGTCGTGAAATCTAAGTTTACTTACTGATAAGTAGGTACTCAAGAAGACACAGATGAGATTTAAAAAAAATAAAAAAGACATTGAAAGGTGATAAATTAGTAATTTCCTTTCGCATTATTTGAGATTGTTAAACGTTATTATAAATTAATAACATCACTAGAGTCTAAATTAGCTTTTATTAACTTTTACCTGTTTAAAATTTAATTGAAGCTGGCGGATTTTTCTTTTTCTGTCGTATCGATGGTAGGGATCTCATTCCGCATTCGTCAAATTTTATTTCCAGCCTCATTGATCTCAGAGGCGCTCGTAAACTCCTCCGGGTATTATGCGTATGGGCAAGCAGCACACATTAGCAGGTGGATCATATTCTGTAGAGTAACTTCACACTCATACTGCGATCTTAGGCGAACTTTCCCTTTTTTTCCGAAAATGTGCTAAATGAAAAACCGTGTGCCGTACTTGTTTTCTTTTAGTCGCATAAAATCCACATCTCTATGTTGAACACTTTGTAACGGACTGAAACACCGTTTCGAGGTTCTTATAAAACAAGAAAACATAAATAAATAATATAATTCAATGTCGTAAAACGCCATCTAGTGATTAAGTAAGAATTTCTACAAGTAAATTGAATATCACTTGGTTTTTTATAAAACGAAAATAATTCAATGTCGTAAAACGCCATCTAGTTGATTAAGTAAGGAATTTTTTATACGTAAATAAAATGATGAATAAATATACACTATGGTATGTGGTCAAAGAAAAATTGATTCATAAAGAAATTATTCTGTTAAATTGCAAAGGGCAAGTAAATATGTTTTATGAACAAATAAATTTAAAATGTAGTTTAATATAGACAGTATAGACGGGACTATGATTGAAAGAATTTAAGAAAAATAGTCTATGGATATTTACACAAGAATAATATTATAATAGTTTTGTGTATTGTTTATAATAAAATTAATAAAGAAAAATAATAAAGAAAAGAATAAACGGATAAAGTTAAAATTTATTAATTATTTACAAGGAACAATAATTATAATATTTAATGCAATAAAGTACTGTTGAAAAGAGATCATAAATACTATTTATTATCTGTGTGCTTCAGGGCTATGAAAAGCAGGAAATGACTGTGATTGGCTACTGACTTTGAAGGTCAAATGGCTATTGAATAATCATCTATATTCATTATTGAATACAGTTGGAATGTGTATTTAACATAAAACTAATTGAATAATATTAAAATTATATTGGCATCTAGGACTAATATATATATATAAACGATTTATAAATATTCAAATCCCAATATTTTGATTGGTTGAACGGAAGTGAACTTTAGTTCTGAATTTTAACGCAGATTTAGCGCTGTTGTCAATTATTCATGAATTGTGACTTTTTGGCGGGAAAATCGAATCTTCTGATTGGCTGTGGGGGTGTTGGGGACCTTGAAGCAAGGTCTACGAGGGAATTCAAGGACACTTTTTCTTTGAGCTGGCTTCGGGGTTGGTCGATTCGCGAAAGGTATTCTGTACAATGTACTTTGGCGGGAATTTGAGATTTTTACAATTAAAGTCGTGAAGATTTTTTACTTTGTATGTGAATAATTGAGTTTAATTAGTAAATATATAGTGTTTAAATTAGTGAAAAGAGGAATTAGGTAGCTCGCCTTTATTGAAGTTTATAATTCGCGAAATGAACATTTTATCGTATGAGCCAGACAAGACACCTTTATCTCTGGGATTAAGAATTGAATCTCGTGTTCAATTCAGAATATCAGCTGTACTGTGAGTCTGCGGTACAGGGCCATACATGAGATAAAATGTTTATATAGGGATTCTTTGTGGGACTTTGGTAGGGCTAGGGACGGTTGAGGCCATAGGTATTAGCTAGGTTCCCCCGCTTAGGAAGTCAATCGAAGTGATTGCCTTGAGTTGAAACCTATCGGTGATAACGAAGCTCTTGTCCTCTGTTCAGCTAGGCATGCTGAGGATAGTCTGAAGCGCTCAGCACACGGATTTTGCCTGAAAGGGATCCGTGAGCTTCCAGGATGGTTTGTGACTGGAGGGGAGGCGGTTGTCGCTCTCCAGAGCGGATCAGTCCTGTCTATCTTTATATATGTATATATACACACTTTTATGTCCTTGTCCTGTGAGAGAACACATCCTTGGCTTCGGCCGTGGTCTCTTGCTCGTAGGAGGTACTAGTGATAGTTCAAAGTCAGGCTTACTACCTGCGCCCTAGTCAGATAGATTAGCTTTACACATTTCACGTTTAACGTAGTTAAATGTTTGTTGATACATGGTTAGTTTAGTCAGGTAGGTGAGTAGGTACACACTAATAGTAAACATATGAATATATATATTAGGTAGGTAGAATCGCGTTTGTAAAGGGGTGATCTAAGTTGTTATTATTGTAAATCATAATAATCTGATTAGGAAATTAGATAGGCAATTGGTTCAATTACAACATAGCAGATTTGTAAATGACCGCCATCTTGTGACCGAAGAATGAAAGTTTTCCCGCTAATTTTTGCAAACCAATTTTCTTGTCGATTTACGTTGTTGGAATTTACTGGGATTATAGTGACAGGATTGTGTAATAATTACGCTAAGATTATGGTGAAAATAAAACTACAAGCGAATGCTGCAACACCACGACGAGTGATTTAATAGTGAAGTGAGTGATTGTGAGTGAAATGGAGGCAGTGAACTGGTGTATTCATTACAGAATTCGGATATTGTTAAAGGTAAATACACAGTGATTGATCTGTCCTAACCATCTTTGATATAATATTTACTATTTACATATAGATCCTTGCTGGTTCATTATTGAACAACAACACAACGGTATATTGTACATTCACACTAGTGAAACCTTTCTGGCTACAGAATTATGTGCAAGACCACCGAAGTCTGAAGGGTCGGAAGTATCTAACGGACTAGCTACAGAGGTAGTTATTTTACTATTGTTCTTTGTGTACGAGCAAGATCTTACACATAAGATTACCATGGCTACAAACACACAAATAATGATGTTTGGACATTTTAATCACTGTTGCATAATCAGTTGTTATATGTACTGTACTGTATGCACATGGTCGCTCGATCGCTATTTTATAGTAATCTTATCACCCACTAGGGTGAAGCAAAAGCTATAGTTGAGCTGAATTATTGTAGTTCGATCATGTGTTCGGTGAGAATATATTCTCTCTGAAGTGCCTATGCAGACAATATTATTCAGAAGTGAATTGGTCCTAGTATTTACTATAATTATTTTAAGTCTGTGCTTATAAATGAGTTTTATCTAATTAAACTTATCATTATTAAACAGCGCAGAAGTTACTGTAGATACTAATATAATTGTCCTAAAATGACGCTTAGAGCGATGATACTGCGATAATATCTTAATACCTTATATTAAAGGAATTACGGCAATAGGATTGAAGTCCTGCGTTAGAGTTACGCTATTCTGAAAATAGAATTGGGGATTTGTATACCGGATGCCTCGGTACAGTAGGCAGGAGACTTTAAAATTGTCTTCTAAATACCTACTTAGGCATATCAAGGACTATGACTATAAAAAAAAATAGTGGATGAGTCCTGTGAGTGGCGAGCGTGGGGCCACCACCTTTGGGGGGGAAACCCACCTTTGGGGGGGAAACCCACCTTTGGGGGGGAAACCCACCTTTGGGGGGGAAACCCACCTTAGGGAAAACCCAAACAAGTATACACATATTATAGGAATAGGAAAGGTTAATAGAAATTATCACAATAAATTTATCCAACTTATATAATATTTATTATCGTTATTTATAGGAAGTATTTAAAACTAAGTGGGCCACATTTCTTATACACGGGGGGGGGGAAATACACTATATTACAGAAATAATAAAGGTTTATAGAAGTTTCAACGATGAGTTGAACTTAACTATAAATTATCACTGATAGTAATTGTTTGTGTATTTTTTTTGAATAACACGACCTCTGTTGGTATCCTCGAAAACAATTATAATTTGAAGTATTGAATGATTGACAGTTAGTTTTGTTGATTCTAATTTTACGTGTAGTACAAGCGTAATGTGGTAGGTGTCTCTGTGCTAAGTGTTGAATGAAGGGCGTAGAGTATTGTCAAACTTCGAACGTCATCAAAAATGCTAGTTGTCAAAAGATTGTCTGGTCTTATTCCACTAAGTAAATAAGTGAATTTGTATGTTATATTGTGAGTTTTAGTATGATAAATAAGGTGACGAACTGTGGATTGACTACGGAGTAAGGTTGGAATAGCGACAAATCTGTTAAGAGGTATGTTAAAGTAAATACGAGTTACAATCGTATGAGTATGTGAACTCTAGGTTGGGGAACTAGGACTGGGATATACATGAATTCTATTGTAGATAAAATATGATAAGGAATAGATCTTTCACAACCCATTTTTCTATAGAATCACGGATTACTACGTATCACGATAAGCGTTCTAAGGCCATTAGACGATAGTGCGGTTGGGGATTGTAGGTTTGAATACGAGAGGTGTACGGGGATAGCTTTATACATCAAGATTCAATGGTCATGGCATCAATCAGTTACATTTTGTGGTCCTGGCAGTGTAAGAACAATTTTGTGCCGCTGACCAGGATTAGTATGGTTATGGCAGTGACGTTACAACTTTAACAATAGGTGCTCCATTCAAATCGATTAAGATAGTAAAAATTGAATCGATTCTGGCGAGATTCGAACGTACGAATCTTTCCCTTACAGGGGAATGCTCTGCCCACTGAGCCTTTGAACCACGCCTGAAGCCATCCAAATTTTTCCTTCTTATCCATCTTGGGGCGCCGCCCGGTGGGCGCTATCTACCGACACTCGTAGAAACTATCAGAACCAATGAATGATGTTACAATCATTTTTAAACTGAATAAACTTGATGATTACGTAAGTACTTTAATTTGAAAAACAGATTAATAGTGAAGTGGTACTTCACTCAAGAACTTTGTACTTCGGTGAAGTACTAAGCACTCTGTTATCTGAATTTGCTAGTTTATAAGTTGTAAGTTCAGCGTTCATGGAGTTGGTACTCCTTTCATTTTTCCACTTTAGGCCTGGACACTAACTAGAACTGAGGATAGACACTTGATATAAAGTCGAGTTTTGTGGGTTATCCATGATCCCAGAGAAATAGAAGATACGTTCTACCGATTATACAATAGTTTGTGTTTTGACAATACTTTAAGATGACTTACATCAGGAATTCACTTAACGCTTTATAATTAACATGATAGCGATAGCGAACTGTGTAGTTAGAAAAGGTTAGATCGTCGTCTATGGACGATTAGACTCATCTGCTGGTGGTTCTTTCCAGGTTACACGACCCGTATTGCAAAAATACAGATAAGTATAATTCGACACCTTCATTCGAGCGCAAATCCAGGTTACATCTAGGGGCGTATTTGAAGATTAGGCGCACCGGGGTAGTTAGTTTTACCGCCCCGTTAAGTGACAAAAAGTCTTACTTTAAGAAAATCAATCCTGCAATAGGTGGCCAGGCCTGTGGTGTGAAATATTCAGGGCCGCCTTTACCAAGGGATATAAGAGTTAGGGGGCGCAAGTTGATCGCAAGACCTAAAATTTCATGTTTGTAAACTACCTACTTACCATTACAAAACGTGTAAGTGACAATATTTGACAGCATAAAAACTCGTCATAATTATAGGTATTGATTTAAAAATAAACACTTACAATGAGTTTTAATTTATGTTAGCCTGCGTCCAAGGGCCACCCCCAAGTAGGGGTCGGCAGAGAATTGTTAGGGACTTTCGAGCGTGATCTGTGGGGTCTTTATCTTATGATGCGACGGAAATGACTTTCATGGCCTTCCAACTAACCGGGACCCCAAGACGACGTCGCAACCAAAGTCACTTAGCACTGGGTTATGGCTACAAACCAAAAGTCGTAATAGGCCGTAAGCGGCAGCATCTTCCTTATGAGTGAGAGGCACTGCCGCCTTCGTCGCAGCTTCACCGCATGGAGGTTTCGGATCAAACACCCTAGTTACACCGCACTTAACTATAATAACATTACAATCATTCTTGAACGGAAATGTTAATTAGGTAAGTACGGGAGGTTTTTTAACTAGGAATATGTCAATAAAGAAATTGGAGGCATACTTGAATACGAAATGCGCCCCCCCCCCCCCCCCTTGGCCCTAGAGTAAATACACCACTGGTTACATTTGAAGCATGCACTGGGGTCGGTATCCGTTCTATGAATAAATATTACAATTTGTAGAGTTGTATATTTATAATGGTAAACTCATTTGTTACTGATAATTTATAATTTAGATCATCATGCTTCTTATCTGTCATATTTACTACCTTGAAATCCGGGGTTTTTTTACGTTTGGGAAATCCCCACGGATACCCTCCTAGAGCCGGAGGGGGAGGTTATTTCGGACTCGAACCGATTAAACCGCACGCCGTCTATGGGTCGTTGTGCTAGGCCGAAGGTGAGGTTGTCTCGCAACATATCCCTCGCACCCAGGCTGACCTAGGGCTATTCCTCTCGGTCTGGCCCTCCTCGGGTCGGAATCCGGGGTCTTCAATATTTTCCTTGAGGCGCTGCCATTTGATCTCCACAACCTATTGGCAATATCTAAGTTTTGCAGTTAAATTTAGATATTTCTTTGATTATGTTAACTTTTATGTAAACATTACGGCAATCATCATTATCATCATCATCAGACTATATTAGTCCACTGCTACGGTAATATGTCTTATTAAATATTGAACTGCTTAATCATGTTGGGGTTTCAATTAGTGGTTTGTCATTGGTAGCTCTACTAGTAAAGTACGTGTGTAGGTACCTAACCTAACCTACCCTTCAAAATGTGTCTTAGTAAACTGCAGTCGGTCGAATTGAATTCTGGAATAAATTGATTAAAGATAAATGCGAAGTCTAGGTAAATGAAACTATCAATCCAAAGCTGAAAATGTTCTTTGAAATTTATAAGTAGGTACCTACCTAAGTAGTTTTAAACTTATAAAACGTGTGAAAGTTTGTAAGATTCTTTCTTTAGTTATTTGTTAGGTTTGCAATATAGACTAATATTTAGCTTATCTAGCATGGTTTAAACGAGGATTCAGGATAAAATTTAATCATGATCAGTATTATGTCTGTGTTAAGTCCCGGTTGCATCAGTGGCCTTTGGGCAGGAGCTCGTGGTCTGCTTTCCGGTTTTAGGTACCTACTCGTCTTATTGAAGGTAGGTTCCTTTTAGAATAGTTAGTATAATTACTGTTAATGTACTATGACACTTTATACCTACCTCATTCCATACAAGTCAAGGAACAATATAGGTACAAGCAATTACACGCACACGTTCTCGTCCTTAAAAGAAAGATGCCCGATGTACTGCGCTGAAGAGAAACTTCACAAAACTGTTGCATGCCGAACTTAGTCGTATTCTCACATTTCTCACCCTTCGGCTTTTTGACCTCTTTACCACCTTATTTTGGTTGCGTCTGGTTGTTGTGAAATCAATGAGATAAATAAAATCACAATTCCAACTAACCCAAACTGTATGGTTACAAAACTGCACTTATCAATAACTAAACAACTGATAGGTACGAGTAAGTATAATAGGTGAACAAAACTTGATTTCGATATAATGGACCCATCTCCCGCTCTGCTCAATTAACTCAAGTAGCCGTCTTGTACCCCACCTCACTTAATTTGATAATAAGGTCGCTGATAGTTGAAAGTACTTAGGTAGATAGATGATACTTTGGTTTCTTAGATCAACTATAGAGAGATCGCAATTCTGTCCTTACCCACTTCATGAGCTTTTTCCGCTTCAGCCGGTTTCGTGTGTTTTTACCGGTCCTTTTTAGAAGGTCGACCCCGGCAGGCCTGCCCTCTTATTCGTTGTATGTGCTCAAACCTCCTTAGTCACATTTTAAGGACACTTTCAAATTAGACAGTTGGTACCGGAATGCTGCTGTCCGGCTATAGGACTGTGTACGGAACGTCTACTCGATGTTCAATTGACTAGACAACAGAAAATATACCTTCAACAGTCCTCAGACATGACAAAAAGAAATTCTTCATTCGCCGGTTGACGGACTACCCATCGTACCACGGTATTCCCCGTACGGTTGTGTCAAGTCACTAAAAATTGGATCACACGAATAAGTACGCACCGCCAAACGCAGCCGCGGTAACCATTTGACCGACAGCACATCGTTATTCCATACATTATTTAATGTCAAGGGATTAATGAAACCTTGGAATACTATGAAGCATTAAGCCTTCGTGGTTATTTATTTTATAACCATGCAGTAACAAGTAATTTTTCTAGCTGTTTAATTAAATGACTAGGCAAGTAGTTTAACGTCATCGATCCAAGCTATTTGCCATTTGCCTCGCCGTTTAATTAAATGAGTGAACACCGTTCAGGCCGTTAATTGAATGGCGCCGTTTAGTTAAAGGCCTAGGCAGTTGATTGGATAGCTGATAAAGCTAGTTGGCGGCGACATTATACCCAGTTATCCACCATTCACAGTAAAATCACAGTCTATAAAATTAAGTAGCCATTGTTCAGAACTAGTAGTAGGTACGTCCGTTCGATGAAAAGTGTGATAGTGCACTAAGTGTGGGTACCTATTTACGGGTACGCTATTTACAGCATGAGTGGATGTTAATAAACACGTGGTCTTAGTTGCATCCAAAGCTTGTACTTAGTTGGCTTGGGCCCTGTAGATCTATCTTTTTAGCGTCCCATAAAACCTTTTTAGAGTGCCGGTTGTAAGTTCGTTTGTGTAGAAATAAACAGAACAGAAAAAGTGAATGATTTTTTTTATATTAAGAACAAAAATCCCGACGGGTGCTAAAAAATCGAAACAAGCTTTATAGCAGGTGGTACCCAGTTGCAAATCTCAAACCAGATGAAAATTAATGGTAAAGCTTGTTTCGATCTTTTTAACATCAGTTGGGTTTTTTTTTTTGTTTTTAATAATTTATTTTATTATAGTTACTTTTTACAACGTAGGTAGGTTTTTTTGCATAGGTGGTCGCCATACCCTTCTAACCTCTAGTATCCATGTCAAGGCACACAATGTCCCCCGCGCAATCCGACTTGGATTGATTCCTTATTCTTCGTGAGTGGTGTATGTTAACAGTCACTGGTGAATGACCAAAATCGTGACGAAAAGGATAAATAACATACATTTACCAAAAATCTTGATGGCTGTTAACAGTCACCAGTGTATCTTAACATATACTGCATTTCGCACATTCGCAGTAACATGTATATATGCATTTCGCACATTCACAGTAACATGTATATATGCCGCGTCTACATTTTTATCAAATACCGTACCTAATAGGTGTATAGGTAGTTATTTGAAAAACTAATCAATATTGTACGTACCCGGTGATATTTTCATTTCTAAATTGAAACATAGGGAACCCACGAATCTATTTTGGTTACGAGCTGTGACCAACTTCCTTCGAATAACTTAAGAGTTCAAAAACGAGGAAACTTTTCTCCTATAGATTACGTAAATGTGATCCACCTTCGGTATGCAATCGGTATTTACTTTGAACCGCACGAAACGGGAACGAACTTAGTATCATTTTCGCAAAGTAGATTCTACACTATATAGGTACACTAGATTCTATTTGGAATTCTTTTATTTAAACTTCTTGAAGGATGTTTAATGTTCCACTGTTACAGTCAGATCAGAGAATGTACCCTTTTATTATTCATTATTATATGGTAACATACAGTGCTAGATGTTCCTAATTTACTAGTCTATGGATTTCCATAGTACCTACCTATGTATAAGAATCAAGGTTCTCTTTCTAGCGGCATGTCATAAAGTCATAAGATGTATGCTCGCATCAATATCAAAAGTGCTAGTATTTCAAAGGTCTCCGAAATAACGTTATGAAATCGTTAAATATCTGAGAAAATTTCGAGCAATTTCTTTAGGCAGGAAAAACTGGACTGGTATATGGGGCTGGGGTGCTCGTTGGGTAACCTCCACGTCGGTCTCTCCGTTTCTTCCCCCTTTGGACCACGGTCCTGGGGAGCGGAAGCGGGGGGGCTGGTGCACCCTGGACAACGGCTAACAGACTCCTACCTTGGGAGTTCTGTTGGCCGTTGACAAATAACCCAACGGCTGACCTCACGAGGAGGTCGTGGGATGGCGGGCCTTCAAGGCCCGCGGGAAAGGGTCCGTAGGACACCTTTATATTCCAACAGCCCTTTTAAGGGCTAGCTGACCCCATTGCACGAGGGGGTCGTGGTATGGCGGGCCTGCGAGGCCCGCGGGGAGGGATCCGTAGGGTTCCTCCCACCTCAACAGCCCTTTTCAGGGCTAGCCGTCGCTCCCAGTACCCCTCTGCTTTAGCAGAGGAGACATGGGAGAGGCGACGGGATCCGTAGGATCCGGGGACGGGTCGGCCCACTGCTCACGCAGAGGCTGACGGGCATTCGTGCCTCCGTCGGCGTTGGTAGAGTTGGCTACTCCCACGCATCGCGTAACCTCCGAGATATTGACAACGACCTGAGTGCTAGCCACACTCGGGAACGCCGATATCCTGGAGGCCGTGGGGCTTGCCTTAATCGGCCGGCCCGCGACAAGGAAAAGTCTGAAAACCCGACAGCGAAGTCGCTTAAAACCTGTGGATACCTGGGGACCTCCACAGTATATACCCCGCTTCCTGGAATGGCCGTCACCCAGGAAGTGTCTTTAGTACGGTTCTACTAGTGGGACATGATGGAAGAACTTATTAAAAACAAACCCCCCCCCCCCCCCAACCAAGCGAAACAGTCTGCGCGGAGGTCGCGCAGCACCAAGACGCGGAGGTCGCGTCCCAAGCGGTGTCAGACCACCTCGACACCGCCGCCCAGAGCAGGGCTAGCAGTCCGGGCGTAACAACCCGGAGCTCAGCCGGAAAGAGGAACCAGGTTCCTCTCCTTCGGCCTTATGAGCCGGACCCGGAGGTCAGCATGACCGACGGGTCCACGCCCAGCAGCGGACAGGAGGGAGAATATCTTTCTCCCCCGCCCAAGTTTGCGGCGCTCGGTCGCCGAAAGACGCGGGGTGGCAAGAGGGCTGCCCCTCAAAAGCGTGCCCCAGCCCCAGTTCCGAAGGGTGTCATGGCACCGGCGGGGGGCTGGGAGGTGGTCGGCGAAGCCAAAAAAAGCCGGAACGCCCGTAAAAAGGCAGCCAAAAGGGCCAAGAAGGCCCTGGCTGCTGCGAAGGGTGCGTCAGGAAAGCTGCGCGTCCCCCGTACCACCGCTGTCGTCTTAACGATGACACCGGAGGCTGCGGAGAGGGGCGTGCAGTACGTGGACCTGGTGAAACAGGCGAGGGGCCTCATTGATATGAGGGCCCTCGATGTGGCGGGTACCTTGCGGGTGACACACACTCGAACGGGTGCCCGTCTCATCCACGTCCCTGGCGCTTCCAGCGGTCCCAAGGCCGATGCCATTGCGGCTAAGCTTCGGGAGACGCTGGACGCAGCCGACGTCCGGGTGTCCAGGCCCACTAAGTGCGCAGAACTGCGCATTTCGGACCTGGACGACTCCATCACGGCCGAAGAAATTCGGGTCACCGTGGCGGAGGCCGGGGGTTGCCCCCTGGAGGCGGTTAAGGTCGGAGCGATCCGCTACGGCCGTCGCGGACAGGGGGCAACAGTTGTCGGCTGCCCCATCGCAGCAGCCCAAAAGGCTGCCGACCGGCGGATACTCGCGGTAGGCGGCGTTGTAGGAGTCCGGGTACGGCTCCTACAGGCTCGGCCGGACAGGTGCTTCAGGTGCCTGTCGGCCGGCCACGTGGGCGTGCAGTGCAAGGCGGAGGTGACGGTCGGTGACCGTTGCTTCCGCTGCAGCCAACCCGGTCACAGGGCCGGTAATTGCGAAGCTCCGCCGCACTGCTTCAGGTGTGCGGCGGAGGGCAAGCCGGCCGACCATAGGGTTGGCAGCAAGGCCTGCACCCGCGGGGAGCCGCCGCCGCGAGGCGGGCGTTCCGCCGATGGTTCGGGGCGGGATGCGGAGATGGTTCCATAATGGATCCTCATCTCCGCATCCTGCAGGCGAACCTGGGCCACGGTGTAGATGCTCAGGCACTTCTGCTCCAGAGCATGGCACAGTGGTCCATCGACGTCGCCGCTGTCGCCGATCCATACACTCACCGGCCCCTCGGGCCCGCCTGGGTGGTCGACTTGGATGGATCGGCGGCACTGGTGCATAACGCCGCTGCGGGTGCCCCTCCCCTTGTCGTGATCGCAAGGGAGCATGGCATCGTAGCGGCGCGGGTGGGGGAGATTGCGGTCGTGGCAGTTTATTTCACGCCGAGGTCACACCGACTCATAGGGCAGTATCGGCGGTCGCTGGAGCGGCTGACCGACGTCGTCAATGCCTGTACGCCTCGTCCGGTTCTTGTGCTCGGGGACTTCAACGCCTGGTCTCAGGCCTGGGGTTCCCGGCGCACAAACGCGCGGGGCAGGGCTCTGGAGAGCTGGGCCGATTCTCTCGGCTTAGTTCTCCAGAATCGAGGGGCCGAAGCCACGTATATGGCCACGTTTGTGGCGGGGGAGCGCAGTTCGATCGTAGATCTTTCGTTCGCGAGCGCTTCCCTGTCACTCCGCGTGCGGGGCTGGCGTGTCGCCGCGGAGGTGGAGACACTGTCGGATCACCGATACGTTCGGTTCGATGTCTCCCCTCCCCCGAGCGATGCGCCAGTCATTTCGGCCCAACGCGAGCCGCGCTGGGTGTTGGGGCGATTGAATCGGGAGGACCTCCTGGAGGCCGCCATCGTACAGGCCTGGGCCATTGCGCCGGACAGGCCTGTCGACATAGACGATGAAGCGGCGTGGTTCCGGGAGGCCATGACACGGGTCTGCGATGCGAGTATGCCTAGGGCTCCAGCCTATAATCCGAGGCGTCGGGTCTACTGGTGGAATGCGGAGATCGCGAGGCTGCGTATGGCCTGCGTGATCACGCATCGCCGGTGGGCCCGATTCCGTAGGAGGCGTACTCGTCCCGCAGACTCGGAGCCCCGATTGGCGGAGCTTCATGAGGGATACAGGGAGGCCCGGAATGCCCTCCGAGCGGAGATCAAGCGGTCAAAGGCCGCTTGTTACCGGGAGCTCCTGGAGACGCTGGAGCGGGACCCATGGGGGCGGCCTTACTTTATGGTAAGAGAAAAGCTGCGCCCCCGGGCCCCTCCGCTGACCCAGGTGCTCGAACCGGCTCTGCTCGGAGGAGTGGTGGAATCCCTGTTCCCGGCGCGAGCGGAACATGTTCCGCCGCAGATGGCTCCGCCGCCTCGGTCGCCTACGGCGCCCGGTGCGGTGATTGACGACGACGTGCCCGAGGTCACTTGGGTAGAACTAGAGCTGGCGGTGCGAAGGCTGAGGGCCAAGAAAAGCACCGCCCCGGGACCCGACGGCATTCCAGGCCGCGCGTGGGTCCTAGCTCTAGGGGAGGACGGCCTCGAACCCCGACTGAGAGGGTTCCTCAGCGCATGTTTGGAGCGGGGCCAGTTTCCGAAGATGTGGAGGACGGGGAAACTGGTCCTTATCCGCAAGCAGGGACGCCCGGCGGACGAGCCGTCCGGGTACCGGCCCATAGTGCTGCTCGACGAGGTGGGCAAACTCTTTGAAAGAGTTATTGCCAAGCGCCTCGTCGAGCATCTCTCTAGAGTGGGGCCGGTCCTGGCGAACACCCAGTTTGGGTTCCGCCGGTGGCGTTCCACTGTGGATGCCATCATGCGCGTGAGGACTCTGGCGGGGGATGCGGTTGCCCGGGGCGAGGTGATGTTGGCGGTGTCCTTGGACATCTCCAACGCCTTCAACACCTTGCCCTGGAGTTGCATCAGGGAGGCACTCGTGTACCACGACGTGCCTCTCTACCTCCGCCGCATAGTCGGGGCGTACCTGACGGAGAGAGCCGTCATCTACCCAAGTTCGACGGGAGTCGGTAGGCGTGAGATATCGTGCGGTGTTCCACAGGGGTCGGTCCTGGGGCCGCTCCTGTGGAACATCGGTTACGACTGGGTGCTTCGCGGTGACTTCGCGTACGGGGCCACCGTCACGTGTTACGCGGATGACACGCTAGTGACGGTGAGCGGTGCTACTCACCGCGAAGCGACCCTGAGGGCCACGACCGCGGTTGCTCAGGTCGTCGACAGGATCCGGCGGCTGGGTCTCGAGGTGGCTCTGCACAAGTCCGAGGCCATGTTCTTTCATGGCCCTCGGCGCAGGCCAGGCCCGGGAGCCAGCCTAACAGTGGGAGGTACTCCCATCGACATCAAGCCCCGGTTGAAATACCTGGGGCTCGTGCTTGATGGTCGATGGGACTTCGGACAGCATTTCCGAAGTCTGCGCCCCAAGTTGGTGCTCACGGCGAATGCCTTGGGCCGGTTGTTGCCCAACTTGAAGGGCCCAGAGTCCTCCTGCAGGAGACTCTACGCGGGTGTCGTGCGGTCCATGGCCCTATACGGGTGCCCCGTGTGGGCGGACACCCTGGAGGCCAGATTCCTGCCTCTGCTCCGTACGGCGCAGAGCACGATGGCCTCCAGGGCCATCAGGGGATACCGCACTATATCCTTCGAAGCGGCGAGTCTCCTGGCCGGATCGCCACCGTGGATCCTGGAAGCGAGGGCCCTTTCGGCACTATATAAGTTCCGAAAGGAGGCGCGGGAGCGGGGATTCGATCCCGAGCCCGAGGATATTCGGGCCGAGAAATCCCGGCTCCACCAGGTCATGGTGGCCGAGTGGGAGCGACGACTTGAGCAACCACGCGCAGGGCACGCCGTCATTGCGGCGGTAAGGCCCATCATGGGGGAGTGGCTAGAGAGGCAACACGGTAGCCTCTCGTACCGTCAGACGCAGATTATCACCGGGCACGGTAGCTTCGGGCGGTATCTGCATCTGATGGGTATAGAGCCAACGCCCGAGTGCCATCACTGCGACGCGAGCGTGGACTCGGGGCTGCACACGCTCACCGAGTGCCCGGCGTTTGAGACGCCGAGGCGGGAGCTTGTGGCGGCCCTGGGGGTGAGAGTGCTCACGCTCTCCACCCTGCTCGCGGCGATGGTCCGCTGCGCGGATGCGTGGGCGGCCAGCACCTCCTTCTGCGAGCAGGTCATGCTCGCGAAGGAGACAGCAGAGCGGGCGCGGCGCGATGAGCGAGAAAGGCTCGCTGACATCGCTGCACGCGCCCGAAGGCGGCTCGGGCGTCGGAGGGCGCAAACTGACCTCCGCCCCCCATGAGCGCGGGCCTGAGGGTGACGGGTGGAGCCACCCGTCATCCTAGCAGAAGCAGGCCACGGCGGCGGCGCGCATCGTAGGACGATGCGCGCCTCCCCACACCGGGGTAGAGTCGGGGACCGCGTGGTCCCCCCCCTTCCCGAGGAGGGCCAGACCGAGAGGGATGGCCCTGGGTCAGCCGGGGTGCGAGGGATATGTCGCATGACAACCTTACCTTCGGCCTAGCACTACGACCCAGAGACGGCGTGCGGTTTAGTCGGTTCGAGTCCGACATAACCTCCGGAGGGGTGGGTATCCGAGGGGATTTCCCGCACGTAAAAAAAAAAAAAGGTATATGGGGCTCTCTCTCTAAAACAACCTGCCATGCCATACGCCGCGAAGTAGTAAGTGAACTGTCGGAAATACTACGCCCTCGTCGATGGATCACCCATGGATCTTCTGATTGGGTGATGTCACACCAGGACATCACCCTCCGTGAAAGGCTACACAGCGTGTCGAGTGCTAACCCCGACCCATCCGCCAGCGGCCACACTAGGGCGGCACGAGGCGCAAGAATGCGTGAGCATGCCGCCCGGTTCGCTGGCAACGAATCGTGTCAGCAAGGCTGTCTACCTCTCTGGCACACTCCGCTACCTCCTTCCGCGAGTTGTATTCCTCACAGAAAGATGCAACCGCGATAAAACTTCTCTCGACTCCCACTATTACTACGAGGTCTCGTCGCTGCACCTCCTAGGCCGGTCTAGACTCGAGCGTGTGCCGCGAATCCTCGCCGCAGGGACAGTGTTGGCCAGTGGTACTCGATTTCCTTCTAGCGAACGAGAACAGGAAGTTCCCAAAGCAGCCGTGTTTGGAAAGCATCTAAGTCAGCCTGAAGGGCAACCTCACCTGCTAGCCGAGAGGTACACCAACTAATTAACGGCCGAGGCTCTCGTGCAGATTCGTTTCTGTAGAAGTCAAGATATACCAAAGGACGAAAAAAGTAGGAAAGCCCACCCAAGGGATCAAAAGCGACAATGGACGCTCCAAGGATCATGGGAAGGACTTGGTTACTCTATGTACTTAGATTAAGTAACCAACAATTTTAGAAGTAAATTGACAGCGCCCCGAAAAGATATACAGCTACAAGGGGAACTGGAGACAATGAAACATTAAAGTTTTTTTTTTCCACATTTTATGTAAGTTTTTTTATTCGCCATTATGCTTTATATTGTATTGCATTAAGTATGAAAACATGCAATTATCTATTTAACGATGTATCCGTGACAAACAAATTGAATTTTGATCGCACGCTGTAGGGTAGTTAGGTATCGTAATTAAGTTGTTTTTAATAGATCCTATCAATTTTATTAGGTACCTAATGAAATTAGCATTAGTTTTGACACCATTACATAATCAATTGAAATATTGTGTTTTATACGCCATTATATCTCATAATTTAATAGTCATAGAATTATAACGCGTTATAAGTCTATTGTTATAATATATGTCAAGTACATATTACATACCTACATAGGTACATACATAAGGTCACGCCTTTTTCCCATCGGGGTAGGCAGAGACCACTTCTTTCCACTTGCTACGATCCTGACAAACCTTTTTCGCTTCTCCTACTTTCATAAGCGTTTTCATACAAGCGCGTCGGTTCTGAGTAATTCTGACCTGCAGGGCTAACATGCGCGAAACGAGATAGCTATCTCGAGGCATTTTGCCGTTTTATGTTGAGATGTCGACTTTTGGTAGCATGAAGGGCTAACATGCGCGCCACGAGATAGCTATCTCGAGGCAATTTGCCGTTTTATGTCAATATCGACTGTTGGTAACTTGGCAAATTTCATGGCGATCTGTCAGATGTCGACATAACTCGACTTCGAGAAATCATCTCTACTTAGTGTCTGCAAATTGTAACATACGTGCCCTTATTTTCTCGAATTTTGACATTTAAAATGTTTTGTGTCTCGTCCTTCATTTGGTCGACGAGAAGTTATCGTGTAAACTTTTCTTGTGCTCGGTTCATTTTGGATCAAAATTTAGTACCTTTGTGCGACTGCAAGCAATTTTCGACCTTAATGACATTTACTTTGTTACGTGTCTTTTCGCGTTATTTGATGACGCTGATCACGAATAAAAGAAAAAAAATTCGATAGCATGTCATGTCAATAAGGTCGAAAATTGTTTGCATTTTTTTTTCTCTTTTTTAAATTAAAATGTTTTGTCTACCTACCGTCTTTCATTTGGTCGACGAGAAGTTATCTCGTGTAAACATTTTTGTGCTCGGTTCATTTTGGACTAAAACATCGACTGCAAGCCATTTTCGACCTTAATGACATTTCCTTTGTTACGTGTCTTTTCGCATTAATTGATGATCACGAATATAAGAAAAAAAATTCGATAGCATGTCATGTCAATAAGGTCGAAAATTGTTTGCACTATTTTTTCTCTTTTTTTCATACCTAGCATCCCTAACTAGTCTGTGCTTTCGAGCAAATGGCCGTATCGGGCCGATTTTATCGGATAAATGTTTAAAAAATGTGTATGCCATAGACAACAATTGAAAAAGTTTGACGCGACTAAATATGTCGGCGTTACTTCGCTCGAGAAGACTCGAGATGATATCTCATCTCGATTCGAGATATTTGACGACGCGCGCATGTTAGCCCTGCTGGCCTTTACTTAAGTCGTCTTCGATTTGATCAAAGAACGTTCGCCTGGGTCGCCCCTTACCGACTCGCCCATTCACTCTCGCCTCATAAATCTGTTTCATCAATCTACTTTCACTCATCCTTTCTACGTGTCCCTTTCATCCCTTTCTCTATCTTTGTAACTACTTCTTCTACCACACCGCAACGTTCCCTTATCACACTGTTCCTCACTTTATCTACCAAAGTCACTCCAGCTATACTTCTTAGACTTCTCATTTCCGCAGCATTAATCTTACTTTCGTGCTTCTTCTGCCATTACCCACAATCACTATCATACATAAGTGTTGAAACCAGCACTCCTCTATGTACAGCCAGTCGTGCCTTTTTAGACACGTTCTGGCTGCTCATAAAATTATGCAGGACCCCATTCACTTTGTTTCCTGCCAACACTCTTCGCTCAATATCACAGTCATACTTTTCGCCTCTCGTAAACTTTGATCCCAAGTACACAAACCCTTTCACTTGTTCCACTTTTTCTCCTTCTATCAGAATCGTACAGTCCATCATATTTTCTTCTCTTTCAAAAACCATTACCTACTTTCGTCTTACTTACCTACGTTCACTTTCAAGCCTTTGCTTTTTAGGGCGCCATGCATAATATTAACTATCACCTGTAACTCCTCCACCGATGATGCTAATATAACCTGGTCATCAGCGTATAGAAGGCATTTGACTGTCAAATCACTCATTCTTAATCCACATGTCATTATAGGCAGATTATGCCATACAAAGTTTAATATTGGTGCACAGCACACGGGTTGACCGGCGTGATGTCTTTTCTGCGACCGGGAGTGATGTCTTTTCTGCGACCGGCAGGAACCTATTCCCAGGCCACGCTAAAGAATAGTACTTATATGTACCTACCTACTTAAACCTAACCTAACCTAAACTAGAAGCAAGCTAGGCAGTGGCCAGGCGCTGGTCACTTCTGTCGAAATCGCGAAAAATCAAACAGAAGGTAGGACCTCCCCTAGGCAGATAGGCCGACGACCTGAAACAGGTGGCTGGGATAAACTAGATGTCGGCCTATGGCCTCTGGACTGCTATAGGCTAATTGATTGATGATTGAATTGATCTCTGAGTCAAAATCATTCAGATTCGTGCATTCGATTTTTCGTGAAAATTAAGTAGTTAACAAAAATACGACACCTATCCTCACAAACTACCAAATTTCATACTTAGGTAGATAATATTAGTTGTGTACCGACTGGTGAGGTTGGGTTGGGTTGGGAGTCAAAGATATTGGTTGGGCGGGGGCCCAATAATCTGACAAAACGCACTCCAGAATTTCGAACTATAATACTAGGGGACTTCCTTCCTAGAATATACGGACTTGTACCCTATGCTAGATTTAAGTAGGTAAACTTAACCGGTAATAGGCTCCCATAACGTGTCAATTTTGCGTGCGCGAGCAAACGGCATAATAACACTCATTGCCATGTGAAAGATAAACAAAGTTAAGAATCAAAACGTGAAACGAATAGTATCTACCTAATCTGAAAAGGATGTACTCCGTGTGAAAATGAAATGCAACATTGTCTCAAGTTCTTGTCACACCTTTCTTGTTTTGTTTTAATATTAGTTTCCGCAAATCATACAGTATTAAGTAAATGTTATCACGCTATCGATGCATATTTAGTAAACTTTCCAGTATGTAATCAAACGTAGGTACCTGATCAATTATTGTCAATAGATAGATACTTACGCAATCTATTGTGTGAAGGTAGATGGGCACCTACGTTATGTCGGACTCGAACCGACTAAAACCGCTCGCCATCTCAGGTACTTACCTAAATATGCCGAGGTGTGAGGTGATAAAAAATCTAATAAAGTAGGTACTTTCAAATAGGGATTAGTGGCCTGGCACCTCCATGTGGTACTACGGTAACGGAGACAGCGGCTGGACTGACAAGTTCAACCAGACCCTTATCGAGATTCGGACACCGTGCTTCCCACACACGCGGAAACCGTCCTACAACCGTAGCCTAGGTGAACAAGGGTCTTTATACTCCGAAATTAATAACCGAGATGGCGACCTGTTTAAGTCAACCAGAGTCTGACATGGTCCGACATAAGTACTTCCGCTGGCTGACAGAAACGTTATGGACATGGAGATTTCCGCATGAAAAAAAGTTACAGTGAGATATCTGCCCACAACTGAGCCAGCCAGACCCAATAAGTATTGAACAATCACTGACAGGGTTATACCTAATGAGATGTTTTGTAAGCAATTAACATATCTAATAAACATTTATCCACTATTGTTTCTTAGGTAATTTATCGACGCAGTACAAGCAGTCGAGTAGCGGACAGCACCGTAGCAGTCGCAAGAATTCATGATAATATTTTATTTTTAAACGTTCCAATCTACAGTTGACATTGAAAACGTCAAACGTCAAGTAATAACACAATACATCTGTAAAGTTCAGAATGGGTTATCAAAATTGATAAAATTTAGTGGGGTTTGCGCAAATAAACACATATTGTATAGAGTAATTGAGTGGACAGTGTGTATTAAATATTAATACTATGTCCAACATACTAGCGAAAACTGGTTTTAATTATTTATCGCGAAAATTTAGTACATTTTCATTGTGTAATATAGTCAATCCCTTACCGGTGGTTCAAGGAAAAATTTGCTTTGAGGTACGTACTGAAATTGTTGTTATATTAATTTTGTTTTGGTTAAGTTTCACGCTCCAACAGTGCACACGTTGTTTAATTTTTAATGTTGTAACTTGTAATTGTCAGTTTTGTAAGGTAAGGTTATATAGTCGTTTATTTTGTACCGGTGGTGGAAACAGTGGAAAGCGATAGACAATTTATTATATTGATTCAAGTTGCGTAGGAAAGCCGCATTTCGTATGTAACTATTTGTATTATTTACGAAACGGTTGTAATTTAAACTCATATTGAATGAACAACACACTTGTTAACGAAGGAAATAATTGTGGTAATGTGGTCAACAACTGTTTTTATTGCATTATCTAGTTATCAGTTTGACGTCATTGTAACTCCTTTATATTATATTAATGTGTTTGTGCCCATTCAGTTCACATTAAATTTTTGAGAGCTTAGGTCTTTAAGACACATTGCCCATCAAGACATTGTCTTTCAATTTCAGAGTTCAAACTTAGTGAGAAATTTCCATTTCAGTTTAATGTGCTTGTGCCCATTCAGTTCACATAAAATTTTTGAGAGCTTAGGTCTTTAAGACACATTGCCATCAAGACATTGTCTTTCAATTTCAGAGTTCAAACTTAGTGAGAAATTTCCATATCAGTCCAACAATGAACAGCTCATTCCTCAATGGCAACCTCTGGGACACAGATCCTGAACTTTATGGGATCATCAAGAAAGAGAAGGAGCGCCAGAAGGCTGGACTCGAGATGATTGCATCTGAGAACTTCACTTCTTTACCAGTCCTTCAATGTCTGAGCACATGTCTACACAACAAGTATTCGGAGGGCATGCCCAACCAACGGTGATAATTTTTTTAATTTACCATAAGCTGTTTTAATGCAGACTTATGCTAACCAATTCAGTGACCTGACATGGCTGGGATTTCCTTTTTTCATTGCAATATTTTTGGCAAAACATGTTTTGTTGGAATTTAGAGTATAGCTTGTATTAAATTACTCTATATTTTGACTGAGCTAATAAAATATAAAATATTTAATATAAATTTATCTTACAGATACTATGGAGGTAATGAATACATTGATGAAATAGAACTACTAGCACAGAAGCGATCTCTTGAAGCTTACAAATTGAACCCTGAAGAATGGGGTGTCAATGTGCAGCCATATTCAGGTAACATAATATACCTATTTATTTATTATATATAAGGGCCTCTGCCTTCCAATATCCAGTCCATCCTAGCTACTTCTTTTAAGTGCTTGTTACTTTTATATCTACTTTTCCTTTTATTCTTACATTTAAGTAATGTTATGTGCATATCTCTGCAAAATAAAAATATTTTCTTTCTTTCTTCCTATGGTGCTTATTGAAAGAGCCCTTTGTTGGGTACTGGACTGTAATAGGCACAGAAATTCTTAAGGTACCTAATGAAAAAGAGCATGCACTGAACTATGCCAGAGTATTACTTTTTTATTATATGAATTATGATTGCTTACAAATTATTTATAGCTGCCATTACTATTACATCATATCCTCGTTCAGTGAATGTAGTTTTGTAACTAGATTGCCAGTATTCTTATCAAACCATAAAATTGAGTGCTTAAGGCACACATAAGTCAAGAGAATTGAGAGTTAACTCAAGTTGAAAAATCACTGATAAGTAATAGGATAAAAAAAACTGATTATATATATTGACAGAGTTTATATAATAAACAAGATTTTAGAAATAATAGCAAGTAGTGATCATTAAAACTTGATATTATGATAAATAATTAAGAGAGTGGGAATTAATGTGATCATGGTAGATATAGGTACTTATATACCTTTGATTGCCTGACGTTTCGACCAGGTCACACTGGCTGTGGGGCTGTGGTCACAGGCTGACTGGCTCAGCAGTGCTTGCCCGCCATCTTCGAATCTGTGAGGTAATAGGTTCCTCATCTACCTGCACATTTTAAATTTTTAATTTATTATTTAGGTTAATACCCGCTCTCTTAATTATATATCATGGAACATGAGAGTTTAAAAGTTAGTTGATATTATGATGTCAATCAAAAATCTTACATAGTAGTTACTTTTTACCAATAAAAATGTCTAACCTTGTCTTACACATTTTTATTGATTCTCCAAAGTAATTACATAGTAGACAGATATCTTCTCTATGGTGTGACAAATATCTTATTTGGGTATACAGGGTCCTGTGCATTTCAACAGGACTGTAAAGAAATAGACAGTATCAGTGGTAGATTTTAGCACAGATCTAGTTCTGTAAAATATAATGGAGCTAAGAAACAGATTCAATTGAATACTACTACCTTCTAATATTATAAATGTACACATTGGGAATATGTTTGGATGTTTGTTATTCAGTCACAATCTATCAGCTCATTGGATCTGGCTGAAATTTGGTAAAGGGATAAATTATAGTCTGGGATAACACAATATATTCCCATGGGTAACAGGAACTGGAACCAAATTCCGTGCAGGTGGAGCCGTGGGCATCAGCTAGTTAATCATATATTACTTTGATTTCAGGATCACCAGCTAACTTTGCAGTATACACTGGTATTGTAGAACCCCATGGAAGAATAATGGGACTAGATCTGCCTGACGGTGGTCATCTCACCCATGGATTTTTCACTGCCACCAAAAAAATCTCGGCCACATCCATTTTCTTTGAAAGCATGCCATACAAAGTAAGTTGATATAGATTTATTTATTTTAATTGTTAGCAATATTTCTTTTTTATATATATGTATATGTGAACCTATGCAGTCTACAAGCTTCTACATAGAATACATAACATATTTCGGCTTGCAATATCACCAATATTACACAAAATAATACTTGTGAGGCTATGCCTTCTATTCCAATTAGCATCTTAGCTTTAAGTCTCATACAGCATTTCATCAAAGGAATATAGAGTCAAAGGTCTCTCAAAAACTGTGAAATGTGATTGCATCATTTTTTATTTGTATGAGCGATATGTATATAATAAATAAATATTATGTTAAAGATAAGAATAATAAGCTGTTATTAAACTTTAAACTCATAGATGATTTCTCATCTTCTTACATTGATAAAAATAGCTGAAATGTCGATTTTTTTTTTCACTTACATTTAAAAGTCACAAAACATAATATACCTACCTACCTACCAATATTTTGACCGCGTAACACAGTCTTAACACAGCAAATAAAAATCTAAGTAGGTAGGTATATATATTATAGGACCACAGTTCACTAAGCTATGTAGTTACAAACTAAGCAGCTATAATAGTGATGTTAAACTAGAATGCAGTAATTTTTAAAGTTTTTAAAAATACTTATTTGTGCAAAAATAGCTACTTTATAATTATTTCATAATAAAGCTACAATGTAAATGGATTAATTGGAGTCCTAGTACATATTTTGCGTAATATTCTTATTAAATAATTGTCGCCGACTGTACATTTACGTAATAGTCTTACAAAATACATTAAGATTTTATGAAAAAAAAAAACTAATTATAGACGGATCATGTAATTCTCACGTAATCTGTTATCTCAACAATAAAATTTCTTGCATAGTTTATTACGACACAGCACAATAGAATGTAGTAATAAGTAAAAGTGTAACCGTATCGCAACTCAATGATAAGAAGTTTATGAAACCATATAAAGTCACACCCGCGCAAATAATAAAAACAGTTTCTCTGATTGACTTTGACCCTGTGATCTCGGTACTGTGTCTTATTAACTACAAATGTGTACTCAATAGATAAGAGCGACTTGTTTTATTATAGGTTTCTCAATCAATCCTGACTTATAGGTACTAGGATAAAGACTCGTTTAGACCACGAAAGTTTCAATCCTGCAAGATACAATAATCTAAAGAATATAAAAAAGTTCTTAGTTTATCTAAACATTCGTATAAACAATTGCCGCTCATTCAACATTGACTACACTCCACCAGATTTAAGATCGGAAGCTAAATTAGCGATGGAAAACCTGCTTCCAGCAAAAACAGAAGAAAAATTTATTATATAAAAGGCCCTTTTTTATTTCCTTGCATTTTTTTAAGGAAAGCACTATATATGCCTCGACCGAAATGGCAATTGCCTGTCTCGTATCATTGAAGTCCTCGCCTGCGGCTCGGCCTTCAAACTCATACTCGACCTGCAATGGCCTATTTCGCTGCCTTTTTAATAATGTACTATTAGGTCTCTTTCATGGTCTCTTTCGTGATGATTAGTCAAGGGTCTTTTTGGTGTCGGTGCGAGGCATAAAGGGTTAAAAAGACTGGCGTCATTGATTTATCGGTCAGTTTATTGGTTGCGTGATTGTTTTTGATTGGTCCAGTAAGCCCATATAAAAATGCACATTTGTTCAAGATATTTGCCGGCACTTACAAGTTAAGAATATTTTTAGATTTGTCATTGTAAGAGATTTTAATGTATGTCTATAGGTTCGAACTATAAATTAATCGTTTGTTATAAAGAAGGCGCGAAAGTTATCTCATTATGCTTACATCCATACTTCCATACTTCCATACTAATATTATAAATGCGAAAGTAACTCTGTCTGTCTGTCTGTCTGTCTGTCTGTCTGTCTGTCTGTCTGTCTGTCTGTCTGTATGTCTGTATGTTACGCTTTCACGCCTAAACCACTGAGCCGATCTTGATGAAATTTGGTACAGTGGTATATTGGAGCTTGAGAACGGACATAGGCTACCTTTTATCACGAGAAAGGGGGTTTAAGGGGGGGAAATAGGGGATGAAAGTCTTTATGAAAATTTGTCATTTCTGAAGATATCTTAATGAAATTTGGTACAGAGGTAGATTAGAGCTTGGGAACGGACATAGGCTACCTTTGATCGCGAAAAGGGGGGTAGAAGGGGGAGACTAGGGCCTTGGGATGAAAGTTTATCATTTTTTGAAGATTTCCTGATGAAATTTGGTACAGAGATAGTTTAGAGCTTGGGAACGCATATAGGCTACCTTTTATCGCGAAAAGGGGGGTAGAAGAGGGGGCGGACTAGGGCCTTAGTATGAAAGTTTGTCTTTTTGAAGATATCTTAATGAAATTTGGTACAGAGATAGTTTAGAGCTTGGAAACGGACATAGGATACCTTTTATCGCGAAAAGGGGGGAAGAAGGGGGGAGGGGACCAGGGCCTTGGGATAAAAGTTTATCGTTTTAGAAGATTTCCTGATGAAATTTGGTACAGAGATAGTTAAGAGCTTGGGAACGGACATAGGCTACCTGTTATCGCGAAAAGGGGGGATAAAGGGGAAGGACCAGGGCCTTGGGATAAAAGTTTATCGTTTTAGAAGATTTCCTGATAAAATTTGGTACAGAAATAGTTTAGAGCTTGGGGACGGACATAGACTACCTTTTATCGCGAAATGGGGGGAAGAAGGGGGGGGGGATCAGGGCCTTCGGATAAAAGTTTATCGTTTTAGAAGATTTCCCGATGAAATTTGGTACAGAGATAGTTTAGAGCTTGGGAATGGACATAGACTACCTTTTATCGCAAAAAGGGGGATAGAAGGGGGGGACTAGGGCTTTGGGATGAAAGATAGTCATTTTTGAAGATTTCCTGATGAAATGTGGTATAGAGAAAGTTCAGAGCTTGGGAACGGACATAGGATACCTTTTATCGCGAAAAGGGGGGAAGAAGGGGGGAGGGGACCAATGCCTTGGGATAAAAGTTTATCGTTTTAGAAGATTTCCTGATGAAATTTGGTACAGAGATAGTTTAGAGCTTGGGAACGGACATAGGCTACCTTTTATCGCGAAAAGGGGGGAAGAAGGGGGTCCAGGGCCTTGGGATAAAAGTTTATCGTTTTAGAAAATTTCCTGATGAAATTTGGTACAGAGATAGTTTAGAGCTTGGGGACGGACATAGACTACCTTTTATCGCAAAAAGGGGGAAAGAAGGGGAGGGACTAGGGCCTTGGGATGAAAGATTGTCATTTTTGAAGATTTCCTGATGAAATTTGGTACATAGATAGTTTAGAGCTTGGGAACGGACATTGGCTACCTATTATCGCGAAAAGGGGAGAAGAAGAGGGGGGACCAGGGCCTTGGGATAAAAGTTTATCGTTTTAGAAGATTACCTGATGAAATTTGGTACAGAGATAGTTTAGAGCTTGGGAACGGACATAGGCTACCTTTTATCGCGAAAAGGGGGAAGAAGGGGAGACCAGGGCCTTGGGATAAAAGTTTATCGTTTTAGAATATTTCCTGATGAAATTTGGTACAGAGATAGTTTAGAGCTTGGGAACGGACATAGACTACCTCTTATCGCAAAAAGGTGTAGAAGGGGGAGGGGGAAGGGGAATAGGGCTATGGGATTAAAATTTCTCATTTTTCAATGGCACAAAAAAGGGGGTGAATATGGCATAAATAATAAGAATTTCTTTTAAGATGTCCTCATGAAATTTGGTACAAAGGTATTAGAGCTTCGGAACGGACATAGTCGAGTAGTGAACCAAATATAGAAGCGAGTGGAGAGGCGAGTAGAGATTGTTATAGGGACGAGTGGTAAGGCGTGTAAAGATCGAAAGTCGAGTAGAGTCGACTACAGGGGCGAGTAGATATGCGACTAGAGAGCCAGTGGAGAGGCGAGTATAGAATCAAATAGAACGCAGTAAAGGGTTGAGTAGAGAGGCGTATAGGGAGGCGAGTGGACAGATGAATGTAGTGGCGAGTAGAGATTGAATAGAGTTGAGTAGAGGTGCGAGTAGATAGGCGAGTGGGGAGAGTCAAGTAAAGAGGCGAAAAGAGAATCGAATTGATGGGCAAGTAGAGAGGCCAATGGAAAGGCGAGTATAGAGAAGAGTACAAAGTCGAGTAGAGAGGGGAACAGAGAAGTCAGTAAAGAGTCGAGTATAAATTCAAGTATAGAGGCGAGTAGAAAGTCGAGTAGAGAGTCGAATATAGAGGCGAGTAGAAAGTCGAGAACAGAGGTGAGTACATAGTTGAGGACAAAGTTGAGTAGAGAGGCGAATTTAATGCTCAATAGCGTCGGATCAACACTAAAGCTTTGGTTTCCTAGGATACCGGTGCCGTCATATAGCGGCCGTAATATTACGGACGCAAAAAGGCAGCCGTCTTTACGGTGACGACATGTGGAAAGACAAACAGAAAAAAAAAACACAAATACGTCTATTAGCTTCACCGCTATCAATGAAACGTTCACGAAACCATCTGACACCGACAAGACGGCCGTCATGTAAATGGCGGCACCGCCCCCTAAAATCCAACCACACGTCCTGATCGTGCACCTGAATCTCGTGGGGGGCGGACACACGGAAACAAATTTACTGGCGTGGCTAACGTGGCTCTGGTACACTCGACATTGGCGTGTCGCCATTAATAATTTTATACTACATTTTACTTGACATTGGCGAGTTGTGGCGATTTGCTGCAGGCCATTTTGAAGAAGTTGAAGTTGAAATGGCGGCACCGCTTTTTGACGTTACGGTGTAAGTTACCGCTCTCTAGGAAACCGCGCCATTATGTTTACATAGACAACGTTCTAGTGACGTCATTCACCGCTGTATTACGGCCGCTATATGACGGCACCGCTATCCTAGGAAACCAAAGCTTAAGCAATAACCGACATCCACGCGGGCGGAGCCGCGGGCAACAGCTAGTTATAATATAATAACAGCAGAGAAGCTAGCATTAGGTATATTATATTGCTAGCTTTTACCCGCGGCTCCGCCTGCCTGGGTGTCAGTTATCGCGACCAAACAGCCTAGCCTAGCCTGAGAAAGGACTACTCGTGGTCTAATATACTCCTATCCAAATTACATCAAAATCGATTCAGTGGTTTAGTTATGAAAGCGTAAAATACAGATAGACAGTTTCGCATTTATAATATTTTTACGGTATTATTTTTTATATTCTTACGAAAAAGATTTCTCGCGACGTTGACCATTGTGCCATAATCGGCGTTACATTTAATGCGATAGCCTTTGTGCCAGTTGGTGTAACAAAAATAAATAAATTATCTTTACTATGCAGATCATATTAAGTGGAACCCAAAAATCTAAATTGGTCGCACAGTGGACAAGCCTATTGATTTCTATACTACTGGTCAAGTTTCCAAAAGAAAATGAACTAGAGAACTACGGGGCGTATAATACTCCTGTCCTCATCTCTAAATGTTTTCCGAGCTCAGTTCACTTCAGGTCTTCATCATGAAATCACCGCCCGCATCTTTCTGACCTTGTCCCTCATTGCCTGTCTCCTATAGGTCGCAGTAAATAACCTATCTATAGCCTTTCCGAAAAACTGATATAACATGTTAGTACATAAATTACATTATGGTACAAGTGTGTAAAGTTGGTGATTACCGCTGAGGCGCTATTGAGACCCGAGGGCGGTAATAAACAATACACACGTGTATTATACGACGTTTTTCAATACACTTTGTAAATAAAATGAAAATTAACAATCATTTTATCTACTCTCATACTGAAATGTAAACATTAAAAGCTAAACTATGGCAGTCTTTACTTCTTTTTTAGTTTCTTTTCTTCCTTTCGGAACAGGCTAAGGTGCTATGACCATGCTGCCTTGGCATTCTTCTTTACGCACAAAATATCAAAATCTATAAGTTTTAACTTCATATGAATTTTTTCTACATAGTCTGTGAACGCACATCCGCAATCAGGAATTCTATATAATATATTAGTTATTTCATGAGATTAGATATACATACACAAAATTTGGTTATAAAATACTCGTGTGATTCCATGAAAACCTCGTGATACTGTAAAAACTATTTTAATTTACGTTCGTATTTTAACCCTTTATAAGAACCCTAAAGATACGGACCACCCGATGGAAAGTGGTTATTATGGCCTATGGACGTGTGCAACACCAGGAGAGTCACACTCGTGCTGCTGACTCTGTAAAAACTTTCTAATTCTTGAAGAATCCCATATTGTAGTCACTTGGAAAAACCACAGCTCATTCCAAAGCTTAAGCGTGCATAGGATGAAGTTCCTTTCAAAACGCACAGTCCATGCTATGAAGATTAGCGCGTTCAAACTAAAAAACTCCTCAATTCATTCTTTTTTCTCAGGTGAACCCTAAAACTGGTTACATTGACTACGAGGTATTAGCAGAAACGGCCAAGCTGTTCAAGCCTCGCCTTATCATAGCTGGTATGAGTTGCTACTCGCGGTGTTTCGACTACAAGCGCTTCCGACAGATCGCCGACGAAAACGGCTCGTATCTGTTGGCCGATATGGCACACATCTCAGGACTTGTTGCTGCAGGTACTTGTCATTTATAATTTACTAGCATTTGCCCGCGGCTTCGCTCGAGTGGATGTAACCGCTCGACCGATTTTGTGCAAACTTCACATAAACCATCTACTAAATAGTCCGAACAAAGCCTAAACATTTGGTTTGAATAGGTGAGCCCGTTCTCGAGTTATAATTACAACGAAAAGGGGGACATTCTAATTGTAAAAGACAATCTTATTACTGGTAGGTCGTCGTTTAAAACGACATTGTTTTTAGCGAGGACCCACCAGTGATGACTACGGCTACATGAAAAATTTATTAAAGTTCCTATGTTTTTTCAAACAATTTCTTAGTATGCTAACTATTCAAATCAAATAAAATTGGAAAAAGTAAATAAGTCAGGCAGAATTGGAAAAAGTGAATGGTGGTTGAAGTGCCGTCTCAGCAATTAATCAATATATAAAAGTAGACTAATCCCTCTTATCCCATTTAGCATACATATATACAAAAAAAAAGCTAATTACATTTATATAAATATAAAATTAATGGTAATTCGTTTGTTTGTGCGTTCCTAAACCATTCACGTTCACGTTCGATACAATTACGTTTACTGTTTATACTGGAGATTGATGGCACTTGGTGGAATCTGCTACACATATTGAATAATTATAACACTTGTACTTTTGCACACTTTATTTTAATTTTATTTTTAACCTGACCGTTTTCACCTCACGGCATTATCAAAGGTTTACTGAATACATAATAATGGTTTTAAGCAATTATATTTCTAAATACTACATTTTTTATATGTGGGTAGTTTTAAAAAATGCGTATTACGTAGGTTCAAAATTACGTTTACGTTCGATAAAATCTATGGCCTACACTCTTATCCTTGTAATTTATTATTTCTTTCGAGCTATAACTTAAATTCCTGGTTACAGGCGTCATCCCCAGCCCCTTCGAGCACTGTGATATCGTGACCACAACTACCCACAAGACGTTGCGCGGTCCCCGTGCCGGTATTATCTTCTACCGCAAGGGTGTACGCTCCGTGAAGCCCAATGGCACTAAAGTCATGTACGACTTCGAGAACAAAATCAACCAAGCCGTGTTCCCGGGGCTACAGGGCGGCCCACATAACCATGCGATAGCAGCTATCGCCACTACTATGAAGCAAGCCACCACTCCTGAATTTGTCGAATATCAAAAACAGGTGAGCAATACTTTCAAATTTGTATATAATAAGATTATAGTTTTACCAGCTAGTGGCGCGATAAATAATGAGAGTGATACTTTCCACCACTCTCATTATTTATCAACTTTAAATAGCTTTGTGAGAGTGCCGTATTCTTTTTGGTCCCTGCTGCTGCCTTGAAAGATTTATGTGTGTGAGACCCACTAACTGTAATAATGTAATTGTAACAATGTAATCCACTAATTGTAACAATGTAATCTACTAATAGGCAATATGCAGATTTTGTTTTAATATTTTAAAATGATTATTTACAATACGCGCCACATAACTTTGCGCCTACGAAGTTAGCTACATACTCAAGGTTGCGCAGGTACCGTCGCGAATAAAAGTACTAAGTATTAAAAACATCTTACATACTGTTTGCGTGAAATATTGTTTAAAGATTAAGTAACTAGGTACTATAATTGTTTAGTCTGGAAACCTCCTTATTACCATCATTCTCATCTAATTGAATTATGTTTAATATTTAATCTATTCATGTAGCAAATAACCTAAATAATTTACCTAGAGTTATTAACCTTTTTTTATATATAGATAAATTATAATGACTTTACTAATGAGGCAACTTGAAATACATAACACTAAAAATTACTTTCTTTCGTTAATAACAATATAAACGAAATCTTTGAATAATTGTGTTCACGACACTACGTTAGAGTGAAAGCGGTGAAATTACCGAACGTCAGAGCGGGGTGCACGATTAAACGTCGCCTCGGCCGGCCACGTGCCGCCCCGCCCCCTTCCGCTACGCAGCAGTTACCCCTGTGACACCTATAATTGCATCATTGCTGCGCCTTTCGCGCAGTTCATAGACGCAAAGTTGTATGGCGCGTATTGTACATAATTGTATAAATATCTAAAAAGAAACAGTGCCAAACAAACAGCATTTGGTAATACACTAATTGTAGCAATGTAACCCACTTATTGTAGCAATATGAATTACTATTTTAATAACTTCTTCTTCCTCCTAGCGTTAATCCCAGTCGCATCCGAAGCTTTTCAACTTGGAGTCTGGGGGTCGACTTTTACCAGTCTAATTGCGGATTTGAGTCGCTTTACGGAAATTATCAAAGTTCAACCGCAACTTAGTAAAAATGGAAAGCCGGCCCCAACTGAGTTGGGGAAAAAGTTTAGAAAATGATGAGACAGCAAACAGACAACAACATTCATTTGTTTATTTTTCTTTATGCCTTAGGTTCTAAAGAATGCGGCGCGTCTATGCGAAGGTCTAAAGTCACGTGGCTATGACATCGCTACAGGAGGCACAGAAGTCCATTTGATCTTAGTCGATATGCGCAGCGCCGGCCTCACCGGGGCGCCCGCCGAACGTATCCTTGAACTATGCAGTATTGCTTGTAATAAAAACACCGTGCCCGGCGACAAGAGTGCATTGAACCCGAGTGGAATTAGGCTTGGTAAGTTTTCATTTAATTAGATCAATTCTCATTCTCAGGGACGGTATCAGTCCTTTCTTTACTATCCGGGTTCGGTATTCATCATTACCCGAGCGCCAATTCCCGTCCGCACTTTGTAGCTCAAGGTCTACTTTGCTACTACTCCTGATTTGAGGAACTCTGGTCTGAACCTGAACTATATACCACGAGAGAAAAACTTGTGCCAGAGCCTTGTTCGTTAATCTGAAATCATCAAAATAACACCATTTTGAACAATGGTGAACATTCAAATAATTATTTAACTTCGAGGAGTAACTAATAGAAGAAATAACTAAGGCAAGCCAAATAAGTGAGTAACTTGTTAAATAAATATAATCAAATTCTTCAGGAACGCCCGCGCTCACCACCAGAGGGATGAAAGAAGCCGACATCGATAGAGTGGTGGACTATATCGACAGAGCCCTTAAAATCGCCAAAGAAGTCACCGCGATATCAGGCCCCAAAGTAGCTGACTTTAACAAAACTATTGAAGGAAGTGCCGATTTCAAAGTAAAAATCAATAAACTTAAAGAAGAAATTGAAAATTACAGCAGAACATTCCCACTTCCCGGTTTCGAAGAGTACTAGTTTAACAATATTTTCATTAGGTAATACGTAATTGCTGGAAGTTAGCCAACAAACTTCATATTTTTGAATGGTTATTACATACTGTGGCTTTCGCAATCGGTGTATTGAATTAAATTTTGGAAGCTATAGTTTACCTACCTATTGTTTGAATATAAACTTTGTTAAAAATCCTATACGTCGTTGGTAATTGTTATATAAGGACTCCTCGCGACTGTTAGGCATTTAGTAGTTTTACTGCCTCTATTATTATTAATTATTTAAGCTAAGTGCCTTTTATAGAGAAGCTACTTTAGTATAAGTTACAAATCGTGTATTTGTATGGTACGTAATAACGCAACGACCGCCGCGCTGGTTCATAACGCGGCGGTACAATCCTCGAATAATCCAACAAGAAATTTTATGAACATTTTATTGTGGTTTATTTTTATAAACATGCTTACATAATAGTGTAACACTCACCGGGATATTTACCATATTTATTATTTTTATTGAGTAACCGATATTTTGATGCTGTTTCAAGCGCCATGATCACGGTCACATCAAAAGCATATAATGATGTGACCGTGATCATGACGATCACACCGTGAACAGCGCCGAAATATCCGTTACTCAATACAAATAATCAACATGATAAATATCCCAGTGAGTGTTACACTATTTATGTGAATGACCATGTCAATCTCAAATCATACAATGTTTACATAACGTAATTACAATATTTTGATTGAGTTCTAGTAGAGCAAACAGTCCATTTTCAATATTTTTTTGTCATATAAATACTTTTTTTTGGTCATCTATGTACCTACTCCAATATGACAAAGTTTTTTATTTAAATTCAACTTCTAATTTAGCGAGATTAAAAACGAATGAATTGCTAATGTTGTCAACTATAATTGTTTTTATATAATAAAAAAACATGGTAGTTTTACGTAAGAAGAAACTACAAGGTAGTTCTTGCGTCATTATGTAATAAGAAACTAATATTTTTGTAATAGCTGTAGTTTATGAATCTATTATATCTATTATACAAGCTGCCCACATTAAAGCATATTTTTCTAGAAAAATATTTTATTTTAATCTTTACTTTAAATTCATTACGCGTAGTTGGACCCTAAAAAGTTCGATAACCGTGGATTGTGGAGGTTAGATGCGAAATTCAAGTAAATTATTTTATTTTTCGCAGACCATCTTAGTTGGGAAAAGGCTCGGCAGAGGATTAGGGTCTCTCCCCATTTAAAGAGCAGCGGCGGCCTGACTTTTGACTAGAAATGACTGCGAATAGACGGGCGCGGCCACTACTTCACCTTCAATGACTAAAATTGAGATAAAATATTATAAATCATTTTGAATCTTATCTATGGGAGAAAAGCAGTCATTTAAAGGCGACGGAGGGCACTGCTCGCGATCATTTTTGTATTAAAAATGATCGCGAGCAGTGCGAGTGCAGTACCGCTGCCAGCCTCTCCTCTTTCAGTGCGGAATTGACTCTAAATGCTTTAATTATAAATATTTTTGACAAGCACGAGTTACGTGTCCTGAAGGTAAATATGCTGCGATGAAAGTCTCTACTATACATATTAATCTATGGATGAAAGTGTGGATGGTTGTTACAAGAAGGAACTCTCGTATTCGCACTAGCCTTCTTGTCGGTGAAATCCCAGATAAAATCCTCTTGGCTGGTATGACGATCGTCACGCTACGTGGGTAATACATAAATATCTGACCATGATGCCTCCTCCGGGCCCCGATAGGAGAGATAAACGCAAGAAGTGTTAGATTAGCGTCGCGCGTCGTAGAAAATATTTGTGTCTAATAATTAAGGATGCCTAGCCTGAGACTTGCAAAGTGGAAAAGGTAAAAGACGGAAAGCGGACTCCGGAGCCCGAGGTGAAACTGTAAGAGTCCGATGCGATCAAAACTAGCGCTAACTTGATGATTAACTTTTTAGTGTTGCGGTATTGTGGTGTTGCAAGTAGAATTGACTATATTATTTATAGTACGTACATAACAAAAACTATATTTTTTACTTTTGCCTGCGCGCGGTACGCGATAAGTTATGTTAGTATGAATTGATTTGGTTAAAACTTTAAGGATTACATAGACTACAAAGTACAACGTGTTTATGTATAATGTCTGGCTGCGCCTTGCTTATTTTATACCTAAGGTCTGGTTTGCAGTGCGCAGTGTTGTGAAGGCAGTGTTTTTATTTTTCAGTTGAATTGTCAAGAATTTAGTAAACTGAAAACGCCGGGTACCAGAGCCACACGTTTTTTTTTTAAATTCTCGTTATTGTTCACTAAATGGTTCACTGAATTCATTCATCATTCAATCGGTCTTATTTTCGTGAAAATTGGGTTGTTTTTGTGTCGATACTGCAAATTTATCATAATTGAGAGTGTAATTAGATGATAGAAACTTAATAGAAATATTTTTGTAAACACTAATTGTGATAAAAGTCAGACAGAAAATTGGAGTAAACACGTATTTATGTCAAAATAACTCACGACCTTGCCTGCACAAACGTATGTTATTGTTGGCAGAATTTAGAAAAAGTGGAATTCTTGTTTTGGTAAACAGAATATTTCGTTTACGTGTGTATTATCTTAATATTTTGTGAAAGTTTTCTCTAATGGGTCGGCAAAAGGATTAAAATTCGGCCATATTATGTATAAATTCGTGTGTGATTTTTACCACCTGGAGATCAGGCGAGTGACTCCGTGTTCACCATGACTATGTATCCATCGTCTGGAATAGTAGCGACTACCCAACAAGGTACTAGTCAAGCTACACAAAATGGAAGTACGACGTTGCCTCGATCACACCATCAAAGGACAGGTTTGTGCATAAATTAATTAGATCAAAATAGCTCATGATAACTCACTACTAACAAGTAGCACCTATTATTCTCTGAAGCATAAAATAAAATCATTTACGGGAATCTTAAATGTATACATAACCCAAATGAAAATAAAAAATAAAAAAAAAAACAGAAAAGAACATACATTTCAGATGTCTTAGGTACCTACATATTTCATTACTTCAGCTGAAAGTTGGGTCATGTTGAAGATGGTTTACATAAGGTAATGCTATGTCAAATAAAAATGTAGATAGCATTTCTTACATTTTTTTTAACTATGTATACGAAGATTTAAAAGCAAGAGGCAGTTGATGAGGTCTCTACAATAGCTAATATAAATTCTAAATTGCACTGGAAGTGACAAAAGCATCAACATCAAACTGGAGCTTCATCAATACTGTGAAGAATTCTTGATTTAATTTGTTATTTGAAATAAGTTAATAACATGTATGAAACATGCTATTAACTTATTTCAAATAACAGATTCACACGACGTATTACATACAGGAAGTTATTAGAATAAATACTCAACTGTATTATTACTATCATATTGAAGAAATATTCAAATGTAATTTCACCTGTGACATGGGCCTGCTCTCAGTTTGAGCAACATTTGGGTATAATACTTCACTAAACTGTATGTAGTTATCATATAGATAACATACATACTACATACATATATATATAAATAAAATTAAAGTGTCTGTTTGTAATACTAAAATAACTGTTTTCTACTACTTGCATATGAATTTAATGTGGGATGTATTTCACCGCCAACTAGCTTAATCAGCCATTCAAATAATGCCGCCTTTTAATTAAACAGTTAGAAAAATTACTTATTTTTGCGTGGATATAAAAAAAATTACCACCAAGGCTAACCTAACCTAACCTAGTCAGATTGCGCAGCTATCACAATAAACCTATCACAAATTTTCTGTAAATACACCTCTGTCTACCCCCTCGGGGATTTACAGGTGTAAGTATATGTATGTATTTATGTAATTTTCTATCTTACTTCATGGTAGTGCCTCATCTTACGATTGGCCTAAGCATTAGCCAGCTAGGTTATTAAATTATGTAATAAACAATACGGCTGAATATCATTCAGGCCGTTAATTGAATGGCGCCGTTTAGTTAACTGCCTAAACAATTGGACGGCTGATTAAGCTAGTTGGCGGCGACACACATCAAAATAACAGTTTTTACAACTTTTCTCTGTCTGACTGTCTGTTTGTTCTGGCTAATCTCTGAAATGGCTGGACCGATTTTGACGGAAGCTATCACCTTGGAGTCTGGGGTCCGCTTTCACCAGTCCAACTGCAGATTTGGCTAAACTTCGATATTTTCCGTGAAGCGACTGCCATCTGACCTCCACAACCCAAAGGCGATATCGAAGTATTGCAGGTAGACCAGTTGTTGGATTTTTGAGGGCTTCAACTACCCGTAATGACTGCCATAGATGTTTGTATGTCAACCAGGACTGACAGCTTGACAGCCTCCATGGCGTAGTGGTAGTGAACGCGGCCGCTACGCAGGAGGCGCAGGTTCGATCCCCGCTCAGTGCAAATATTTGTATGCATGAATATGTATATTTGCACTGGTCTGGGTGTTTCTATGTATAATATGTATGTGTTTACAAAAAAAAAAAAACGTATCTAAGTATGTTTATCCGCATTTTAGATTCCATAACACAAGCTAGTTAAGCTATGCTTACCATGGGTCTAGATAGCATTGTGTGAAATGTTGTGGAAATATTTATTTGATTATTATTATTATTAATGTGCTCTCCGAGGCACGACCAGACCAATGCAAATACCCATATTCATGCATACAAATATTTGCACTGAGCGGGGATCGAACCCGCGCCTCCTGCGTAGCGGCCGCGTTCACTACCGCCACGGAGGCTGTGAACTGGTAACACTGTCAAGATATTGTGTAGACAAATGTGGTACTGAACATTGAACTTCGATCACCCACATAAACCACCAATGATTCAATCTCTATAAGAATGAATAGCTATTTACTCATGAAATAAATGTACTATTTTAGGGAGGCCACCAGCGGCACCAAAGTCATATGACTATCTATTGAAAGTGTTACTAGTAGGAGATTCTGATGTGGGAAAACAAGAAATCCTTCAGGATTTGGAGGATGGATCAGCTGACTCACCGTTTTGTAGCGGCAGCGGTGAGTTCATGTTTATGATTATAATTACTTGTTGATTCACATTGTCAACTAGCTATTGTTGCATGATTACTAGCTATTGTTTCATAATGTTAGGTTTAAAACATAATAGCAATAAACATAATATGCCTCTGCCCACCCTTGAGTGACAAATGAGCATACAGTACAACTGTTGGATAATGGCTACTATAATCTATGGAAACTTATAACATGAGGGCCATAGGATGTTATATGCATGCGTCGAAGAAATGCTATATTACCTTCAACGTGACATGGGTTCAATTCCCATACAGTAGTTTTAGTTTACCTGGGCTGTTCCGCACTTAGCCTCTTGATTGGGCCATTGTGCGTACCATCTTACCTCTTATTCCAACCAACCCAGATCCTCCCAAAAAGCCAGCAGCCTTTTCAGGTTTCCACATGCTTCCCGGAGTGACGCTGGTGACTGGAGGAATTTCGCCCGTTGTGCGGCCACGCTCGTGCACTCTGTAAGCACATGCCGTGGCGTTTCTTCTGCCCCCATGCAGCCTCTGCATAGGGGGCTGTCCGTCACACCTATTGTAAACAGATGCTTGTTTAGGGGACAGTGACCGGTCAAGATGCCGGTGACCTTGCGGATTTGGTCCCTTTTTAGCCTAATGAGATTTCGGCTAAACGTTTTTGATGCTACCGGAACTGCATTCCTTGTTTGCCTGCATCCTTCAGTGTTTGTCCATTCTGTTAGATGGGTTTCTTCTGTACTTTTTCGTAGCCAAGTTTTGACCTGTGCTTGAGGTATGGGTAGTATTGGTTCCGGTCCATATACTGTCGACCCTGATCCTCTCTTGGCCAATTCATCGGCTGCGTCGTTGCCGAGGGAGTTGCTGTGTCCTTTGATCCATTGCAGCGTGACCCTGTTTGTGTTTGCAATGGATTGGAGTCTGTTATGACATTCCAATATGAGGACAGAGGTTATGGTGTTACTTTGGAGAGCTTGGAGTACGGATGCACTGTCTGAGATGATCTTTATGTCTAGATCTCTGACATCTCTAGCGGCAATCGTCTCCGCCGCTCTCGTTATGCCAATACATTCGGCTTGAAATATTGTGCTTAGCTTGTCCAAGGTGGTTGTTATTTTGATATTTAGGTCATTCGAGAAGACGCCTGCTCCGGTACCATGTGTGGTTTTGGAGCCGTCTGTGTATATCCTAACTTCTTTGACGCCAGAGCTATCTCTTTTTTCTTCAGAAAGTTGGATATGATACTTCCGTTCGAAGACGTGGTGACATGGTATTCTGTCTATGGGAGCCTCAAGAAGTGGTATCTTCTTTAGGATTCCCTGTAGAATCTTTGAATGCTTTGTTCCAGTATTCTCTTTCCAAAGCCCATTATTTTTCAGTCTTAAGGCTGCTGCCTTGGCCTCCTCCTGTATGATTAGATGCAGCGGTCTCAGGTTTAGGAGGTGCTCTAGTGCGACTGATGGGGTGGTTCTCATGCATCCAGTGGCTGCTGTACTCGCTAGGCGTTGTAAACTCTGGAGCTTTTCTTTCACAGTGATCAGTTCTGTTCTGGGCCACCATACAACTGATCCATAGGTTAGAGAAGGTCTGATAATTGCCGTGTACAGCCAAAGTGTTATCTTTGTGTTAAGACCCCAGTTCTTACCAACGAGTCTTCTGCATTGCCAGAAAGTTATACAGGCCTTTTTCATCTTAGCATTTATGTGGCTAGCCCAATTCAACTTATTGTCAAGTATGATGCCCAGATATTTAACTTGAGTTGTTAGAGCTAGTTTGGTGTTAAATAGTTTTGGTAGTTGTAGTTCTGGTAACTTTCTTTTGTTGGTGAAAAGGATAAGTTCTGTTTTTTTCGGGTTTACTGACAGTCGGTGTTCTTCGCACCATTCTTCCACAGTCTGAAGGGCTGAGCGCATGATTTTGCATAGCACGTTCTCAGCCGTTCCGCTTATCAGTATTGCAAGATCATCCGCGTACCCGATGGTGGTGTGTCCTCTCTCATTAAGTCTCTTTAGGAGGCTGTCTACTACTATATTCCATAAAAGTGGCGATAGGACGCCTCCCTGGGGGCACCCTTTGACTACCTTTGCTCTTGTGGTAGTGCTCATCACTATCTGGACCGCTCTTTTGCTTATTAGCTGAGTGATCCAGTCCCTTATGGTTGGTTCTACCCTACGCCTTCGCAATTCCCATACAGTAAGAACGAAGAATACTTTTATTTTTATACTAACATCCAATATATGAATTATAATCATGTTAAGTATATTTGTGTAACAGGATGAAATAAAATTATATGATGTTGTTTACATTTCTATTCGCATAATACATATTTACTATTAAATAGATCAGTGCATGCTATATCCTTGATTTAATTCATTGTCAAGTACAACTATTTTAAGCCATGATATGCTAGCAGTTTCACCTGTCACTCCCAGGCTCAGGGAGGACGGAAGTTAGTAAACAACTTCTGATGTCTGAGTCACTTCCGCTCCTTGAACATTCTTCTGATGGGGAGAGAGTTGAAACTCTCCAAGGGCCGCTCCCCCTTCTCCTTCTCAAGCATAACTTGCTCCTGAAGGTGGCGGCAGCAGCCACCTACTTATCCCAATAACCCTTTCAATGTACTGAAAACATTAGAATTATTTTTACTCGTCATCATCCCAGCATTGTCCCTGGTTAAATCTGGGTTCACTATCCATTTGCATAAAAAAATAACCATAAAATATTATGGCATATGGTAATTTAGACTAACGATTTTATGCATAATTGTTTTATCCATAACAAATTTAGCATATTTGTCTTAATCATAAATAAAATTAGCATAAAATTTAGCTGCTTCGACGGAGCCCCGCATTGCGGGGCTCCTATTTCTTCGTGCGTTAGCACAAGAAACAAGAGGTCTCTACGATACCTCCGCCATATAGGTACCCTTCTAACCTATAGCTATCCGTGTCGGGGCGTGCGGTGTCCACGAGCTAGCTTTGCTCACTCCCTACCGCTGCGTTAGTTGATGATGTTGTATTGCATACTTAATATAATAAAAACATTGTGCAAATTTTATCTATGCATAAATATATTAGACCTAAATATAATTATACCACAGTACATATGTTACTAAGAATCAATTATGCCAAAAAAAGTATGTCACATTCATTGTGCCAACACATTTTAGGATTACATATATTATGTCAACGAAAGGGATACCTGGAATCTGATTCTTTTAAATTTCTCTAATGATTGGTGTCCACTTACTCTTATTCTTCCTCTTGCTGTAGCCTATGTGGGAGCGGTTTCCATCTGATCTTTCAACTAACGATGTTGACGTATCTAACGATAAAAACCCCCACAAAAGAAAAAAACCTACATTTAAAAAAAACAACAGATCTTTTAACCTCGAGACGAAAATCTGCATCATAACCTCGGTTCTCAATCAGCCGGTGCACTGGGTTTCAGGAGTGATTGATTTGGAAATATTGTTAATTATCTATGTATTTACTTCTGCTTACAGCATACAAGACAACTACAATCTTATTAGATGGTAAAAGAGTGAAACTCCAGCTATGGGACACGTCAGGACAAGGCCGGTTCTGTACCATAATCCGGTCATATTCACGTGGCGCGCAGGGAATACTACTTGTTTATGATATCACCAACAAATGGTCCTTTGACAGTATTGATCGATGGCTTGAAGAGGTTGAAAAGGTTGGTTTTTCTGTCCTAAAGTTAAAAAGTACTTATTTCCATAACATAAGAATATGATTTTAAAGTACTACAGCATTTTACATATGTACAACTCAATTTCTTTATCTGATCGCCAATCCCAGTCGCATCCAAAGCAGGCACTTAAGAGCCCGAGTTCCACTCACATGCTCCTCCTTCTTTGGAAATCGTATGACTCTTTGACTTTTGCCTCGCAAAGAAAGTCTACACAGGAGCCTCATCAGTCAATCAGCAAGTGTTTCAGACTGCTAAGTGAGATTGGCATGGATGCCAAGAATGTTAGCTGGCCCCCAATTGCATGTGTAGAGAGTGAATTCACGATGTGCAGGTAAACTGAGTTTTGCCACGCCTATGATCGAGTCTCTCAAAATGTCAGTCGCAACTATGACGCTCTCACAGTATATCTTATTTATTTTCATTAATTATAGCACGCGCCAGGAGTCCCGAAAGTACTAGTGGGTAACCGCCTCCACCTAGCGTTCAAGCGGCAGGTACAAGAGCGCGATGCCGAACAGTATGCAGCTAAGAATCACATGGCGTTTTTTGAAGTCAGCCCACTGTGCGACTTCAATATTAGAGAAAGTTTCTGCGAGCTATCGCGGATGGCGCTACATAGGAACGGCATGGAGAGGTTGTGGAGAAGCAATAAAGGTAACCCTTGTTGTAAAAGTCTCTTAATGAAAAAAACACGTAATGTAGTTATTTTTTTAAGAGTTCAGACAAATAAAAATAAACTGCCAGCCATAATTAACTTTAAAATGTTAAACCTTATTAGTGAATTGCTTAATGATAAAAAAATCTCCAACTGCCCCACGAAACTCTCAAATGTATACAGTTTTCCCTTAAGTGTTTAGTGATCAGTGACCAGCATAGCTTGCAGCCCTCTGCCAGTAGGGGAAGCCATTGATCGGACGGGAGACCTGATCTTCTGTTTATGGCATTTCATCCAATGCCTCTATTCTTCCCCGGGGGATGTGGAATGTCCGGTATCACAGCGTGCTGTCGAACCACACCGACCAGCCTAGCTTAGACGCCTGAATTCTCTTTTTTCACTGTTATTCCTAAAATATTTATCTATGCCCAATGGACAACTGGTAACAATATTTTTTTGTCTACAGTACTAAGCTTACAAGAGCTTTGTTGTCGTGCAATAGTGGCGCGCACATCCGTGTACGGCCTAGAACGGTTACCGTTACCGACCGCCTTGAAGTCCCACTTGAAGTCGTACGCTATCTCGGCGGCACCCAGCAGGCACAGAGCGCGTGCCCCCAAGCACCATCATCACACAAGACTCAACTGCACTGGAAGAAACTCCTGCAATATCGCTTGAGATACTACACAAAACACATTTGTGTATTGACTGAATGTGGATGTTCGTTATTAGTGGCGTGAAATAATTTGTATGATGTGATCCTTGTACAAATACTGGCAAACGTTTGAACAAAAGTTGGCGGAGCGCGGGAAAGGTGCACGTGCATTAAACGAACCACTCAAATATCCAAAAAAAGAATTTATCAACTTACAAGGTGAGGCCTTTGAGTCCATGATTGGTTTAATATAATGATTGGTTAATTCGTCGCGCCCCGTAACCACTAAAGATGTCTAAAATGCCTTTTGTGCAGCTAGAGTACACTATCCAAATGTTTGCCGGCCATTATAACTAACCACTTAACCTAGAATTCTGTTAAAATCATAATTTTATTTATCTATTTCTCCTGACTAATGTTAGCTACTGCAGAAAACATCAAAACACCTGTTATTTAAGCTACATAAACACTATGTCTATATTGTATATCTATACTATACACTAACTTAATCACTGTTTACATAATGCCTGAGCTTCTAATACCTAATTACAATGGGTTCACTTTCTCCCCAGATTGTGGAAATGCTATCCCATAATCGACCTCATTTCCATTATTAACTAATTGTTATTTGTATTGACCACTGATAACGACGCCACATTCGTAACAACCTGTTTAAACTGCCAATTGTAATACATAATTAAATAATATAGAAATGTAATAAAACAAAACTTATAATAAGAATTGTCGTCAAATTGAACTACACTCATTAAAACTTCGAATCTTAGAGTAAACATCATCTGTCCAGGAGATATTTTGTAAATAGTCATACTTCTGTCATTGTAAAACATGACAAATTTGATCTCGCGCAGAGTTATTACAATAAATATTAGATTTACATTTTAATTTTTTTCAAATTTAAAACTAAAATTTGAAGTATACGTTGATGATTTAAATTTCATTACACTCACTTTAATGTTCCTTTGCCGAGAATAACTGTAGGCTGTAGCACTTCCACAACACTTTACTGAGTGTCGAAAAAGTTAAGGGAAATCAAAACCGACGCCTGTCAATCCTCAAAGGGATAGGAAAAGTTGTTTTAAGCCATGATTATCGGTCCCACGTGATAGGGGGCGAGCTTATAGCCGCCAAGCGGGTTTTTTTGTCATTAGCAGTCACTTATAGACTGTCTGAACTGCATAAATAATCGGCTTGTAGACTCGCTCTTCTTATAAAATAATAAAATCTTAATTTTTGACTAAAGATACCGATTTCAAGACTGTAAAAGTACTAAAGTCAAAGTAAAAAAATCATTCTGTATAGGCATTTAAAACGGAACTTACAAAACGTCAAAATTAAAAATTTTAAAGACTAGTTTAGCAACTAAGCCTGTAGCTAGCTTGCTAACGTAAACTCTAAGCGTCGAAAATCATATTGTCCAAAAATTAAACTATCCTAACACAATTACAGGCTGTAACTGACAACGGATTTGTGACTAGTTTATAGAGCTAGACTAAGATATTGTTACTTAACAGAATATAATGTGAATATTGTGTTATTTAATTGTAATATGTGAATATTTGACACGGCAACTAGCCCTACATTTGTCCATCGTGTAATATCTACCTACTTTATACTCAGACTAAAAGAATAACATGAACGAAACACATAGAACTAGCTTGTGAAGCCGCCTAAAGTCATACTAAAGTAGTACTATTTCGCTCGCACTCGTTTATATCACAAAGAGTACGAGCGAAATAGTATCACGTTCGTGGGCTTCATACGCTAGTTTTATGCGTTCTGTCTATGTTATTCTTTAAGTCAGAGACTTTATATCGGTTAAAATGTTTAGTGCCTAGCGATATGATTAGATGTATTGTTATACTGTGGTGATAATTATATAAGGAACAATACAATACAACACAAGTGCCATGTACACTTGGCACTTCACTATAAAGTATATCATTGAATGTGTCAACACTAACCTATAATACGAATTAGTCGATCACTTATCTATAATAGTTGTGTAAACACGTAAATACAATCCTGATACCTACAATATTCTGTTTAAATAATATTAGTACAGTTTCATACCATATATTATGTTAATAAGTACACTATCTATATCAATGTATGTAGTAAATATTGATCTTCGATTATATGAATTTTGGATTGTACAAGTATCTTATTGTCCATTATTTATAAGGTATTTTAACTCTTAAGGTCTTACAATGTGTAAATATTTTGGCTATATTTGTATCTATTACGAGAGTTCAGTACATACCAAATGTTCATCCTAAATTGTAAAGTCATAAAAGTATTGACTATTTTCAGATATATGTATATTATTTACTATAACTTATTATTTAGGATGGTAGTCAAAATAACTGCTAGATTTCTTTTATTGCACGAATATTTAGTTCACTATGTGGTTGTGTATGTTTAGCTTGTTGAATATATACTTAGTTTACTTTGCATTTAATATTTGTTTCTTCCACGTCCTTACAAAACTATTATCAACGAAAAAATCTGATATAATTCATACTTGTTAGTATCCGTCCTTAGGCAATAATTAATAGTATTCAAACCTGATAGAGAAATAATTACCGAACGTTTCCGTTGAATCTGACTTTGTTCCACTACTAAACAAATAAGATAATTCTAGATGAATGTACCGCAATATTTTTATTTAAAGTCTGTTTACTATTTTAAAAGTATTGCATGTATTTAGAACAACTTACAAGCGGTCATAAATTATTATTAAGTAATGAATCACTATCATCAAAACAAAAATACAAGTCTTTTAAAAATAAATGAAGTGACGTGATTATACTTTTGTACATATACATATTATTTGTTTCTATTACGAATTATTTTATGATATGTCTACTTGTGATAGCTATAGTGGATAATATAACAATCCAAATAAACTAATACCGACTAAAAGTTTGGTTTAGGTTGATTACAGTCATAATTTTATCATTGCTATTATTCATTACGTAAGTTATTTCAAGAATAAAACTAATTTATAAAAAGATTTTTTTGTATCACTTTCCTGTTAATCTATTAGATATTTTCGTTCTCTTTAATATCTACTAGCTGACCAGGCGAACTTCGTACCGCCAATATTTTTCCGCCCGCGTGGCGTCAGATCCCGTTCCCGCTGCATTCTCTACTACATTAAACATGTATTATACATATAAACCTTGCTCTTGAATCACTCTATTGCGTAGTTTTAAAGATTTAAGTATACAAAGGGATATAGGGACAGAAAAAGCGACTTTATTTTATACTATGTAGTGATGGCGATACATGCGCATTTCGCGCAAGTTACAAAAATAAATCAATAGAAAAAAGCATGCGCGTCGTCAAGTAGCCTGACATCGGCTATGTCCAAACAATGTTTGTGATTGTGCTGGCGATGCTTTAGTGCTACAATAAATACCAATGTTTGAAAGAGCAAAGCAATGTAATGTGTTACACAAAATGATGATTCGCCTAAATAATTTTTTGTACGTGTTCAATTTACGACAAGGTACAATTCTTATTGCCGTCCACCAAATCGTGAGTATGAAACCTTTACAACTTCGATTCGACTAAAAATAATTCATATGATAGCATTAAACGTTGGTTTTTTCAGGCGCTTTCATCATTTCTGCTAATAATATTATTAGTGGGTATATCCCATGTCGGGGCTATGTTGTCGATGTTGCGCAACGACATGGAAGATGACGCTGATAGACGCGGTTACGATGTGGCCTATGGGGAGCATTCGTATCACGACGGAGATGTGATAAGCACTAACAATCAACGTAGATTTGCTAAGGCGCAACACCTCGCATCAGGTTAATAAAACTTCCCATTCTGTTTTTTTTTAATCACATATGTGGCACATGAACACCAACTTAAGGAAAGTGGTTACCGTGGCGTATGGACGTGTGCAACACCAGGGACGTCACAGCCGTGCTACTGTAATGTTGCGGCGACCAGGATTGGCCATTGGTCGCTAAACGCTCACCTAATGGTAAGCTCAATAGCTGCCCATGACAGACTGTTATAGGGAATTCTGCCAAAGATTTTCAAAATTCTCCACTACTCAACCATTAGTCGCAGCAATATAATTAGTCGCCATTATTTAAAAAATGCAGGGAGATTGAAGTCCACTCTTTGGTTTTTTACCGCAATTTTGTTTAATTGCTTGTGTTGACGAGTGGGTTCCCGTTGGTAGCGTAATGTCAGACTATGAACCAACCCGGGACCTAGTCGTAAGTCGTAAGGCCTAATTCTTTACCACTGAACTGCAGACTAGCTGCTGCTAGTTGATTGACTTAGATGATAACTAGAAAAAATCCAAATTATGAGTGTAAATTTTATATGATTTCAGTAACGGTGATGTTTTTGTACACGAGTACGATACTGACGTCTATATATTTGATGTGCTGCATTTCATTACTCCACGGCGCGGTGAAGTACAAACGCGAGTACGTGTTGCCGTGGATAATGGCGGCGTGCATAGGGATAGTGCTGCTGATAATAGTCATTGTCATCGGCGACGGCTACCCCTGTATCGTCAATCTATTTGGAGGGCACAATCTTTACCGTGAGTACCTACGAACTACGAATCTACTTACCACTATGATAGTATCTGTTTTGTGAACCTATCAATGTCTCAAAATTTCGTTACAGGAAAGTAATACTTTGTCCGTCTCATGTAAAGAGCGGGGCAGGAAGAATAATACTGGATATCAAACAATATTTTGCCAAATGATTAGATGTTGCATGGCCTTGAATCCAAATTAATGTTACCTAAACACCAACGCGTCAACGGTGAATTGTTAACGTTTGCAACGTGCTCATGACGTGTGTCGAACACAAACTATCCACAAAATGGTTATAATTAATTTTGTAATGTTGGGGACGCAATACGAACACGAGACGTACTCAGTAGACAAGTCCATCAGGAGAGTATTCGACATAAATTTTTCACTCACTGTTTCAGATTTCGGCTGTGCACTTATTGTGCTAACATACATTTACGCAATATGCGCCGTGAGCAGTTTCGCCTTAGAGACGGGCAGTGGCCGGTGCGCCCGAGCCACCCGCGCCGCAAGCGACGAAAGAGGCGAACGCCTGCTATTATTGGACCACGCTGCACACTCCAGTTTACTGTCCGCCGCCCAACTAAATAAACTTAATAGCGGGACACGCTCGCACTTTGTGTAAATTACGCTGCATTTTGTTATACAGGTATAATAAATTCGCTCTGCATTTTACTAATGGACAACAACTTCTTCGAGAACTACTAGACGAGTTGTTTAGGATACTTGTGTCGCTCCGGCGGTGAAGCAAGAATAGGAATACGGAGCGCAGAGATTAGGTAAATGAGATAATGAATTTTGATGACAACCGGTATAGGCATAACACGCCTTTTTGTAGTGTCATCTGTATAACAACTGCGTGCCTAGAGAGCGTTTTTCTCACTTGTAGCGGTGACGAGTAAAAGTATATTCCCACTGAAAGAGCAGCGGTCAACAGTGGCTTTTTGAGACAAAATATTACGAACCATTTTGAATCTTATCTACGGTAGTAAAAGATCATAGTTATTTGAAGGCGAAGGAGAGGGCGCGGTGAGATGTCGGGCGGCTGCGCGTGTCTTCTCGTAATCATTTCTAGTAACAAACTCTTTTAACAAGCTCTATCAGTGGGAATTGACCACACTGACTTATATGAGCAATAATGTTTCACAAGTTTGCCGCCTGGTAGCAATAATTCAACATCATACAAATCACCTCGTCACTTGTCACCAGTGAATGTGAGAAAATCTCTCACTAGGCACTCTGAACAAAGTTTATTATAGTGAATAGTTGGTAGATTATCATTGCGATGTTGGTCATCGCAATGATAATCTACCTTTTTCTTATAGGTACAGCGGTAGGCACACCTTGTCTAGTAGTAATCGAGTCATTAAGAAGTAATTGCATATAGCAGATACATATACTTACTTAGTTATTGCACTGTGCTGATGCTGATATTGAACACTGAATACATTATTTTATATTATATACTTACCTACTTATTATTGTATAAATGGTAGATTAGTTTTTTGGTGTTCATTTTTAATTAGGTTTATTAAATAAGATTTTGATAATTTATTGTGTTCCTAATTATATGTTTTGTAGTTATTTTAACTACATAGGGCTAATTTTATAAGTTTATGTTTATGTAAGTTATATACATACATAATTATAATTATGCCGTTATTCCCGGAGGGTTAGTCAGAGGTGAATTAACACCTACATTTCACCAATCACTGTATTCAGTCCCAGATAAGGGCATGAGACTATAGTTCGGATAGGTGACCATTTGTCTGTAGGTTGATTAACAAGAAACTATGGATGACATAACTTATGAAAAAGATGTGATTAATATTTATGATTTCTTGGGAAAAATTAAAAAAATACACCAGCTTTGAATATGAACCTAGTGATATTGCTACGCTTATTATAAGGGTCAATATCCACTGAAAGAGCAGCGACGCGCAGCGGCTTTTTGAGGCAAAATATTACAAACCAGTTGGAATCTTATCTACGGGAAGAAAAGATCAGTCACGTGAAGGTGTAGGAGGGGCCGCGCCAGCTTGCAATCATTTCTACACTACCGGCTCGGTATGATGGCTGTTATGTACTAAGAGAACTTGGCAGAGCTTGCTTGCTTTCTCTCTCTTTCTTTTTTACATGGCCGTTAAGTACCACCTTATCCACTACCTTATCAACTCAACTACAGATGACTAGACCGTTTCACTCAGTCAATATCGTAACTTAGTTAATACGTCAAAACGGCCATCATACGTGCTGCAAGTATAGTGCAAAATTCTGGCTGCCGCCGGGTGCCACGCGCCGCTGCACTTTCAGTGGGGATTGACCGAAAGTTTTCAATTACCTTGCTATACATTGCAAAGTTGGTGAACTATATTATAAACCAATGAGACTTTCAAAAGGTCTGTTTACGTCCGAAATTTTAGAGCATTAAGTAGTAGTAACGTGCTGGGATACTGCTATAAACTGTTATTAATTGTGATATTCTTTTATAAAAACGACATGATATTATATCAAAGTCAATTTAAAATTCATAAAAATAAAAAATCTAACTATATTATTATTGATTTGAATTATTAGACAAATTTTATTATCATAAATGTATTGAAGTTCAAATTCTAGCTGTTGTATTAAAAGCATTATTCTATTAAAATGTCTAAAAAAAATATGCTATTTGAGAAATTAATAAAAATATTTTATATAACAGCTTTTCATTTATTCATTCACATAGATCTTAATAATTAAAGAGTTTTACACTATACAATACAGCTGGAATACATATCCAGTGAGGTTTACATGTCACTAAGGTCAGAAAGCTTACTACACTGGTTTTGATAACCACTACATTGTTTCACATGGATGGTGTTTTGGCAACCTTTTCCCTTAATTTATCACACAATTAAGAAGTCAGAAATTTTAAAAAATGATGGATAGCTGGTTTATTTAAAATAAACAGTTTCATTAAAAACATTTGCAAATTTGAACCTTAAACCAATCTAGATATAAGATTCAAATTTGCAATCAAACAAAATATAGCAACCTGTATGTTTAAATTTGATAGGAAAACTAAGGCCTTTAGGATTTGTAGAAAACATTTCAAGGGTAAAAGTTTACCTATAGACTAGATTGTTAAAAATAGTCTTTGAAACTATTTGTACTTATAATAAGTGAATATGAAATTATAACATTTCTGACTTACTATTTATATTTTTACATTTAAAGCTAAATCAACCCCACCTCCCATTTACTAAAGGCTTCTGAATTCCTCTAAACCCTCTTGCAAGTATAAACTTTTCTGAAGATTCCGATCTACTGGCTAAAGGCTTCATAATCTTAATATTCTTATAAAACTTCTCTAAGTCCATCTCCAATATAGAGACCTCTTTGCCATCCCATACCTTGAAGAGTAAACTCCCATCTATTTTACTAGTTAGTGCAGCAAATCTTATTGCATTGTAACAAAGGCCAATTATTCTATCCTTGTCTAACTCCTTTACACCAGTGGCACTGGGAGCCATGTCTGATAGGACCACATCTACCTTCACACCACCTAGCGCAGTGACAACTTTTTCGTGAGCCTCAGTTGTTGTAAAATCCAAATTACTCATTATTGTAGCACCCTGTTAACAAAAAAAGTCATGGTTAGTTAGAAGTATTAATCAAATAGAATGTCCTCTTATTGCATTTGTTTGCAAGTTACACTGTAGTATAGCATTCTTATTCTTCTTTATCTCTTCTAGGTTCTAGGACTCACACAATGGGCATTTACAGTATATCTTTAGGATTATGGCAGCCCCATGAATATAAATTTTCTTGTAAATGCTTCTTTGTCAAGTCAGTATTTCAGTCGTGTCAATCTGTGCAAGTGAAATCATCAAATAAGTATAGTAAAAGTTGTTATTATTTAACCTAATATTAGCAAATAAAGCAGAAATGTTACCTCTATAGGAAATATCTGCAGCTTGTCAATAGAAACCACTTTGCCCTTAGGCTTTTTTGGGTCTGCTCCATCAGCATTAGTCTTTTGAACTGCAACTTGGGTCCAAGAACCAGGTGATGCACCCAGGTCAACTACTGTGATCCCTGGTTTGAGAATATTCGTTTTATCGTTCATTTCTATCAATTTGAATGCACTTCGGCATCTAAAAATAGTCAAACAAAAAAGCACAGTTAAATGATTTCGAATTTGGCGGTCGATTCACGGAAAATATCGAGGTTTAGTCAACTTTAGTAATCTAGTCGCAGTTAGACTGGTAAAGCGGACCCCAGACACCAAAGCTTCAGATGCGACTGGGATTAACGCTAGGATGAAGAAGAAATGGATTTAGAACGTAAGATTTATGGTAAACAATTTTATATTCTCAATAACTACCTGTAATTGCTTATTTTTGCTTTTTCAACATAAGGGTCTGCTTTTTGACGAATTAACCACTGCTGGGAGCTCTTAAGCCTCTTCATAGTTTTTGCAAAGAAAGACATCTTTGTGTACGTTAAGGGTTTGAACAAAAGTGAACACGGAGCTATCATTGTTTGAATTTACTCTTTGTATCAGTTAGAACAAAGAAAACCACATATTATGTATTATTTACACAATACAAATACAAAAGACATGCAGTAATAAAACCGATAACAGAATCAAACTGTCAATATCAGCTGTCACTTATAATGTCAAATATTTTATTTGAAGTTTTGTTGCAAATGATTGCATATTGGACTTTTGAGCCATATCATAGATTAATACTACCACAAATTACTTAATAGTTGGACGACAGATAATATAATATGAACGTACATTGAACAGAATGTTTGTTTTTTGATAGCCAAAGTAATAGAAACAGCGTGAACCATAATATGTGAACGCACTAATCATCTTTGGCACTATATCAAGGACATTGGAACATATATAAAATCCTTGCACTATGTAGAAACTTTTCTTTTCTATTGGTGCCACAGATTATAGAAAATTTGAATACATTCTGTGTGGACCGCAACGTCAAGCAAGAAGAGATGTCATAGGATTGGATGATTTGGATGTCACACTTGACAAATGACAGATCAGAATTGGCGCTCGGTCATTTTGTTTATTTACAAATTTCAGTAGTGTTATAGATTTTAATTTAACTTTTCTTTGTTATGCACTACCAAGATCTAATTTAGGTAATCCGTAATATACCTATTCCAAACTTTCAGTCAAATATAAAATGATAAGGTAACCAAAATATGACTATATTATTCCGTAATGGATATAACCTAACACGGCAGATTTCTTGGATTTATTTTAATTTTAATAACTATCAGAAAGTGTTAAGCAGCTCTTACAACACTATGAAGTATTTGAATGTCGCAGAAAAGAACGATGCGGCCAAAAACATTGCACAACATCTATCTCGAGGGACTTCAAGAAGAGTAAGTTTGTAATTCAAAATCTAAATTAAACTAAAAATATTTTTTTCAAATTAGTAGTAAATACCATGCTGTTATACCTTTTCAGCGGGAAGGACTCTCCCAGTATAACAAAATATACGAATTTGAAACTGAGGTGATGGGACAGCAATCTCAAATGGTGATGACCTCTGTATCTGGTCATCTTCTGGCGTTAGAATTTGTCGGAGCATACAAAGGATGGCAGTCGTGCAGCCCAATGGCCCTGTTTGATGCTCCAGTCTTTAAATACTGTCCTGAGAACTATGAGAAAATCAAGGTAATACTGATTGTTCACCAGTAATGAAAACAGAAGAAACAATCCATTTTAGAAGCTGGTTACAAAAGAAGATTACGAAAATGGTTTATTTTTTCTTATTTAATAATTGGTTATAAAAGAAAGAACAAAAAGACCATTTTCATAACTGGTTATGAAAATAAGTTACCATGATGGACGAAAGGGAAATTGTGAGTTCAATTCAGTATTGAATTGCTGTCTAGCTAGTGATATCAATAAAATTGTATTTTCGCTATACCCATAATTATTTTTTCGCCTTAGTGATATTATAAAAATGAACTTGCTGAAATGTTGTGGGTATCCTTTCCAGGCACAAACCAGAGTGATAGTCACTTCCTTTATCCGGTTGGTATGGTGGCTAATTACTGGAATTAGGCCTTTTGTATTTTACTTCCTACAATCTACTGTCCAATGGGCACAAAATATCAACATTTTGTTTCATTGAAGTGTATTTTAACTTTTTTCTTTATATTAAGTGATTTTTATATATAATTTAACATGTTTTTACCTTTTTTCTGATATATTAATTGATATTCAATATATTATTTAACAATTGGGAGAACAATTAATTGAAACTTGTAATAATTTTAATATGCCTATCTCAAGATAGTTAACTCAATGATAGTCATTGAGATATGTAGGTGATAGGTATATAAACTTTTAATCTAGGTATCTAATAGGCTATTTGACTAAGTCGGTTTTTGGCTTGTTCTGAAAACAAATGCTTTGCAAAATAAAATATTGCTTAACTAATCTGAAGCTATGACTTCATTAATTTTAATTTCCAAAAAAGTCAAAATATAAGCAATGAAATTCAATTCAAATTTATAACATTTTTGATTCCTCATTACCTTTCAAATTACTTTTATTTTATTACAAACTATATATGTGTAAACACAACATAGACCAAGACATTTTCATACATTTGGACTATGCACAACCTGTGTATGACATCACAAGCAAGGACGATTTTGTATGAAGCATTTTGGGGCGTCGCAAGAAATTGAATTTTCAAGATCAAATATCCTAAAAAAAAACTATTTGTTGTAGGGCAATTTCGCTTTAACAGGCTATATTATTAAAGTAATCTTTTTCGAAAGAAAAAAAAAAGTGAAATAGGCTAATGATGTCTAAGTACACCTAACTTTTTGAATGTTATAGAGAACTCTAGAAAGAGAAGTACGAGGCTGTCAAGGCTTAATAATTTGGACAGATTGTGACAGAGAAGGAGAGAATATTGGCTTTGAAATCATTGAAGTATGTACTGCAATCAAAAGCAATCTGAGGATATTCCGTGCCAAATTTTCTGAAATTACTGCTGTATCGGTGCGGAGAGCTCTACAGAATTTAGAGCAACCAAATAAAAACATCAGTGATGCAGTTGATGTGAGACAAGAACTGGATTTGCGAATAGGTATTCATTTTTATTTATGCCTGTTAAACTACCTTATCTGATAGTAAAGATATTCTCTGATGAAAGTTAACGGACACTTGAGTTAAAACAGTAATATACTAACTTTCTGTGTGTGGTCATGATTACATCTATTACTTACTCAGGTCGCTATGCCGGAGTGAATTTCAGTTTCCATTCACCCATGTGACATTTTGATCCCATTCTTGTGAATGTGAGCTGATATGTGAGTCTATAATGCTAATCTCTTGGTGCCCCTTTTTAGTAACTAGCATTTGAACTTATATTCCAAAGTGACATTCGCATCAATAGTGTTCGCGAACATCTTGAGCTCCGCGCTCCTGCAACTGCTCCACATAGTGGGTACGTTCGCGCTCCCAGAGTGCGCAACGTTGCGCTCTCCACGCTCAGCGCTTATCTGGTATGGTATGGTATGGTAACACGGGCTGGTATCCGCAACTCCACGTCATGGCGCGGTTTTTGCGTGAGGGTGGGCATTTCACTCGATCCACCCCAACTCATTGAAGAACGCCAGCAGGCTCTTCACACTGCTGGTGATCTCCCGGAGCGTACCTGTATTATTGAAGTACTTAGCCCTGTATGTGGCGGTTGCAGGACAGTGTAGGAGCACATGTGCCGCTGTTTCCTCCTCTCTCATGCAGGCTCTGCAGAGAGGGCTGTCGGTGATTCCTAAAATAAAAAGGTGTTTATTAAAGGAGCCGTGCCCCGTGATGGCAGCTGTAGCCATGCGTAGTTGTTGTTTTGACAGTTGTCGAAGACGCCGGGTCAGTCTATGTTCAAGCACAGGGATTGCTTCCCTGGCCTGCCTGCATCCTTCCAGGTTTGTCCAGTATCTGTTGTGTTGGTCTATCGTTCGTTTGTTTACGATGGTTCGTAGGTATGCAAAGGGGATCGGTATTATGGGCTCAGGTCCCATTGCGACCATGTCAGATCCTCTCCTAGCAACCTCGTCCGCTGCGTCATTGCCGCGCGAGCCGCTGTGGCCCTTGATCCATTGCAGGATTATGTTGTTGGTGTTGCCCATTTGGTTTAATTTAAGATGGCACTCCAGTATTAGTCCCGAGTTTATAGTGTGGCTGTTTAAGGCTTGCAGCACGGCCATGCTGTCCGACAATATACGTATAGAGTGGCCTTCCACTCTCCTGGCCATTACTGATGAAGCCGCCAGGGTTAACCCCATGCATTCTGCTTGGAATACTGTGTTGCGGGTCCCTAGCGGTTTTGAGATGGTGATGTTGAGGTCTTCTGAGAAGACGCCGGCTTCCGTGCCTTTATCCGTTTTTGATCCATCTGTGAAGATACGCATTTCTGCTGGGCATAGTGCCTCACAGCGGTGATCTTCATGGAGCTGGATTTTGTATTTCTTATCAAATATGTGCTGTTTCGGTACACGATCATTTATTGCTCCTATGATAGGCAGCTCAGCTGTGAGATCTGTGAGCAGTGATGTATGTCGTGTATTCCTGTCGCTCCATAGGTTTAGTGCCTTTAGGCGTATAGCCGCAGCTGTTGCTTCTTGGCGGTTATCTGGTTTTAGTGTGACCCTGGCTGACTTTGACCAGCAACGTTGGCGGCCTCATTGTCAACATGTTGGTGGTGATCAGACCTCCCCTTTGCCATAGAGAAGCGCGCTAGAGTGACAGCTAGGCGACACGAACGTTACATTAATGCCCTTTACGGTAATGCCGCCAATTCAATATTGCAATATTATGCGTGTTTTATTGCAGGTGCAGCATTTACAAGGTTTCAAACATTACGACTGCAGAAAGTGTTTCCCAGTAAGCTAGCAGAAAGCCTAGTCAGCTACGGTTCTTGTCAATTTCCTACATTAGGCTTTGTGGTAGAAAGGTATAGAGCTGTCGAAAACTTTGTATCGGAACCATTTTGGAAAATACGAGGTGAGGGATACTCATGCCATACTAATATACCGTTTATGTTACCGCACCTGTTTTCAGTTTGAGTGTGTACTTACACTGAGAATTCTGTAATAGAAAAACTTGACAATAAGTATTTCTATTCAAGGTAGGCAAGTCTACCTTGAATAGAAATACAAATCTGATAATCATTTTGCAGTAAATCACACCATGAACAATTTGAGCGTAGACTTCGCTTGGGAAAGAATACGACTATTTGATCGAGATGCCTGCCTAGTCTTTCACGATATTTGTTTAGAAAACCCACAAGCGAAAGTGTGCGATGTCAAAACTAAACCGAAATCCAAATGGCGGCCTTTACCTTTAGATACAGTGGTAAGTTTATTATAAACTGAATGAAATGGCCCGCAGAAGTAATGAATGGATCATCCGTCCGGCCTTCGGGGTCTATTAGATTGATATTTTCGGTGCATATTTTATTCTGTGTAGACATTTTTATTCGTAAAAAAAAATAAAACGCGAATTCGAAAACTCACAATTTCATTTATAGATTCAGAATTTTGCATTTTAAATTTTCAAATACTGGCTCATCACAGAAGAAGAATCACGGAAGATCACATAGTGTCATTTATCACAATATTCCAGGAACTAGAGAAACTCGCATCGAGAAAGTTGAAAATCAACGCAAAGGAAACAATGCGTCTGGCTGAGAAGTTGTACACTCAAGGTTTCATCAGTTACCCTCGTACTGAGACCAACGAGTATCCTAAAGAAATGAACTTACCTCAGCTGGTAGGGTTTCAGACCGGAGATCCCAATTGGGGTGCCTTTGCGCAGAACATACTTGATTCCGGCGGCCCTACGCCTCGGCAGGGGAACAAAAGTGATAAAGCTCATCCTCCAATACATCCTACAAAGTACACAAACAGTAAGACTAATATTAGTATTTAGTAAGTATGATTGTTTTTCCCATTGAGTAGTGACCACCGCAAGTTGTGAGTATTTGATGGGAACACCGCGCTTCCCACACCGGATGTAGATGGCTCAAGCTCAGTACCTCTAGCACGAGCAACTATCGTAATCGTATCGTAAACATATTGACAGAACGAAGCAATGCTATTGGCCGCCTTAAATCTGCCGCAATCTTAAAACTGTAGATGGTTCAAGCTCAATACCTCTAGCACGAACAACTATCGTAATCGTATCGTAACGTATTAAGGGAAGGGAGCAATGCGATTGACCGCCTGCCTACCATCTACAGTTTTAAGATTGCGGCAGAATTAAGGCAATCTTAAAACTGTAGATGGCTCAAGCTCAATACCCATAGCACGAGCAACTATCGTAATCGTATCGTAACGTATTGACAGAACGAAGCAATGCGATTGACCGCCTGCCTACCATCAACAGTTTTAAGATTGCGGCAGATTTAAGGCAACCTTAAAACTGTAGATGGCTCTAGCTCAATACCCCTAGCACGAACAACTATCGCAATCGTATCGTAACGTATTAAGGGAAGGGAGCAATGCGATTGACCGCCTGCCTACCATCTACAGTTTTAGATTGCGACAGATTTAAGGCAACCTTAAAACTGTAGATGACTCAAACTCAATACCCCTAGCACGAGCAACTATTGTATTCATATCGTAACGTATTGACAGAACGAAGCAATGCTATTGGCCGCCTTAAATCTGCCGCAATCTTAAAACTCTAGATGGTTCAAGCTCAATACCCCTAGCATGAACAACTATCGTAATCGTATCGTAACGTATGAAGGGAACGGAGCAATGCGATTGGCCGCCTTAAATCTGCCGCAATCTTAAAACTGTAGATGGTTCAAGCTCAATACCCCTAGCACGAACAACTATCGTAATCGTATCGTAACGTATTAAGGGAACGGAGCAATGCGATTGACCGCCTGCCTACCATCGACAGTTTTAAAATTGCGGCAAATTTAAGGCAATCTTAAAACTGTAGATGGTTCAAGCTCAATACCCCTAACACGAACAACTATCGTAATCGTATCGTAACGTATTAAGGGAACGGAGCAATGCGATTGACCGCCTGCCTACCATCTACAGTTTTAAGATTGCAGCAGATTTAAGGCAATCTTAAAACTGTAGATGGTTCAAGCTCAATACCCCTAGCACGAACAACTATCGTAATCGTATCGTAACGTATTAAGGGAACGGAGCCAGTGCGATTGACCGCCTGCCTACCATCTACAGTTTTAAGATGGCGGCAGATTTAATACAATCTTAAAACTGTAGCAATACCCCTAGCACGAACAACTATCGTAATTGTATCGTAACGTATTGACAGAAGGAAGCAATGCTATTGGCCGCCTTAAATCTGCCGCAATCTTAAAACTGTAGATGGTTCAAGCTCAATACCTCTAGCACGAACAACTATCGTAATCGTATCGTAACGTATTAAGGGAACGAAGCATTGCGATTAATCGGCTTCACATACACACGGGTTCACACTAGACAGGCGGCCAATCGCATCGCTTCGTTCTGTCAATACGTTTAAAATACGATTACGATAGTTGTTCGCGCTAGGGGTACAGGCGGGGTGAGTTGACGACGGTCGAATTGAGACTCAAGGCGGCGTTTTTAGTCGGTCTAAGTTCGACATAACCCAACCACCCTCGACGACTCACAGTTGTGGAATCCTTTGTTATTTACGTGTTATTTACAATGCTATTGGCCGCCTTAAATCTGCCGCAATCTTAAAACTCTAGATGGTTCAAGCTCAATACCCCTAGCATGAACAACTATCGTAATCGTATCGTAACGTATGAAGGGAACGGAGCAATGCGATTGGCCGCCTTAAATCTGCCGCAATCTTAAAACTGTAGATGGTTCAAGCTCAATACCCCTAGCACGAACAACTATCGTAATCGTATCGTAACGTATTAAGGGAACGGAGCAATGCGATTGACCGCCTGCCTACCATCGACAGTTTTAAAATTGCGGCAAATTTAAGGCAATCTTAAAACTGTAGATGGTTCAAGCTCAATACCCCTAACACGAACAACTATCGTAATCGTATCGTAACGTATTAAGGGAACGGAGCAATGCGATTGACCGCCTGCCTACCATCTACAGTTTTAAGATTGCAGCAGATTTAAGGCAATCTTAAAACTGTAGATGGTTCAAGCTCAATACCCCTAGCACGAACAACTATCGTAATCGTATCGTAACGTATTAAGGGAACGGAGCCAGTGCGATTGACCGCCTGCCTACCATCTACAGTTTTAAGATGGCGGCAGATTTAATACAATCTTAAAACTGTAGCAATACCCCTAGCACGAACAACTATCGTAATTGTATCGTAACGTATTGACAGAAGGAAGCAATGCTATTGGCCGCCTTAAATCTGCCGCAATCTTAAAACTGTAGATGGTTCAAGCTCAATACCTCTAGCACGAACAACTATCGTAATCGTATCGTAACGTATTAAGGGAACGAAGCATTGCGATTAATCGGCTTCACATACACACGGGTTCACACTAGACAGGCGGCCAATCGCATCGCTTCGTTCTGTCAATACGTTTAAAATACGATTACGATAGTTGTTCGCGCTAGGGGTACAGGCGGGGTGAGTTGACGACGGTCGAATTGAGACTCAAGGCGGCGTTTTTAGTCGGTCTAAGTTCGACATAACCCAACCACCCTCGACGACTCACAGTTGTGGAATCCTTTGTTATTTACGTACGTTAAATAGTGGTATAATTATATGATTATCATATTAGAATAACATAATCACAAGTTTGGTTGAAGAAAAAGCTAAAAAAATTGTAGCAGATAAATGCTACTACAGTGTAAAACATTATCTAAATGACCGTTTAATGTAACTACAATATCATCCATTTATTTCTTTTTGACATTTTAATCTATAACTATTATTAGTGACAATGTATCCATTTAACTATGACATAACACAATTTGTATTTGAAATTTTGCATGCCTATTCTAGGGTCGGAACACTTGAAACAAATTTATATTGACGACATCATTGTAACAGTGCTTTCTGCAAAATAAATAGGTTTTTGATTTGATTTGAAAAGTACGTATTTATTTTTAGCTCTATCAGGGAATGAGCAGCGTTTATACGAGTTTATAGTGCGGTCCTTCCTAGCGTGCTGTTCGAAGGATGCCCAGGGCCAAGAAACTGTAGTGTCTATCGACATTGCTAGCGAGAAGTTCACCGCCAGCGGACTTATGATAACGGCAAGGAACTACTTGGATGTTTACCCTTATGATAAATGGTCGTCAAAGGAGATTCACGTTTATCAAGTTAGTATTTATCGTAAATCACTCTTTATTAATCACTTAAATTAATAATTAAAGAATATGTAAAAATAGATACTCTTTTGTAATTTCTAAACTATCGCGGTGTAAACTCATATTTTTTATCATATAAGTACTTGTTTAATCTAAAATTATTAAAAATTTTCGATCTAAATCTAAAATTACATAACATAACATAAACTCACGCCTATATCCCTGAAGGGGGAGGCAGAGGTACTAGCACCCACATTTCGCTAGTTTATGTTTAGGTCCCAATGTAATAGGTGGCGAGCCTATTGCCATTAACCGGGTACTTATAAACCTGCGATAAATACACACATAACTTCAAAAAGCATCGAAAAGTAAATCTAAAACTAATACATTATAAAATGAATTTTAGAAAATATATCGCGGTAAGTCCCGAACACCGCACACTAAACATAATATGCTGGCAGCAATAGCAAGAATATGCTGGCAGCAATAGCAAGAATTATATATTATATATATTATTATTGCTGCCAGCCAACCTTTACCTTTAACCTTAGATAAACCGCGGTAGCCTAGTGGTATGGGTCATGGACTGCTGAGACGAGGTCTCGGGTTCGATCCCAGGTTTTCCATGGCACACACTAATGACTTTTCGATGTTTTTCGAAGTTATGTGTTTATTTGTCGCAGGTTTATATGTGCCCGGTTAATGGCAATAGGCTCGCCACCTATTACTTTGGGACCTAAACATAAACTGGCGAAATGTGGGTGCTAGCACCTCTGCGTACCCCTTCGGGGATAAAGGCGTGAGTTTATGTTGTGTTACTGCAAGAGAATATATACATAGTTTGTGGTGTACAGTCAGCAAAGGGGATAATTATACACCTTTGAAGGAGTCTTCTTCATCCTAGCGTTAATCCCAGCCGCGACCGAAGTTTTCGGCTTGGAGTCAGGGGTCCGTTTTACCAGTCTAACTGCGGATTTGGCTGAACTTCGACATTTTCCGTGAAGCGACTGCCATCTGACCTCCACAACCCAAAGGCGATATCGAAGCATTGCAGTTAGACCAGTTGTAGGATTTCTGGGCGCTCCAACTACCCTTAACGACTGCCATAGATGGTCGTATGCCAAATACACGTCTTCGTGCATACAAATATTTTCACTGAGCGGGGACCGAAGCCGCGCCTCCTGCGTAGCGGCCGCGTTCACTACCGCTATGCCACGGAGGCTTTCTACACCTTCGAAGGAATTTCTTCTTCTTCGTATACAAATTTAAAGTATACACCTATCCAAGACTGTGGAAGATACTAGTTACTGTAACAATCTTTGTGCCCTGTTGAATGAAGAAAAATAATGACGATTCCAAACAAATTTAATATTTTTATGGAATAAATGATTTTTTGAATTTGAATTTGTTGTCTGGGCTCACCAAATCTACTACGACACAATATTGTGTATAATATATGCGTATTTATGTATTATAATTATAACTTACATACCTACATAAAGTCTATTTTTTCAGAATGGACAAACGTTTAACCCAACTGAAATAGATATGCTGGATGGTAACACGTCACCTCCAAATCTGCTAACTGAAGCTGACCTTATTGCCCTCATGGAGAAGCATGGCATTGGTAAATTTAATTTTATATTATTACATAATTTTATTAAAATACACTGGAATGGGTCGGATTGGGGACCCCACCGTCATGGTGGGGTTCACGGTCCTAACCTGGGGGTGCTACATACTAATTATCAGACGAAGCTCTATCGAAAGCTTTCCTCTCAGGATTATGAAGTCTGACGCTCCAATTCCCGGTAAGGAAACTGGACCCCAATTTCCAAAGTGCAAACAATAATATAAATATAACTTTGCATAAACCACGTAACTTCTAGAGGGCCGGCCTAGATCTTGCTAAAGGACATAGGCACACACGCGGGCTTAAATTATACCTATGTAATATTATTAAATAATATTACATAGGTACGAAAAAATAACGTATTTTCTATGAATAATAATTTTAAATTTACTACAACTAAGCGGCTGTCCATTAATCACGTGAGGCTCAACAGGAGGGAAGGGGATTCGGCAACAATCATGAAATATCACCAGTGGGAGGTAGGGTTATAGTGAGATATCACGTGTATTTATATTATCTTATAACGCGCAAAAAATTGAATACTAATTATTAATTACTTATACCAAAAAAAATACACGTGTTTTTAGATAACGGGGCGGGGTAATCTAAAATCTCAACACATATCACCATGGGAGAGGGCGGGTAAAAAATTACTAAGCTACCGACGCATTATTATTGTCATACCATACAATATACCTAATACGCTTCTTTAAATCCAGGAACGGACGCCACCCACGCCGAACACATAGAAACTATAAAGAACAGGTCGTATGTCGCGCTGGCTGATGCCATACACTTCGTGCCAGGCCTTCTGGGGATGGGGCTGGTGGAAGGTTACGACGCGATGGGCCTCACTATATCTAAGCCGCATCTCAGAGCGCAGTTGGAGGCTGACTTGAAGGCTATCAGCGAAGGTAGAAGGAACCCACAGCAGGTTTTAGCGGAGCAGGTGATGATGTAGTCCAATTTCTACCTGTATACAAATAAACCCACTCTTTAACTGATTCTATCGCGGTTAATTTGGTGATGTTTTTGGCTAAGTTTAGCCCGACGTTTCGGCTGCTTTTCAGCAGCCATGGGTGGCAAACGTCAGACTGAACACAAATTATACAAATAAATATCGATAGAATGCGTTAAAAAGTGGTTTTATTTCAGTGAGTGACATTCGCGTAAAAATACAATTCAACCTGTATCTTACGTCATTGAATGTATCAATAATTTACTCATTTAAGATCCTCTAGACTAAGCCAATAATACCTGCTTGCCGGCACGCCTGCTGATCGACGGACCAGGCTCTTGTGCAGGCTTTCCTCTTGGGTCAGAAGGTCAAACAGCAGTCATTTACATAAAATACGCATAAGTCAAATCTAACGAAAGAGAAGGACTGAGTGGATCCCGGGATCACAGGTGACAGCATCGGCTCGGCAGCAACTAACAACGCTCACGCTAAAATGATAATAATTTATTACGAGAGATATTAGGTGCTTTCTTTTTACCCTACGGCCAAGAAGGGTTAAATATAACTGGTCCATTTGGGCTGGAAAAAAAAACTCGACGAAATCTATCGATACTAAAAAAGTAATTTGTATTGTTTATAACTGTAGATATATATGACATTTTAGGTGGCAAAATATAAAGAGGTGTATGAAACGGTGGCTATGGAAGCAAACAAGATAGATGCCGCATTAGCTGAACGATTTAGGGAACAACCAAACGCATACGTGCCTTCATCTGACGTGACGTCAATGAATATGCCTTCAGGTAATGATTCTATCATCATCATTAACATTAACTGCATAGTCATAGGTACTATGCAATGTATGTATTTACATAAAAAGTGTGTCTAAGTATGTTTATCCGTATTCTAGACTAGCTTTTACCCGCGGCTCCGCCCGCGTGAATGTCGGTTATCGCTTAGTGTTGAGCCGACGCTATTAACCATTAAATTAACGTCTCTACTCAACTTTATCCTCGACTATTTACTCGCCTCTGATCTCGACTCTCAACTCGACTTTCTACTCGCCTCTATATTTGAATTTGTACTCGATTCTCTGCTCCACTCTCTTCTCGACTTTGTGCTCTTCTCTATAATCGCCTTTTCATTGGCCTCTTTACGCGCATCTCAACTCCTCCATCCACTCGATTCTCTTTTCGCCTGTCCACTTGAATCTCTCCACTCGCCTATCTACTCGCCTCTCTACTCGCCTCTCTGCGCGAATCTCTACTCAATTCTCTATTCGATCTCTACTCGCCTCTACATTCTCTCTCTCCACTCAACTCACTATTCGCCTCTCTACTCGACTCTCCCCACTCGCCTACCTACTCGCCTCTCTACTTGAATATCTACTCAACTCTCTATACGATCTCTACTCGCCTCTACATTCGTCTCTCCAGTCGCCTCACTATTCGCCTCTCTACTCGATACTACACTCCATCTGATTCTATATTCGACTCTCCACTGGCTTCTCTAGTCGCATATCTACTCGCCCCTGTAGTCAACTCTACTTGACTTTCTATTTGACCTCTATACGCCTACACTCGCCCCTATAACCATCTCTACTCGCCTCTCCATTCGCTTCTATAATTGGCTCGTTACTCGACTATGTCCGTTCCGAAGTTCTCATCCACCTTTGTTCTAAATTTCATGAGGATATAAAAAAACAATTTCTTACTATTTATCCCCTATTCACCCCCTTTTCTGCGCGACTAAAAAATTATGGCCCTACTGCCCCCCTTCTACCCCCCTTTTCGCGATAAAAGGTAGCCTATTTTGGTTCTCACGCTCTAAGCCACCGCTTTACCAAGTTTCATTAGGATATCTACAAAAAAGCGACAAAAGGTAGCCTATGTCCGTGTACCAAATTTCATCAAGATCGATTCAGTGGTTTAGGCGTGAAAGCGTAACATACAGACAGACAAACAGTTACTTTCACATTTATAATATTACTATGGAGTATGGATCCCATAACACAAGCTATGCCTATTTTTGGGTCTAGACAGTGCCATGTAGAATCTTATAAAAAGCGGAAGTTTATATCAACAAATTTCTGTTATTCCATAACGCCCGAACGGCTAGACTGATCTAGATGTAATTTGGCTCAGAAATAGATTATAGTATGGTATGAAAAAGCACATAGGCTATTTTTACCCCGACAATAGTTCCCCGTTGGTTGCGAGACCAGCACCCACAGTAAATACTAAAAATAATCTTTATTTCCAGCACTTAAATGTCCAAAATGCAATGCAGACATGGTGGTACGTCAAAAGAAAAATAATGCCAATGAGTTTTATATTAGCTGTATGTCGTTTCCGAACTGTAAGAACGCGGTTTGGTTCCCGTCTACTGTTAAAACCGTACAAGTTTTATCAAACACGTGCCCTACCGTAAGTAAACCTAATAGATTTCATATCACATTCTTTCTCATTGGTAACCAGCTTTTACCCGCGGCTCCGCCCGCGTAGATATCGGTTATCGCGACCAAACATAGCCCATGCCCTTACGATCGAGAGGTGCCAGGTTCAATCCAGGCCATTACACTACCGACGTGAACCCACTCCTAGCACAAGCAATTTTGCTTAGTTGGAGGGGTTAGAGGGAATATAAGTAATGTCGATAATTTTGATTGCTAATATTCTTATTTAAAAATTAAATACAAAAAATCAAAAAAAGAACAACATATTTCATCAAAATTGGTTCAATCGTTTAGGCGTGAAAGCGTAAAATACAGACAGAAAGACAGAGTTACTTTCGCATTTATAATATTAGTATGGATTATTATGGATATATAACGCCCACCGCTTTTGATTCATAACATCCGGCCAACCTCATCCGGAAGTCGATGGGAGATCAGACGCCAGACGGTCTCATAAAAGCTGCTTAAGTTATTTATCCATTTTAATATTATACATTATACATGTATTTGTGTGTCTGTTTGTCCGTCTTTCACGGCTAAACCACTGAACAGATTTTGATGAAATTTGATATTTTTGGAGTAGATTAGACATTAGGTTTGGTCAATGCCACTTTTCTTTGTAATTTTTAGGCTGAAAAAATGTTTGTTCGGACTATTTAGTAGATGGTTTATGTGAAGTTTGCACAAAATTGATCGAGTGGTTACATACACGCGGGCAAAAGCTAGTATTTTTTAGTTCTATTGTACCATTCACAAGCGTAGTTTAAATTAATCTTTATAGCACTTGTTTCTTTTTTTGTAAATCAGATATGGCTTATTTCAGTGTGGTCCAAATTACAAAATGTTAAAATTCGAATGGAGTAACAACTCTCTAAGTCACTTATATCCGCCTCCTTACACAACCTGCATCGGTGGATGTGATACAAGGCTGTTAGAAATGTTACAAATAAATTTGGCCAGTGTGAGAGCAGTTTCTGATAACAGACAAGCACAGACCACTAACAGTACTAGAACATTACCTTCTAATGGTCAAGTTAATAGAACAAATTGGTCGAATACTGGCCCTAGAGACAATCCGGTACCAGTAATGCCCGCAAGACAAAATCCGAGAACTAAATCAACACAGCCAAGACAGTTTGCACCTCCGCCAACGGCAAATAGAGTTCCAAATTCTACGAACAATCAGCCTAGAATGCCAGTACCGCGAAATTCAGGTGGCAGTAATATGGGGGCAGATGATAATAATGTCCTTTGCGGTTGTAACCAACCAGCCATACTGTTAACCGTCAGGAAACGGAATGAGAACCGCGGTAAGGTGTATTATTTTTATTTTAGTGTTGTAAGCGAATGATTTCGCTGGTCATGGTTGAAATGATAAAAAATAAAAAGATTCAAAAAGGAATCTTTTTATTTTTTTATACCACTTAGGTAGCAGACAAGCACCCGGGCCACCTTATGGGAATTGGTTACCGTGGCCTATTGACGTTTGCAACACCAGGGGCATCACAATCGTGCTACCGACCCTGTATATATACCTTCTAATACCCTTCTTGAAGAACCCCATATTGTAGTCGCTTGATTAATTGTGTAATAATATTTTTCGCGACACTTTTTTTCCACATCCGAGTACTTATTACGCATCTGTTACCATGAGGCGTGTACTACACGACTCTTAACTATCCCTCTCGTTTTATTGCCTTTTCAGTCCTGGGGTATTACTCTGAATGACATTGAGTTCCAAACGCATTTGTAGCATCAGTAAATGGTGGTTTTTAAATGGTTAAAACAATAAGTAGAACTGGCGGAAAAATAGACAAATTAAATGTCGCATACACAGAAACATATTAGGATATTATACTGTGGTCGGCTATTAAGAATGCAACTACGTGCGTATATAAAACGGTTTGTCACCCAGAATAACGGGCCTGAATTTTTTAACATTGTCAATTTCCATCATACAGGTAAGAAATTTTACAAATGCCCAATGGGAAGAGATGGTGGTGGTTGCGATTTCTTCCTTTGGGCACCGGAGTCAGCAGAAAGTACGATACAAAATCCATACGATACACCACCGACCAGTTCTTGGTCGAACTCAGCATCGAATAACAGCAGCGACAACAATACTCGAGGCTGGGGAAATGCGCCCAGTCATTCCAGAGATAGTGGAGCCAGTAACGATGAAGATGTTATGTGCAATTGTGGAATTCCATGTAAAAGGTAAGTTACATTTGCGGATTACTATATAAAAACAACATTTGTGGAATGCTATGTGTAAAGTAACATTTGTGGAATGCCATGTATAAGTAATTTGCATTTGTGGAATGCTATGTAAAAAGTTACATTTGTAGAATGCCATCTGAAAGCAAATAACGTTTGTGGAATACTATGTAAAAAGTTACATTTATGGAATGCCATGTATAAGTAAATTACATTTGTGGACTGCTATGTAAAAAGTAAATTACATGTGTAGAAGCCATGTATATGGCCTCCAATGGAAGGGCGAGACTCATGTCCAGCATTGGACCACAATAGGCTAATTGATCGATGTTTTTTTTTACAGAATAATTGTACATAAAGAAGGCGCAAATAAAGGAAGGCCATTTTATGGCTGTACGAAAGAAATAGGCGCCCGATGCAATTTCTTTCAATGGGCCGATGGGGGATCTATGCCAGGTATTTGTACATTATTATTTTCGTAAATGACATCACTTTCATATCATGTCTACGTACTGGCGTCATCATCAACTTCGCGTGAACTAAATTTGACACTTGTGCGCACTCACGCCTAAGGTTTTGCTCACTATTCAAGCACATAATTAGTAGTAAATAAGAACACATTGTTAGTTCTATCACTGAGCTTGTATCCAATAATGAACTACTATCCGAAACCAATGACTTTCGGAAAATAACTCTGTGAATATAACCTTTACGAAGCCAGATTTGGTTCATCTAACATAGCATGTTAACTGTACCATCGTTTTACTGTTAAACTTGTATTTTCCTAGACTGGGGCAGCAGCAGTGGCAGTAGTACTACAACTAATCGCGGTCGTGGACAAGGCAGGGGGCGTGGTCGGGGCAACAGTGGGGGCGGGGGCGGGGACGCCCCCCGTGGTGTTAGACACTGTAGTCGATGTAAACAGCCCGGACATACGAGAGCACGATGTCCTAATAGCGATGAATAAATACCCGAATATGTATAGTTATATAACCTCACTTCAATAGGGGCAGCCGGTAGTAGATTTTAGAGGCAAAATATTCTAAAAAAATTGGCTCTATACACAAGCAAATAGTTTAATAGTCATTTGTAGACAAAGGAGTGGCAGCGCGGTGCCGCGAAGTTTTACCAACCTTCTAGCAACTAGTCAAAAGAAGCGTTGCTTGGTTCTTCCAGCATTTAGTGGCTGTTTGGATTTATTAATAGAAATAGTTTAGAGTAGATTCGTGCAGCCACGCGGGGTCTCTCAACGTCGCACCTTCATTGCTGATAAAAGACTATAAACTTTTTCCCGTTGATGAGATTCTAAATGGTTTGTATTATTTTGCCTCAATAGGCCACTGTCAGCCACTGATCTTTTAATATGAATTGGCACTAATAGTTCAAAGATCTGGGCGGTGTCTATTTCTTTAGAAATTGTAAATTGACATACATACTATGTTAATATACCTACTTGTTATGTGTCGGCAAAAAAAAACGATGTCCAGGGATTCGGCCTATAAGCTATACATAACCTAAATGTAATGTTCTATATGTAAATATGGTAAGCGCACCTATTTTGTTACCTACTGTTAAGTAAATATATTTTAAAACCATTTAGTGTTACTTATTTCAGCAGTACATATGTTTGTTGTTCATTTGTAAATTGGATTGAAAAAAAAAACGATACCTACTAGTCAGGACTGAGTCAGGGCGGGATATAGAACCCAAGAGTCTCCTTTCAACTTATCAACTATATCCCCATCCCGCATGGTTCCCGACAGAGTAGAATTTGGGCCACCCCTTCTCTTCCCACGTTGTGTAGTACAAGGCGACTAAGGGATAGGGCTGATTACCTTTAACATCAGACAGATATGTATCTACAGCCCAGACTCAGCCTCAGATGAATGGCTCGAATCAACAATAGTGCCCGGAATAGGGCAATAGGCTCACCCCCTATTACGTGGGACCGAATACAGATTGGTGAAATGTGGGTGTAAATTCACCTCTGCTTTACCCTCCGGGGATAAAGGCGTGACTATATGTATGTAGATGTTTCATCTAGTTTTTAGTAAATTTAAAACATTTGGGTTATGAAAGAAGCCATATCATATTTATAGTTAGGTTAATTATTTTATTTACAATCTTTCAATAAATATTTACTCTCGCATGTTCAGTATCTCTTTTTACTCTTCTGTTTCAAAGAACCTAAACTTTGCGCTCGTTGCATTTCAGCTTGTTGTTCTGCTTCCACGGTCTTATCAGTCATCATGTCCAACAATATCTCGAACTTTAACCGTAGCATGTTATTTTCCTCTTCAAGCCTGTCCAATTCATTTTTAAGGCGAATGTTCTCTTTATGAGCGACACCCGCTTTGCCCGAGGCTGGAATAAAAAAAATGATTACTCTTATACCAGAGAAGTAGTAAATGAGTATAGTAATAGGGATATATCCTGTCTGCCTGAGAAGCAAGGCCCTGGGGCGTGCGGATTGTTTTGATCTGACTATCTATGTGGAAATATCTTCGCTGCCGTAGCTCACCGTGCTTTCGGCAAAACCACCCAAGGAACGCGTAAAAGTACAAATAAAATGTACAAACGCGTAAAAACGTTAAAGTATAATTAAACCGAAGTTACCTGGTATCCACTGTCCATCTTCGAATAATACTTCGAAATCCCCTAGCTTGAATTTTAAAGGACCCACATCTATAGATAATTCTCTCGATGCGTAATCACTTCCCAACTCATTCTTAATCACTGAAGTGTCGTGTTTTCTAACTGGGATTGATTTTTGTGAGAATTTGCTACTAAACAGAGGCATTTTCTGTTCTACAGAATGATAACAAGAGATGCGTCATTCGGTTGCCTAGCAACCATGCAACCATATACAAACGTTATTATACCTTATTTATGGGGTCTTATCTCTACAATTCTATAGCTAAGCGAATACGTTGTACTTGTGGTTGTACTATATAATCAATCAATCAACAGAACATGATATTTTGCATGATGTACCTGGGTTCTTACTGCATTTTATTTCTTCAGATTTATGATATTACTGTACTTTTACAATGTATTTTATTTTTTCCCTGTAACGAATTTTTAAGTCGTTGACCAAATGAATTTTAATTTCATGAACTATAGATTTTGTAAATTGTTGACGAAACGATTTATTGATCTAATGAACTATTTGACCTAGTGGTGTTGACGTACTGATTGAAGAAAAAAGAACTGCTGATTCCACGTATGCGTTGCCTCGGTGACCGTACCAAATCCCAGGTCCTCATGAATAGGTTAAGTGCCCCGCACATGACGTGAGGTCATCCTATCCGATATAGGATTTAATCACGATTTAGACTGTGACTGTTGTTTGGCCCTCTCAAAAACTCCAGTGACCTCTGGCTACCATACTCACCGCCGGGAACACAACACGAGGTTATTTCTGCTCAATTGAACGGAAATACCGTCGTGTCCTACCTACCTACCTACCTACGGATTCAGCAGGAGTATAATTCTTGACGGATAAAATGAAACCAAACAATATTCTGTGTAATACTGTTTATTCGAGACATAGCAAGAAAAATAAATACCTAAGTAGATAAAACAGGTAAATATCAACATTAAAATAAAGTTATAAATCTCTCAAAATATGTATTTTCGGTTATTGCTTGTTCTTATTATTTCACAGCAGTGTAAAGTCTGCATTGTTCATTATGTCTTCAGTCTAATTATCATCACAGCAGGAATGATTAGGATTAGGGAGCCGGTGCTGTACGTTATTGCCGCGCCAGAACACCAATATACTGAAAAAATAAATTACTGATTACCCACAATTTATTTTCAAGTGTCAAATTGGAGAAAAGTTGGTGTTAATACACCTCTGCCGACCCCTTAGGGAATTTACAGGCATTCATGACGAGGCAGGAGTGAATGATTGATGGTATTCAGAGTCAAAAGGCTTATTGTATTTTGATACTTATGTTTATAGACATAATGCCCCTTTTTTAATGAAGATAAAAGTTGATGCAATTAACAGATTAAGTGGTCGATTAGTGGCTAATTTTTGTTTCCATCCAATCAGTAATGTTGCACATATCCATAGACCTCGGTAACCACTTTCCATCGGGTGGGCCGTGTGCTTTTCTGCAACCTAAGTGGTATAAAAAAGGCAAATGTGTACCTAGTAAATTATTAAACATACTAGTAAGTTTGTAGTGCCCTACATACGTACCAGAGGAGGCAAGTAAAGGGCCTGCTGCCCTTGCGAGAGCGCCCAGTGATCGTAACGTGCCGAGTACCGCGCCTCTCGCCTCAGGAGGTGCCTGGCCCGCCGCCATCGATGTCATGCAAGACACCGCGAATGCAGTCGCTGTGAAAATATATAGCTCGAATTCATTTTGCACACATGGCCAAATAGATAAGTATACTCCTCTACGCGTAAATTTGTATTTAAGGTTTGTACTTGTGTAAAAGTGCAACCGTATCTCCTTTTTCGCCGTACCTACGCTACCTACTATAGTCTGACCGTAAGCGCTGTAGGTAGCGTCCCCAAAAAAAGGAAAGGAAAAACATGAATCGATGAGATCCATTAAGTCGGATAAATCTTACTATATCATTTGACAGTTTGAAGGACAGATTTTATAAAAACGACCTATTCAATCATTTTTAACTCTACACACCAAACGTAACTAGTATTCAATAATAAGATTACATAATTAATGAAATATTAATAGCTAGCTTTTGTCCGCGGCTCCGCCCGCGTGGATGTCGGTTATCGCGACCAAATATAGCCTATGTCCTTTCTTAAAGTCTAATCAACCCCTATACCACATTTCATCAAGATCGGTTCAGTGGTTTAGGCGTGAAAGCGTAACATACAGACATACAGACAGAGTAACTTTCGCATTTATAATATTAGTATAGATATATTAAACTACCGATTATTAATTAAATACAACCGAAAAATATTTATCCTATCCTACTTCCTACTAATCTAAATGTGAAGGTTTGTGAATATGTTTGAATGTTCGTTACTCAATGACGCTCTAACGGCTCAACGAATCTTGGAAATTTGGTCTAGCTATCGGAACAAGAATCAGAGTCGTCGATTTAACGCACGACCCATATTTAAATTGTAATCTTATGTGCGTCTGACATAGACAGTCCGGTACAAAATCCATGACACACCATTGACGAGACAAATTCTGACGGTCGATATTTCCCCCGTCTCGCCACGCACAATCCCAAGGCGCGATACAGCGGTAACCATTGATATATACAAACTTCTATATTATCGAGGGTAAATATTCATACGTCTGTAAACACTAACCCACGATCACATGTTAATACTTTTGTCTTTGTCTAATCCCAGCGACATTTGTGTTCATGCCACGCGTGCGAGTGAGACATGTATATTTACTTTCATCATCTTCAATAGTTAAGTAGTTTTTCTCGTAGTTGCGCTTCTAAGCTCACAAGTGGCATCGCTTTTGTGGCGGCGATTTGTACTGGTTTGCCACTCTAATTGTTTACCTCAGTGGCGGTAACGGTCAAACTATAGCTGTATGATTTATGGCCTGCGCAGACGAGAGACAATGTCTGTCGTTCTTTCGTCTCTGAGAATTTGAATAACACAGACCACGGATCTGAGGACAAAAATCTCTCGTCTACGCAGGTTATAATAGAAATTTATTGACATCATTAAGAACTAAAAATTCTAACCAACGACGTCACTGTTTTGAGTGGCTACGAATAAACTGACGAGTTAATAAGTACCTACTTCCTGTTAAGTTTATAATTTCAAGTTACATGATCCATTAATAATAAGGTAAACGAACGCACAAAGTAGGTTAAAACTATTTCCTTTACCACAATAAGCAATACGTTAGATGTTAATACAGGGGTGCGTAGCAATTTCAAAACAATATCCTTTACAGAATAATTTAAAATAATTATTTATTACTATTATGGTACCTACAAATGGTATATTGTCTTCATATTAAGTCAAGATACCATTTGTACCTACAAATCAGTCGCATCATCAGCATACATTACCTTTAAATATATTATTGTAGGCAATAATCTTACATTAAGAGGTAAATGCGGTCCCGATGCTTGATAGGCACATCGCGAGATCAACAGAAGATAAACTAATCAGTATGCGCGAACGAGAACACGATGACTATTATCATACTATGCGGTACAGTTTTTACATAGTGATATGAGATAGCATCTATCTCCTTTTAAATATAAGATCATTGGTGGTAATTATATAACTCGATGTAACAAGGAAGGGAATATCTGATGACCATAGGTCGGAATTAGGTAGAGTTATTTATTTACTTACACTGATTTTATGAAATGCGAATATGCCTCTAATTCCGAGTATAATTTTAAAAAGTAGCAAATATCCCGTGATTTATAAATTAATTGATTTATGATTCTGTGTAACATATATACCTACCTATTATGGTTCCAACTGTGTGAAAATGAATTTTAAACATTTTACAAAAATATTAAATCCTTGAGAAAAGTTAACCTGGGACCACCTGTTGTTTTATTTGTCTATCGTTAGCCACATGGGTCCGTCTATCAGAAATCTGATGAAGATCCACATTAATATCAACATTTCGATGCAAGTATATAAATAACTCTACCTAATTCCGACCCTATGTTGACGACATCTGACAGGAATGTAGGTACGTATCTTGAACCGGAATCGGGAGACAAACGAGGCTCCGGCACGCACGGATTGTTTTGTAATAAACAATCCGTGGTGAATTTGAGCTCATCCAGCGCACTAGCACCGTAGCATCCTCAAAACACCCAAGAAACGTATACTGCGCGTATAGACTAGGTACATTAGATATATGATAGCAATACTTACAGAGTGCGAACAGGATTAGGCCAAGCCAAAGCCAGCTTATAGGCGAGAAGAGTGGTGGGTTCGGTAGGGCGGCGAACGCCACGCTGACGAATGACGTCGGAGTTAGCGCCAATGCGCCTCGAGCGGCCACCACCGCGCCCCGGGCGCCTAGCCTTCGGGCCGCACCGCCTTGCAGTACCGCCATTATCAAACCTGGAATAAAATATTGAACGCTATTATATAGATCGACATGATGCCCAAAGCTACTTTCTATTATACACACATTACGACCGGAAACGGTGCGCACTGTGCTGTATGAAAGAAACTTCATCCCATGTGCGTACAGCTGTGGAATGAACTTCGTGCTGTGGTTTTTTGCAGCGACTAGAATATGGACTTCTTCAAGAAGGGCATTAGAAGATTGTTACAGGGTCGGCAGCACGAGTGCGACGTCCCTGGTATTGCACATATTCATAGGCCATGGTAACCACTTTTTAACAGGTAGGCCGTGTACTTGTCTGCCGCCTAAGAGCCTAAGCTAATATTTGCCACCGAATGGTAGATGTGCAGAACTGTATTATCTTTATGTAAGATGTTACATAACGATGTCTGACCCCATTTCTGCAAATAAAGGATTTTGAATTTGAATAAAAAGAATCGAGGTGACAAACGGATGTGACGTCATTGGATTTGACAGACAGCCGTGATTGACAAAAATGTATAAGTATCATTGCGCCCCCTAAAATCCAACCACACGTCCTGATCCTCCATTTGAATTGCTAATCATCAATCATCTGGCGTGGCTAACGTGGCTCTGGTACACTTGACATTGGCGTCTCGCCATTCATAATTGTATTTTACTTGATATTGGCAAAATTGCGGCGATTTGCTGCAGAGGCCATTTTGAAAAAGAAAGAAGAAGAAGGATCATTGCACTTGAGCAAAAGACGTGAATTGAAGGAACTGAAAAATTTTAATACACCCTTATATACCGAATCTTAATAGATGCAGACTTAAAAACATGTATTGTGATAGCATAAAGTACTCACCCATGACTAGAAACATTTTACCCTGCTGCATGGCAGAGTATTGGAATGTATGATGCGTCAGGAATGTAAGTGTAAACTCGAGACCAGAGTATATAAATAAATACAGAAAATAAATCAGTCCCAGTTTTGAAAGTACTAAGCTTTGATGTTGCGAAAGATTTTTCACAGCTGTGAATTTGAGTAGATGCCAAGGTGAAACAAAGTCCACTGATTTAGATAAAGTGAACGATAGGGGTGCTCTTTTGACCTGCAAAAACAGATTAGAACATTGTAGTGCAACATAGAAGATTAGTCACACATGGTATCCATACAGGGCCATTATTCTGAGTGACATCAAGTTTTAAACGCAGTCGTAACGTGGGAAGACGGTGGATTATAATTTGTTAACATTATAATAGAGAACTGGTGTATAGACCAACATAAATGTGGCTTTTAGGAACGCGCGCAGTTACGAAAAGGTTTGTCACTCAGAATAAGGCGCCTGATATCCCTTTTTTTACCTTGGACAGGGTCTCCGGTATACAGCATAAAACGAGTAATATGTTAGCTATTGAGAGAGACAGCGCATAGAAAGCAGGCCGTTCGCCCCAAGCTCCCGAGTTGAGATCACTGTTTATTGCGAAGTACGCTCCGGCCAGAGGACCAACTATGAACCCAATAGAGAAAGCCAGACCTACAAGTGCCTGAAATTAAAGATTATTCTAAATTACTAATTTGCTTGAGGTTAGTCATCGCTTCCTCCTGTTTTTTTTCTCTGTAGGTAACTGAAACGTCTCAGTATTTTTATAATGTGCTTAACTTATTTAAAAACAGGTGATGAGAGTAATGGTATTTCTGAATTCGGAGCCAACAAAGGCAGACAGGGCAGAATACATCAGTACATCTATGGCAGTCGTTACGGGTAGTTGGAGCCCTAAAAACTCCAAGTGGGTTGTGTAGGTCATATGGCAGTCGCTTCACAGAAAAAATTGAAGTTCAGCCAAATCCGCAGATAATAGACTGTTAGAAGTTAAAACGGACCCCAGACTCCAAGTTAAAAGACTAAGGATTAAGGCTAGGATGAAGAACGCCGTGGATAAACCTGCAAAATAATTAAAAAAAGAATAATGTTGTTTCTTTTGGTAATTCAATCCCTTTGGATCCTCTAGATGGGACTTGCAAATCATAAACACGTCTAGTATTTAAATGCACTGTTGAGTTGCTACTTGCTGCATGCTATCAATTTAGTGGTAAAAACAAAAGTTAATAAAAAGTTAACAGCTTGTGAATACAAAACTAATTAATGTCCTAATGTAAATTCCAAACGAAAACATCACTAAGTGCTAAACATGATTACGTAAGTAATAATAATTATAGTCACTTGTTCACACACCAAACTCGTTTGTCGATGTCGAATTTTGGACTTACCTATACTTTTCCATTTACAGTTCGATATAAGGATACATAATCGGCAAAGTGTGGATGCTATTACACTTCTGCCTACCCCTTCGGGGATTTACAGGCGTGAGTTTATGTTTATGTGATACTATAAGGGTATGAATATATACTTACCATGCCCCTAGCTCTGGTCTTCTCGTTAGAAGCGTCCGTGACAATAGCCATGCTTAGGCTCACATTTGCTTTGCTCAAACCACCTATAAATCGAGCTAGTACGAAGACGCTGAAGGTGCTCGCACAGCTCCATAATGCATGCGACACTGCTATTCCAACCTAAAAAAAATCGAAGTACATTACAGGAGGCTAATGCAAGTTTTATGAAATTAAAATTAAAATAATAATAGGAAAATTAAAATCTATTAAAAGCTTAAGTAGGCAGATGTACCTAATTAAAATGCTGTAGTTGGGCAGCCCTATGGCATGTTTACGTACCGCGGGACTATACTGCACTTATTTCATAAATATGGCCGAGTTAAAATACTGTAATGTATGATGGTAGGTATTACCGTGCTATCAGTGACATTTTAAAGGTCGCGAACTAGAAACAACGTTAGATTTGACCTTCGTCTAAGGTCATAATTCTACTGATTGCATACTAAGTATTATATGGCCAAGTATGTACCTACTATCTGCTTTCAGGTTTCTTGTAACAGAACAAGAATATTTGTCTTGATTATAATGTTCAAGAAAATACTAAAACTATTAGGTAGGCCTGCTGATGGCAGGATCCGACCAACTGCTGACGTCAGTCCTGCTGGCTGTCGATCGAACTCTATTTGTTTTTCATACAGATGGCAGATTCCCATACATTATTTCAAAACCAAAAAATACGAACATATAGGTAAGGTAATATGGAAAAATCGGAACCCGGACTCCTAAGTGAAAGCAAAGCAAAGAAGAATTTGGCATGAAGCTATGATACGGGGTTTCGAACTATGCCACAGGCGAAGACCATATCTACCGCGACAATGACTAAAGAAATCTAGAGTAACTTCCTGGACACGATAATGCTTCATGGTACCTATCTAAGTGCTCGTCTTTCGTTCGTGCGTGTTCGTGTGCGCGTGAAATGTCGGATGTACGTTTCAAGATACCCTCACTACCATAAGACGTATCCGGCCAAAGAGGGCTCAGCTCAGCCCGCAAATTATATGATAAATGATAATCAAATGTTATTAAATCATTATAGTACTTTGATTTATAATCGAGGATATTGCATGCATGGGTAAAGGAACTGCATTTTCTACTGTAACCTTGATGATAGCTACTATGTATCTATTCTTAAATGCGCCAAATAATACAAGTGAATCCAATATACACTGGTACTAAGGGCTGAACGGCTGAATATTTTAAAATGGGCAGTTGATAAAGCTCATTTGCATACGAGTCCAAACCCGCTTCCGTTCCGCTCTTCGATCTCCGCTGCTCGGTGCGTCTTCTGCGACACGTGATAGTGCTAGACTTCTCCCCTATATTTTTCACCACCTCTTCAACATGCACAACTGCCTTATAAAAGAGCGGTAGCGGTATTGCACGTGCTCTCGCTGCCCACTGAGGTCTGCAGTGTTAACTGTGAAGCTTACAGGAACACATTGCAACTCCATCCACGCTAGGCACTCTGCCAAAGTGTGAAGCGGCGTATTCAGGGAGCTTCGACTAGGGGCCCTTAAGTATCAGCACCGGAGGCCTGGTGCCTGGTCTAGTGATCCTAACTGGCCTAGGTTGCCAAAGCTGTTGATACCCACATGTGAGCTACCCACAAAGACTGGTTGCATGCTAGCTGCGCGGGTCTGAGGGCGACGGGTGAGGCCACCCGTCACAGCAAGCGCTAACGCGAAGTTCGCTACATGTCGAAGTATTGTACTGTCGAAATTCAAACCGTAACTCCTCTTTGTTAGCGTAATTAAAAGTGGAGAGATTGTGAAGCGAGTATACTTACAGTATAGCAAAATGGAGTGTCCTACATGAAAGTATACCCCAGAAAAATGTTGCATTCGGGTATATTTTGAAATCACTAACACGGGCATATATATTTTTATTGTAAACCTGAACTCAACACTACAGAGCATTGGCTGAAGGTATAGATTCCATATACGCCACGGAGGCGGCGCGCATCGCGGGTCGATGCGCGCCCCCCCATACCTCGGGCGAGTCGGGGACCACGCGGTCCCCCCTACCGAGGAGGGCCAAACCGAGAGGGATGGCCCTGGGTCAGCCGGGGTGCGAGAGATATGTCACACGACAACCTCACCTTTGGCCGAGCACTATGATCCACAGCTAGATATTATTTGGATTCAATATGAAAAAGGTCCAAGATTCATGTTGTATGGATTTATTACTAATTAATATAACTTAAAACTTTCTTGTATTATTTTGATCACAAATCCAAAAGGGAAGCATGTAGGTGTGTGTATGTAAAATTTTCACAATTTGACACACTACTATGATTATGATAATTGAACTAATTAATTATGCAAAAGTTTTGATAAGTAATCATATACAGATAAACTGTACATGGCAAATACTATATTATCATTATTTATAAAATTATCCAATACTTCACCTAATTTTTTTTTATCTGTGATATCAATATCCCATAAATTTTATCATGATCCAAATGTTGAGAATGAAAAGATAACCGCTTATACGTGACCACAAATTGTGTATTGAACTACTTCACTAATGTGTCACACTGTAATCAATGCCAATAAAATAATTGATGCGGAGGCTGTATAAGTACAACAGCACATTAGGCATTATGGGTATTATTAAAATAATAAGTGGATCAATCTACTGTACAGACAGATGATATGATAATGGTAATTTTCTCCATGGCATAAGTACAACAGCACATTAAGCATTATGGGTTTTATTAAAATAATAAGTGGATCAATGTCTATTGTACAGATGATATGATGATGGTAATTTTCTCATGAACATACAAAATATTAAAATTCTGAAAACAACTTACCAAACAAAGTAGGAGCATTGGCTTCCTTCCATATGCATCTGACAAACTTCCCACAATAGGGCTTGTCAAAAATTGTAAGAAACTATACATAGATCCAAGTACCCCTCCAAACAGGACTGAAGCAAATTTGTCAGGGGCACCTGTAAACTTCTGAAAAATTTGTACTGCTCTTAGTAATGAAGCATACAAACTATTTCCTGTGCCTTCTTCTCTGTTGTAATAGTCCAGCAGTGATGGTAACAGTGGTAGTATCATTGTAAAAGCTAATAAATCTAATAATAATGAAACAAAAACTAATCCTATGATTTTTGTATTTGTTTTTGTACTCTTATCATCTTTCGCAACAGCTTTATGATTTACAGTTTTATTTAATCCATTCCCAATTCTCTGCCTCAGTTCTCCGTTGCCCAGATGATCCTAAAATATTTATAAAAATAAATATATTAAAAATAATATGCTTGTTAAAATTTAACATTGTGGCATGAAATGTTGTTTGAAACAATACATACCATTTTAATAAATAATATTTAATTCACTGCTTAGGAGAATGATTACCGAATAGCAACACGCCATTGAGTTAAATAACAATTTTAGACTGCTGCGATGTAGAAAAATAAACTTTCACTTCTTGAACCAGTTGTTGACTTGACTTAAACATTGTTAACATTGTCTACCCGTTAAGTTCAAAAGATTATGTCACGCTACAAGACACTTTAACATTAGCTACCTTTTTAACTTAGGTGGATTATTATCATATATTTTGACAGATTTTAACATTATACCATAGAGTAGACTCTTGAAACGGAAAAGAAAAATACTACATCTATGCTTGAAACTCGTCACTGCCATTCTCCCACAGAACAAAATATAGGTACTCCGATTGACCCCTTGTCCGAGTGTCCGGGTCCCAAACAATAAACAAACTACCTACTTTCTTATTAGGGGTTAGTGAGTTTCACGGTTACTCATCAATCTCGTCTCATTGTTGCATCGCAACAGATCCTTTTCTTTCATTCGTTTAAAGATTTTACGAAACTGCCAAACAAATTTAGCGGCGGAACGTCCTAGCTGGCGGAAGTCGCAAGTGGAAATTCGGGCTGGTTGCAGTGAGATACGTCTTGTACTTCAAAGAAACCATCGGAGCTCTATAAACACCTTAGAGTTACCAAGGCCCACATCTTAGGTAAATCCCAAGATGACACAGTCAGGGCACTCCCGAAAGATAATAACGCGTCCGAGCTTGAATCTAGACTTATATTCCATAAACGATTTATGATAGGAGCCCAGTCGAACAAAGTGGGGTTGGGAGTACGAGAGCCAAAAAGGGACCAGGATATACTTAGGTCCTTTCTGAAGCAAGACGAAAATGATAAATATCGAGTGCACGCGATGAATTTGGAAATCCAAAACGAATGGTTGACAATGGGAGAGTTCTGCATACCGATGGCTTTAAAGTGGCGCACCTTGATCTATGAGTGGTCGCCGGCCCTGTTAAAATTCTATCTTAACGCCTTTCAGATGACCCTTCCAGACCAGAGTAATCTGGTAAGGTGGGGGAAGGCCACAGAAAAACAATGTTATACGTGTGGTGAGGCAATAGGGACGGCTAGGCACATATTAGTAGGATGTAGGGTGCTTCTCGATAGAGGCCAATACTCACGCCGCCACGATAAAGTGCTTTTCATCATACGCGAAGCAATGAGTCTGGCAGTAGCTAGAGCCCAAAAAGGATTGACTACTAACAGACGTCATATCAACTTTGTGTCTGAAGGTTCATCCATAAAACCCAGGAACAAACCTTATTCAATCTTAGATACTGCCCCAGATTGGACTCTCCTAATCGACACGTATGAAAAGCACTATAAAATTCCGGAGGATGTTGGGGTTTCGTCATCTAGACCGGACATATTTCTATACTCGAAAACGACAAAATATGTGGTCCTTGTGGAACTTACTGTACCGTGGGAAACAAATATACCGAAGGACCACACACTTAAGAAAAATAAATACTATGATCTCACAAACGAATTAATCAAAAACGGTTACGTGGTTAATTTGTATGCAGTAGAAGTGGGAGCTAGAGGTATACCAGCTAAATCTCTCTATAACCTACTTAAAGATCTAGGCCTATCGAGAGCTACAATAAGCTCATTACTAGAACGAATGTCTAAAGCGGCACTAGTAGGTTCGTATCAAATTTGGTTAGGCAGGGAGGGGAACTTGGGTAGTGAAGGTGAGTGTTGATGTACATCAACAAAAGGGGCCCCTTCTAAACCTACACTTGGGTCGCAAGTCCCAGGCACTGTTCCGAGTTCCCAACTCAGCAACGCGATGGACCCGGCACCCGCACGGAGAATCCATGGATTGCTAAGAATATCGTCTCTCTCTAATTCACTGCTTAGGAGAATGATTACCGAATAGCAACACGCCATTGAGTTAAATAACAATTTTAGACTGCTGCGATGTAGAAAAATAAACTTTCACTTCTTGAACCAGTTGTTGACTTGACTTAAACATTGTTAACATTGTCTACCCGTTAAGTTCAAAAGATTATGTCACGCTACAAGACACTTTAACATTAGCTACCTTTTTAACTTAGGTGGATTATTATCATATATTTTGACAGATTTTAACATTATACCATAGAGTAGACTCTTGAAACGGAAAAGAAAAATACTACATCTATGCTTGAAACTCGTCACTGCCATTCTCCCACAGAACAAAATATAGGTACTCCGATTGACCCCTTGTCCGAGTGTCCGGGTCCCAAACAATAAACAAACTACCTACTTTCTTATTAGGGGTTAGTGAGTTTCACGGTTACTCATCAATCTCGTCTCATTGTTGCATCGCAACAGATCCTTTTCTTTCATTCGTTTAAAGATTTTACGAAACTGCCAAACAAATTTAGCGGCGGAACGTCCTAGCTGGCGGAAGTCGCAAGTGGAAATTCGGGCTGGTTGCAGTGAGATCACTCCCGGGAAGCTGGTGGCGCAACATCAGGAGCTGAGCTGAGCTAGCTAAGCTTTTTCTTACTTTCCTTCCTGCCGTGTTAAAGGAAATCGCAGGCATGATCCTAATCTTAATTAAAATTCTATTGCATAATGGTATTTTAAAATTTTAATAAAAGCGGATTCCCGAATTCTAATTCAGCAGTAACTAAATAGTACAAAAGTAAATCAAAATCGCTATTTAACTTTAAATCAAATCAAATCACATCACTGCACAACTGCAGTTAGCTAGGCTACAGGCAGCTACTCTATACACGTACCTATATTACTTACTCTGTGCTACACACCACTCTTTGGGCGCGTCGCCATTTTTCGCAGAATCATATTTTTACTCAACTTGAGCGAAAAAGTGGCTTGTGTTAACGAATACTTTCATAAAATAAGTATAAATTAGGTCATATAAAATGGGTGAAGACAAAGGTAATTAAATAATGTTACGTTTAAGTGAAACTATTGTATTAATTACGGTATTTTTAATGTATTGTACTCGATTACAGATCGCCGCCGTAGGTCTCGTTCTAGAGGGGAGAGACGGCGTTCTAGATCACGGTCAAGGGAGCGCCGGGAAAAGAGAAGAAGCAGATCACCTAAATCTCCAAACAAAAGATCACGCAGACGCAAGCCCTCTCTATACTGGGATGTACCTCCGCCGGGATTTGAGCACATCACGCCGCTACAATATAAAGCTATGCAAGCCGCTGGACAAATTCCAGCTAATATTGTCGCAGATACACCTCAAGCTGCGGTGCCAGTTGTCGGTTCGACCATAACTCGACAAGCCCGTAGGCTCTATGTAGGAAACATACCGTTTGGCGTCACTGAGGAAGAAACGATGGAATTCTTCAATCAACAAATGCATCTTTCAGGCTTGGCGCAAGCCGCTGGTAATCCTGTGTTGGCTTGTCAAATCAATTTGGATAAAAACTTTGCATTCCTTGAATTTAGATCCATAGATGAAACTACACAAGCAATGGCTTTTGATGGTATCAACTTCAAAGGGCAGAGCTTGAAGATACGGCGGCCGCACGACTATCAGCCCATGCCTGGCACCGAAAACCCATCGATTAATGTGCCAGGTGAGTGCATATAAATTATTTGCATCAATAATGTATTTTGGCATTAATATTATGTATTACTAGCTGATGCCCGCGGCTTCTCCCGCGTGGAATTTTGTTACCGTACCCGTGACCCTGAAACCCTTTTTAAAAACTTTCTCTTCGTAAGAACCATCCTCGTACTGCAAGGAATATTTAAAACTCAGTCCAGGCGGTCACGCGTACTGGTGTGACCAAGGGAAATAGGGATTCATTTTTATATACATACCTATATAGATTACTTTATCTTAGTATTACTTATAACCAATTCTCTGTTAAGTACTTGTAGCAATAGTTATATAGATGATTTCCGCCCTGTATTGTTTTAATGGCATGCTATATCAGTATATCCACAATAGCACTTACAAATCTTTGTCATGTAGGACACTTCAAATATGTAGTGCTTTTGGAAAACTGAAACATTCAGTACCTTAAGACACTAACATCTACTTAGACACATCTGTTTATATACCAAAAACTAAGTCGAACTTGATGCACAAATAATAAGGAAGGACCTACTCAAAAAAATATTGGAATAAAATTTATTTAATTCCCATTCCCCTAATACCCAGCAACAAAACTATTAGAATAAGTACATAGTATGTTTAAAAATAGAATGAAATGTTTATTTATTTCTAGCTGGTGTGATTAGCACTGTAGTTCCAGATTCTCCACACAAAATATTTATTGGCGGTTTGCCCAATTACCTTAATGAAGACCAAGTAAGTTGCTACAATTTGTTAATACTCATAATCTTGTTCTGTGACACATTGACTTGTGCATTTCTAATACGAGTCCAATTTACCTAGCTTTGTTCTTTTATTAAATTATCCAATTCAGTGTTTCACAGTGTATTTTAATGATAAAGTATGTTATATATTTACTTACAAAAAATAAAGGCTGATATTTATAAATATTCAATAGTTGTACAAGTAGTATTTGAAACAATTTCAAAAACATTTATTATATTTAAATGATGTACTCAGCTTACATTTATGTTTATCAGTCTTAACATGTGAAAGATTGCACATGAAGCACTTTAGACTTCAATTAGGACTTGTGATGAAAATATTCTTTGAAATTCAATAAATCACTACTGATTCAACAAAATTATATTTTGCAGGTCCATACTGCGTCTACTACTCTGTATTCTTACACACATCTCTTTAGGATCTCCCACATTTTCTTATAGATATGGACTAACATCATCCTTTTTTTTGTTTCTAGTATAATTGAGTTTAATTGTTTAGGTCCTTTTTTAAGATGAAGCATGATATTATTATTATCACTTTGGTGTTATGAGATTTCAAACATGTAAGTCACACATATCATAATTTTAAGCAAGAAAGCTACAATTTCTTGCACACACATAAGGTTCCCCTTAGGTAGCATTAGTTGCCGCAGCCATTTCAGGGCGAGATTCAACAGTTGACAGGGCTACGGTGGAGCCAGCAGTGAGCCGCGTTATGTTTTGGTCCGTTTCAGGTATTTTACAGGTACCCTAGCGGGGATGAGCGTGCGCTTCACGCTCAATATATTCTGAAACAACTCACTGATAGTTTGCTTTCTGCCCCTCCCTAGCTTAGATTTGGCACATTCGCGGCCCGCGTGTCACTGTTGTCTCTCATTCTCACCTATACGTCTTGTACTTGAATGAGACGTCGGCACTTCAAGGCAAGTCCTCCATTCACATCTGATTCTAACATGCGGCTAGACACAGGTCAGATAACATTCATTTATATGTATGTCTGCTGCATTTTATTAAGCAAATGTAAAGGGAACATTAAAATTGTGTGTAACGAATATACTGCATAATAGATACTATGGTTACCTAAGATTTTTTATTCAGTGTCAAACGAGCCTTAACTGAAAGCTCTGTACTGATCATGTATTGTGTGTGGCAGGTTAAAGAACTTCTGATGTCATTTGGACAACTTCGTGCATTCAATTTGGTGAAGGATTCATCAACAGGACTGAGTAAAGGTTATGCCTTTGCTGAATATGTTGACATTTCTATGACTGATCAGGTAAATATGGAAGAAAATCATTATTTTCTTGCACACACACTCACAATATTCACTATATTTTATTACATTCAACTTTTCATTTTTGTCCAGGCTATTGCAGGTCTTAATGGAATGCAACTTGGTGACAAGAAACTCATTGTTCAACGAGCCAGTATTGGTGCAAAGAATTCTACTTTAGGTAATCTAAAGCTTACATTAAACTTAGCTTAAGTAGAATTATTATTGACGTCAATAAGTAACAACCACGTTGTTCTAGATTGAATAAAAATATTTGACATTAACTGTGACATTATTTTGGTACATTCAGACAGGTTAAAGATATTATAGATTCAATGTGGTGTGCTATTTCTGGTAGTAGAGAAGTCCATTTTATTAGCTGATCAAACCTGATTCCAAGACTTTAATAACATTATGATTGCAGCAATGACAGGAGCCGCTCCAGTACAGCTCCAAGTAGCCGGTCTGACCCTGGCGGGTGCCGGGCCTCCTACAGAGGTGCTGTGCCTGCTCAACATGGTGACACCAGACGAGTTGCGTGATGAGGAGGAATATGAAGATATTCTGGAAGATATCAAGTAAGTTCACGATGCAAATAAAAGAAAAAATGTAAAAAAATGCGATATGTCCAAAGAATAATAGTAGTTTATGATACTGTTGCATAATAAGGGTTCTTATAACACGAGTGTGTTTTAAAAAAACGAGCCGTGGGCGAGTTTTTTTATATTTTCACACGATTGTTATAAGACCAAGTTATGTACAGTGTCATACACTACTTTATCTACTCTCATACTATAATACATAAACTAATTTATTTTACAAACCAAACCAAACTTTGTTTAATTTAAATCTATAGAACAAAAAAAAATGTTCGCGCCAAGGCGCAAACATCGATTGCGCATGCGTGTTTCTTTTTTTTTTTCCGAATCGGCGGATTCTTTTTTAAAGTAGAGGTTTGGTCCAGATGGCGGTTGTATAGGTGTATCGTTATGATTAAAAAGTTATTTTATGATATAGGTGTCCATACAAGACCTGTATCGTAATAAAACTTTTTTTTTGGTCTGTGCGTAATGTTCGTCATAAGAGTTTTGATTTCAATTTTATAATCTTTGTATTATAGTATCAGAGTAGATAAAACATAAAACAATATTTTTCATATTGCATAATATGTATAAGCATGAATACTTTTTATTTTACTTTTAGGTTGGTGTAGGCTAAGTGCGGACAAAAGAGGTCCTTATCCTATCGGTCTCATGTCTGGCCTGTAGGCCCCCCCTAGGGAAGAAATAAGGATTTTTTTAGTTCTGTTGTCTCCCCTAGGTTGGGGAGACGTCAAAACTTACTTTTAAAATCATATTTTGAGTACTTGTGTCGCCCCATGTAAATGTCAAGCGTTACAATAAAACCGTAAAAGAAAAATACATTGAAAGATAACATAGGTCTTCAACTCAGGCATAATAAATATTACTTTAATACTTATTTATTTGCAAGTAGCCAGTATGTACAAACATGATAAAACTGTGGGGAGGAGACATAAGTACACAAAATATAATTTTAAAAGTAGGTTCTGATATCTCCCAGCTTACGGGAGACAACAGGATTGATGATATCCTGATGTCTCCCCTAGGGGGGATATCAGGGGAGACACGAGATCAGACTGTTTCATTAGCTTTACTATTTTTTATTTCCAGTAAGTAAACCAACCATTTTAACTACTAACACTGCTTTTTGTTTTACAGGGAGGAATGTAACAAATACGGCTGTGTTCGCAGTATAGAGATTCCAAGACCTATTGAGGGTGTAGAAGTACCTGGTTGTGGAAAGGTGTGTAGTAATTTGATGAAATTGCTTTTTATGACTTGATGATTTGGTGAAAATTGGCACTAAAGTTCACAATATTGGATCTAAAGAGCAACGAAAATTGCTGTTTCAGTACCAAGTTTTTACTCAACGCGATTCCTATTGTATTTCATAGCTTCAAGAAATGATATTTTAAATCATATGAGAAATTATCAATACTTCATAACACCGTTCATCCTAGCGATCGACTACAAACCTAGTATATTTAAGGCTTTCTACACACCAAAACCGCTGGCAAGACTGTCATCCCAATTTTGGCACAAGTTGTGCAAGCAACGTTCTGAATCTGCCGGGTTATTTTCAACTTTTGTGTATTAGATTTTTAAATCACTAAAGTTAATGAATCCATTTTGTTTTCCAGGTATTCGTCGAGTTCAATAGTATTGCAGACTGTCAAAAGGCACAGCAGACCCTTACGGGCCGCAAGTTCAGTAATCGTGTCGTCGTCACTTCGTACTTCGATCCTGACAAGTATCACCGCAGAGAATTCTAACTCACATTTTTGTCTCTAATTCCTTGATACATACAATCTCATAATACATTGAATTCGATTAAATGAAATAAATTATAATACCTAAAATGTTTTTATTTGATTAAAAAAATATCATGAAAACAATCGATTGATTAAAACTATTTGGTGGTATGGTTTAACTGAAGATATATTTTCAGATAATTAAACTTGCATCAAGACTGATGCAATTTTACTTGCATAATTTAGAAATATGCAACTAAGAATTCGTCGAACTTAATGTTTAACAGAAATAAATCGGTATATTCTGCGAAGGAACAACCATCGTAAATATAAGTTTCTTTTGTTCTGTAAATCTTACATTTAACCTTATAAATTAAAGAAAGAATTATATTTAGAGCTTAGACGTCCTGTTGCATCGCGGGCTGGTAAGTGTTAAGTGATCCCGTCTCTGCTGAAAGAACTAATTTCCTCATTACTACGTAGAGAATACCGCCAACTATCAGCATACCGATGCCAGCCATCAGACTAATAGCCCAAGCTGGAACTGCGTTACCATCTGGAAAAAAACAATATAGAAAATTATTTAGGGTCACAGTTGTTGTGCCATGAACTGCCACAGTGCGGTCCTATAATCATAATACGTAAGCGCAAATACATCCTAAATTAACAAGGTTGAATCGCACCCAGAATGTACCTACAGCTTACTATGCAAGCAACGTGAACGCCAACACTTAAATCAGGTCGGAGCCTTAAATGTTAGATCATTTTTTCTTATTCATGGGTATCAATTACCGGGATTTAAGGTGACCCAATAAGGCAATTCCTTTGCATCCCGACTGACCCTGCACCATAGTTTAGTTAGTAGTTTATAATAGTTCAGCTTTGCCCCCTCGGGTGTGCGAACTATACTACTACGGTCTACCCGATAGCGGATACGCTCACCTCCTTGTCCGCCCATCTGCGATAGAATCCGTTAAAAAGTGGTTATATTTCAACGTAGAAACCTTCAACAGGGCTGCTCAAACTTGTAAGCCACGTGCAAAGCGTTTTCTTCGACTGCGATTAGTTCCGAGTATGATTGCTATTTACAAAAAAATAAGATTACTTACGGTAATATGTACGGGTCATCACACGCCTGCCTCTCAGAATTTTTCGCCGGGCTTCGGTTTCTTGTGTCAAGACGCTCAGAACAACTGAAAAAGTTTTAGGATGGTATGGTCAAAGTAACGAATTTATATAAAAACAAAATATTTAGTTAGACTCATCTCACTCATCATCATAGGGCCAAATAGGAGCCCGGGAGAGACTATTCTCTCCCGGGCTCCTATTTGGAGCTGGAGGTTGGTCTTACTACCATGAACGCCCGAAATCGTTCAAAGTGGAAGAGGAAAAGCCGGTAGGCGGACCTACCTAGGTAAGTAGGTACTTATGACTATTACAAAATACTCGTAATAATCTTTTTTTTATCCGTATTTTTGTTCAAAAGGGAAAGAACCAAATCAACTTTAGATAGGTATCTGCTCCACTCCACTCACTGATCACTAATAAAATCATTATCATTCTCAACAATTCGTCTTTCACTTCACTGTTCCTACTGGATTTGATTGAATAAACAGGTATCTACAGAGAGTCAGGATTGAATAGGTAAGTAGGTAGGTACTTATTGATACACCCACGTACGATAATTAGGTACCTACTTCTATAGGAACCTCACTATATTCAACTAAATCTATGGCTATAGTAAACAGGTACCTAAAGGTATAACTTCATCTTCATCCAAGTTATTTACCTACTTAACTAATTTCTTGTTGTTGTACATCACTACACATGATTCGATATTTCCAAGTCTATTGGAAATTACGTTTCTACAATACATTAGTAAAGACAATGAAAATAGGTCTAGCTATAAAGAGATAATGAAATGAATAGATAGGTTAGCACAAAACACAGGCCAGGTAGAAAAATACCCACCTAAAATAGCAGCCAAGTAAAACCACAATGACCTTTTCTGCGCCATTTCTTGAAGTATTTTTTATTAAATAAGACACTAAAGAATCGAAAACACTTTGCAATAAAGCAAAACTGATGACACACTAAAACACAGCAGCAAAAGGTGTGTTCTTGAGCATAGGCCGTTATCAAACTGAGATAAGATAGTGCGATGATTAGTAATGTGTACCTATACTGAATATGAAATCTAGTACGCAGGTATACGTACTGAAAAAATGATAAACTTAGAATGTAAGCATCCGCCTAACAAATCCATGTGTCATTGCTTTCGGAGAATTAAACTTTTCTCGTCACTAATATTGCGTAAATTTATCATTTTATTGTTTTTATTTTACTATTGATTTGTCATATTTGCAATGAAGACCCTCGATGGGTACTATAATACATCTACATAATGAAAATCCTTTGTTTTCAACGGGTGCTAAGTGTTACTAAGGTAGCAAGCAAGAGCACGCGTTATTTCGTAACGACGGCGATGGATGTAGGGACCTTCTAAGCCAAAACTTTTTGAAAGTATCTAAATTTACAAACCCTTGCAATGTCAGAGGTAGGTATTAACTTCTCGCTTTGCCACCAGGAAACAGCTTCTAGTGCAGAACTTTCACAGCTCGAGGTTGATGGTAAGGCGGCAGCGACCTCTTTTAAAAAAGGAACAGAAGAGTGGACCCGAACTCCAGTGCTATGGAAGTGACTGAGATTGGTGCTCGGATGAAGAAAAGTATGAAACAAAACTGTTTCCTTTCCACTGACAGCACAAAAACTCTTCAGTGAGCTCTGGCTACCCTACTCTGTCTTCTCTTATTATACCTTATAAAAGAATTAAATCAAAGCGGCCATCGCCGTCAGCAAGTCTTGAAAGTAAACATTTAAATAATAAAATATGTTCTAAAATACTAACTTTATTTAATTATAACATCTACAACTAAACTCAAATAAAACGTAATTCACCTCATAAATTAACTTTGAAATATATTTTTGAGATCAGCCTCAGCAAGAACTTTAGCTGTTACAGAATCTTTGTTTTTAGGCATTAATTTAGCAGAAGCTTCCAATTGTCGTTCACTGCCTACTGCTTCTGCAGTTTTTGTAATCAAATCTTCTTCAGGTATACCTTCAGCTTTCAACTTTTCATATTGCTGTACTAGTCTCTTAGTTGGTGTTTCAGATTGACTTGTGAGACTGATTGCTGCTAGGCCATGTCCATGTGAATGAAATTTCCTGTGAATAATCAACTTCTAAAGTAATAATCATAACTAAACTCAAACCTTAATAATACAAAGCTTCCATACTTACGCTCTCACAACATCTTCAGGATAAAGAATTTGCCTAATGGGTTTTGCCTCTGGTTTGGGTTTAGCAAATTTTGGCTCTGTAATTGGTGGAAATGCTCTATATACATCAAACCAAATGGGTCTATCATCAGGTTTCATAGCTCCTTTTGTGAGTAACCCCTCAACTCTGCAATGCAATTTTATTCATTAGAACTAAATAAAAATCAGTGCTTAGTTAATATTACCAACTTTTCAAAGGAATAGTGATGACTGTGACATAACACACTACCTGTTCAAAGCTGTGGTTGATCCTACAACTTGTACTTAGGAACTTAAAGTCAAGAATGGACAATAAGTTGAAAAAGGATAACGCCAATATTTTTAAATAATTTATTATAGTATGCAGACATTGAAAATTATATCTAATACAAGTAATACATTAGGTGAAATAATTTAAAAATCATTCTGCATTGCATGAAAAATTGTTCTACGCAAGTTTTCCCATCCGCTTCTTTTGGTTTCAGAAATTAATTTTTGCTGTAGTTTCTTGATGTCATCCTCCAACTCCTCAGCTAATTTATCACTCTCTGCTTTTTGATCTGAATCCATTTCTTCACATCTAAAAAAGAATTATATTTAAATAGGGTCTGGGGTTGTTATAATAAATTGAAAACATTTACAAAAATAAATAAATACTGTTTCTTAAATGAAGTAATAATCTCTTTCAAGTTTTTCAGTTTTTGTTTATGGGCTGTAGTCGCCTGTTGCATACACTTCACGACAGCACCAGTTAAATGTTCTAATTTCTTTTCATTATCTTTCATGGCATTACAATCAACTTCTAACTGCACCATGACCTCAGACAAATTGTTAAGGAGAAGATCATTCTTTTCTTTCCTGTAATTATAATTCCTTATTTATTAAAGTAGGTAACTATTTTAGGATACTTTATTGAAGATATAAAACTTACCTTGCTTCCTGGTGATGATTCATTACATCTAATATTTTCTGTCGTGACTCTTTACAAGCTTCCACATTAACTTCTAGCTTCTTTTTCTTAGCATTGGCCTGATATTGACCAATCAAATTAGATAATCCTTCTTCTTCAGTAATATCATTAGAAATATTTTTTGGACGTTTCTGACCCTTCTTAATATTTGGAGAATCTTTTAAAAATTGTGAGTCATTTAGTAATTCGTTCAAATCGCCTGGTAAAAATTTAGGTTTTCCTGCTTTCCTTGATGCCATTTTCACGTAGTTTCCAATAAATTTGCTGATTTACTAACCGCACTCTACTGAGTCAGAAAGAAATTCCCGCTTTTTTCATTAACATTTACCGCGCAAGAATATTCTTTTTTTAATGCATGACGTGCGCAAAGGGGCAAAAATTAAAAAAGATATGCGATAAAAAAATGGTACCTGGTAAAAATAGTCCCAATTCTTTCTAGCCTACTGCTTGCCATCTTGATTTAGTATATCTTTAATTTACACCTAATCTATATATTTTTATTTTCTTTCATAAATTAATATTATTCAATTTGTTTATAGTCACAACTTATTTGTAGGTTACATTAGAATTTGTTATTTTGACAGTTTTGACACTGTGGACATCAACTTGTCAACTTTTTTTCCATCGTTGCTCCATTGTCTGGAAATTGATGAATCTATCTAACAGGAAGTAAGTTTTTTCCAACAAATTCTGTATAGTTGACTTGTTTTGGATTGGCTTTGCTAGACAGCCTTAATTGCTAATGCTTAACATAGCCTATGTCCTTTCTAAAGGTCAAATTTACCCCTATATATTTCATCAAAATCAGTTCAGTGGTTTAGGCGTGAAAGCTAACACACAGACAGACAGATTATAAAATTAGTATGGATTTCAAGAGTAAGGTAGGTACAGGTACAAGACGTCGATCATGGACCGCTCTCCTTGCTCCTACTCGTTCTTGAAATTTAGGTTATCTTGGCCTTTGGAACCGCTGTCTAACCCTTCCCAGGTTGACATGTCAATCACAACGGCAAAATCCCTGCCTCATTTGTTAATCAGCACCTTATTTTCCCACGGAAAGCGAAACTCTTATATCAGGCTCGAAGGTGAAGTTGGCTTCAGTCAGCGGTCTCGAGTCATTGTGACTTCACTTTCGCATTTATAATATTATTATTATGGATTTCAAGAGTAAGGTACAGTACAGGTACAAGCAGTCGATTATGGACCGCTCTCCTTGCTCCTACTCGTTCTTGAGATTTAGGTAAACCCCCTGGGGGCTGCTGTCTAATCCTTCCCAGGTTAACATGTCAGTCACGACGGCAAAACCTCTGCCTCATTTGTTAATCAGCACCTTATTTTCGAGGGGAAAGCGAGACTCGAAGCCAACTCATACAAGATTTAAATTGAAGTGAGACATAAAAATAAGCAAATACACGAGGTTCAGTTTATAAATCATGTATTTTCAAAATTAAGTCACAATACAAATCATTCAAGGCATTCTTTTTCTCAACTTAAATATTTTTTCATTACTTATTATACACTTAAATCTATTTACAAGTTTAGAACCTCAATATAATTTTATTTCTGGAAGAATCCCATTTTTAAATATTCTCTAGTAGGTATTAAGTATTATTATTATTCCAAGAACAACCTTACTCAATATTACTAACATTTAGATTCTTAGGAGTTATTTTATTTGCAAATACCATCGAATATAAAAAGTTAATTTATCAGTCTCCCAAAGAATTGATGTTTATTGCTAAATTATTATTATAGTAAATAGTTAGTTAATATGAGTAAGGCGGCATTATAATATTCACGTGAAAATACTGTATATTTTCTTTATGCGAGATTCATAAGCGGCTATGATTGCGACCGATGCTTTCGGAAACATCGCTTGTCTGCTTGTCGTGTCAGAATGTCGGAGACGAATGTTCTGTGCGTAAAAACTCGAAGAATGTCTTCTCTAGCTTCTTGAATACCTTCACATACAATTTTACTCCTTTGAATATTACCCTGGAACAAATAAAAATACTTACTACAGTACTAATTTGAGAGTACGAATTTGTGCAATTAATACCAATTGTATCAGTTGTCCTATTAAATGGAAAACAATCTACTACTACTGTAGCTAATACTGTGATTATGTTTGCATACAAATCTTCCGCAAATATTTACATCCATTGTGCAGTTTGTAAGATCTAAGTGTATAGACATACAAACCTTCAGTAGTTCTAGTAGAGTGTGCGAGTGTGGTTGGAGAGCGGAAAGCGCGCGACCTGACGCTGTCTCCAGCGCTCGCAGGAGGCCCGCCAGCTGCTCGCCCACATCCGACTCTAGTGACATCTGAAACAAAAACCATTAACATGTTCTATTAGATAGTTGTAATAAAATAGTAGTTTATGATACTGTTGCATAATAAGGGTTCTTATAACACGAGTGTGTTTTAAAAAAACGAGCCGTAGGCGAGTTTTTTTTATAGTATCACACGAGTGTTATAAGACCAAGTTATGTACAGTGTCATACACTACTTTATCTTCTCTCATACTATAATACATTAGCTAATTTATTTCACAAACAAAACCAAACTTTGTTTAATTTAAATGTAAAATGTTGGCGCCAAGGCGCAAACATCGATTGCGCATGCGTGTTTCTTTTTTGTCCGACTAGGCAGATTCTTTTTTTAAAGTGGAAGTTCAGTCCAGATGGAGTTTGTATAGGTGTATCGTTATGATTAAAAAATTATATAATGATATAGGTGTCCATACAAGACCTGTATCGTAATAAAACTTTTTTTTGGCCTGTGCGTAATGTTTGTCATAAGAGTTTTGACTTCAATTTTATAATCTTTGTATTATAGTATCAGAGTAGATAAAAATATTTATGATTTTGATGGGCTCCAATTGCCAAAAACATCGGTTCGGAACTTCAGATGTCTGTCAGTTATAGTAGGCCTAAAGATTGTCAAAAAATAAGACATAAGAAATGAAGAATATTCACTGATCCAATTGATGATGCACTGAAAGTAACTATGGCGGCAACATCTTGAGGGACTACGCCACGCCACAGCACCGGCCTTACGGATGCAACAAGCGGGTTAATCTATCACCCCCTAGGCCTGCGCTATGAGAATCCACCTACCCCTGTGCATTCAGTGTCCTCATCCTGCCTCGGAAACCCGCGTATTTAACAAGATGTATACTTTGGACACAAATCTTGCACCAAGAAGATATACGTAGAACGTTACCAGGTCGTCCATCTGCGCGGTGAGGTGGTGCACCTTCCAGCCCTCGGCGCTGGTGAGCACGTGGCGCTGGCTGGCGATGGCCACGATGTCCCGCGCGCGAGGCTCGCGCCGCCGCACGTCGCCGGGCCGGGTGAAGTGGAGCGCCGTGCTGCGCCAGCCGCACACGTACGACGACGACAGCAGGGGACCTGCACCACACGCACCACCATAATTATGTAGTTAGCGTCAAAAGTAGATGAGCATTGTCAGATTGTGAAAATCCGCGACCGAAGTTATGGAACTGTATTTCAGCAGAGTGTACTTCGTCTTATAGGAAGTTTTATCATTGTTGAAATCCGCTCTTACTAGTGGACATGTTTTTATAAAGTCTATTACATACTATAAAAACAATGAATTACTTACGTTTAGGAGGGTTATATGTAACAGGGGGAGGCGTGGGAGGGGGTTCTTCTCCCTGAAACTCGCACTGCCTCACTTCGTTAGTTAATCTGAAACCAAAATGTAATGTCAAGAATTTATATCTAATAATTAACAAACAAGAGTAATCTTCTGTTATTAATGCTTTTTTACCAATTATTGTTTTTTTTTCAAGCGTCGACTAAATCAAAATCCAGTCAAGGTTTCGAAATTCGAATCACTTTTCATCGCTCACTTTTGGTGCGTAAAATCTCGCAGCAATAGTGTCATTTCTTTTTTCGAACATTTCTAAAATTCGAAATCTAATTTTGAATTTCGAATTACTCGCTTTTGTTGCGTAGAAGCTCACAGCAAACGTGCCCGCTGTAGAGGCTAAAAGCGAAAGAGTTCTTACACTTGCTTCCGTGGCTTCTTCCTAGGCGACAGGTCGGGGTGGGATTGGGCCTGGTGAGGCGGGTGGTGCCTCGGCTCGGGCTCGTCGTCGGGCGCGGGCGAGGACGCGGCGCTGATGGTGGTGGAGCCCGAGCCTGCGCCGCAGCGCCCCGCCGGCACGTCCTCCCAGCCAGTGCTCTCCGGGCGGAGGTATCCGCCGGACGACTTTGATGGAGATCTGATGGGATATCAGTCATAGAAAATATCATTATGGCTCTTGTATACCATAAAAACAATTTGGAACCTTTTACAAGATGGCGGCCAAGGCACGAGGCGGGACTAGGGACCCCACAAACTTGGATTTAACTTAATTCGGGAGGAAACAGCCCGACTGAAAAAACTGAAAAAATACGCGTAAGACCCAGGCTAAACTGCAGCTAAGACCGATAATGTTTATGATGTTCGATGTTTTAGGGGGTATACAGAAAGAATGCTGGTAGCTAGCGCAAAGCAACCAGCGCTTATTGGTGCGGTTATCATTAAATGAGACAAAAATTGACTGATTCCATCTGCTTGTTTTATATTATTTTAGAATAAACCAATAGAATGGACGGGCGCCCTTAAGCTCTGACATATCGGCGTCAGCTACCAGCTTTCTTTCTGTATATGGCCTTAGGTATGAAGAAAAACGATTTAGATCTTCTTTAAATTGTTTGTTAATTCTTTTTAACTAATATTCATCTTTTTGGTAAAAAAAAAATGTCATTAATCCGTAATAAGTGTACAGCAAGTGTGTTAATTTCAAATTACGATGTTTTGAAGTGTACAAACGTTGAGTTCCGTGAGTCCCATGTACCGAATTTACATATAATATTGTAATCCCGTTGTTCAAAAGCAGTTACAGTAAAAAAAAAAATGTATGCACTTACCCATCCAGTTCTCGCTTCCTAAGTATAGATGGTCGGGGCAAGACTTGTGTGGACATAGACGTCGGCGGCAGACGCGAATCCCCTGACATTGACACAGCGTTCACAACCGTCACTGGTACAAATATAACAATGTCAATCAATTATAAAGAACAACTGTAGCTTTACATAATATTCAAAATTTAAAGATCATTTTGTGCTGTTAAGTATTCATTGTCGTTGACTGTACATCATGACCAATTCTTATGTGTTAGTATGGAAGGGTCACAATGTGTTAAGTATCAATCATCCATACGGCTGACCTTTTTTTCGTGCTGAAATCCCTTTGGATTGGTGCTTATATGTCGGACTCGAACCGACCAAACCAGCAAATAAGTCTGACCTGGCCACCACTGACATTCCATCCTGAGTAACACACAGATTTAATGTAAAATGTAGTAAATTTTCAATCATTTTTCATGCTAAATATACAAATCGATTTAAATAGAAAAAAAAATCGGTCTAGGTGGGGTTTGAACCCGCGATCTTTGCCTTACAGGGGCAATGCTATGAGCACCCAAAGCATTGCATTGTCAAGGCAAAGATTGCCTTGACAATGCAATGTAGTTATTACCAAAATAAAAACTAACCTTGCGACTGGTTAGGTAGCGGTTGAGATTGCTGATGCAAGTACGGCCCTAGAGCGCGCGGCATTGGCTGATGCGGCGTCACAGATGCAAGAGGCACATGTTGTACCACAGGGGCGATAGAGGTGTGCTGGGACACGGGCAGGAGGGGCGCGGGGGCGGGGTGCGGGGGGTGCGCGGGCGGAGGGGTGGTGTGTGCGCCTAGCGAGCTGCCCCGAGACACCTCGTAGTACAACTGGGCCGGTGCGCTGTTGCCGACCACGCCACGGACGCCAACGCTGGCCACACCGACCACCTGCTAAAGAATGAAACGTAGGTATCAGAAACATATTGAACAACCGAAAATTTTCGTCAAACAAAATTCTTACGATACACCATTCATAGGCACTTAATTAAAAAAAAAACATACTAAACCAATAAACTAGGCAACCATTAGTTATAGTCTGTTTTTTAATTTCAGATAGTAAAATGACATTACCTGTGTTGCCGGTTTATTGCAATTAAAAAATAGTCATGTGCTACCAGTATCGAAAGTTGTCGATAAACTAAATTTAGTCCCGATTTTTGTAGGTTACTTTATTTTAGCTTATATGGATAGTGTATGAAGCTAAAAACCTTTTTACTTTTAACTTTTTTATCAAAATATAATAAAGCCAAACCACTTGTATCTAGGCCACAAACATTGTCGATAGTTTTGAGCATGTCACCAAGCACTAAAAGCTGGTATCATTATTTCATAATTTGAAATTTGCAGGTGTCAAAAAAAATTATATTCTATATAGAAAAATATTGATAAACTGAAACTTAGATAAGTACCTAAGCGAATGGAGTATAAGGTAGTTTGTAGTTTTTGGTATCATGAAATTATTAATAGTTGAGTATCTCACTTTGGCAGGTTGGTAGTTCCTCTGTAGCAGAGGCAATGGACGCGGGGTGGAACCGGCTGGTGTCGGAGTAGGGGCCCGCGGTGGTACATTTCGGCCTGGACCCGATATTACACCACTTGCTATTAACAGATAGATAATAATATAGAAATATAAAAGTACTAACTACACTGCTTAAACTAGTAATACTCCTATAAGAGCAGCAAGAAGGTAGTAATAAGCCACACATATTCATATACAGATCACGTACTGTGGCAAAATGCCCTATACTCATCTACAGACATAATGTGGATGTTTGTTACTCTTTCACGTAAAAATTATTGAATAGATTGTAATGAAACTTCAAAATAATATAGCTTTTACATCAGAATAACACATAGACTAAAATTTATAACGATAACCGCCATCTACGCGAGCGGAGCCGCGGGCAAAGGTTAGCACTTTATAAAAACAAGACCAACTTACACGTAAGCACAGAAGTCGTAGGTAATGTCACAATAGAAGAATGCGAAGGTTGTGTAGGTTGAGTAGACGGTACGACAGGAGTGGGAGGACGTGTGTTACGCTGCCCATAGACTAATGTACTACGAGGCCCTCGTGTACCACTAGACCAAGTGCCACCTGTAAAAATAACAATAAGATAAAAACTGTTTAAAAATTGACCATATTTTTGCAGAACGGAACCACACAGTTCCGTTCTGCATATTGGGCGGTTCCTTACTGCATAAATAGGGACATCTTTAACTAGGATAATCTGCATAAGATCTTTTACTACGATGTCTAAATTTAATAGGCAGACTATTTATATTGCAAACAGGATGCCTTATTAATAATTATAACTATGACTCTACTGAAAACTGAGATTGTAAAACAATATAGTATTTTCTTTGTGTATTTATTAAGCAAAACAAAAGATCCCTCTCACCCTGAGAACCAGTCGACTGGGAATTTGCTGCGGGAACAACTGGACGAACTGCAAGTGATGCACCAGCAGCTAAACCTCGTGGTACATGGCTTGTTACACCCACTCCGACCCCTTTGCTCACCAACACCCCACTTGTACTGCTTACATTCACATTTGAGAGCACGGCTGTTACGAAAACAAAGTTTCTGTGATTAAAGTATTTAAGTTTCAATAATTTAACATATTTATGGATGAAGTAGGTCTCATGTTGCAGTCCCACTGTTGAGGTTGGAAAATTTATTTGTATATGTCGTCGTTGTTCTGCGAAAACCCGGTAAATCAATTTTTTTCATAAAGGGCGATTTATGTTACTATTTTATTTTTCTTCAGAAATGAAAACGTAGTTGGACTCAATGAGCAGTTTTCTAGTAGGTATTTATAGCTTTCCTATAGACGCTCTAGATGGCGCAGCCGGCACTTTTGGTAAGATTTTCAGTAGGTATTTTACTTTAAGTACTTTTTCAGCTGACGACCAGCCTTGTCCACATCCGATCTTAAAGCCCTAATCCATTAATTTCGTTGTGTAATATCTCGTGGAATCATGTCATGTTGTCACAAAAAAATACCGAGCGACTCGGTCATCCAGGTATGTATTATTAACTAAAATTATGTAGGCAGCAACTTTTTGAGTTTACTATGTTACATACAAACTTCAACGCTTCAGAAACAGCAAATTATCAAATTAAGACATTCGGTCAGTTCATGTTCAAGTTTAGTGCCAGCGCCATCTCCTGACGATTTTAAAAATCAAATTGATTATACCTACTGGAAAACTGCTCATTGTCTATTTTTCAAGATTTATGGTAAAAAGTCACAGGTTTAATGCATTATCAATATAAATAATTTTTCATGAGGGGTTTAAGTCTAGTCTGATATAAAGTTTTTCAAACAAAAAGCAGTTAATTTGAATAAATTGTTTTCGCTGAGTATTTAATTGATCGGTACTAATGTATCACTGCAACGAAAACAAAGTAAATCGCCGTACTTGTATATGTCACGCGGCAATGCTGCCACCTGCTATGTTTAGTTGTAAAAACTACTCACTTGTCGCAGTTTCGCGTGCGGATGAATAACTGAGTGATAAAGATTTTTCAATTCACTTGCTCATTAAATGGCTCTAATCTCACCGCAATTAGGCATACAAGGATACCACGAGTCGATATATATCACGAGTGGCATATAGATTATTTTTTAATTTTATTGGTTGAGTTGCATTATTCTTAAAAAAACGATACAGAAAAGATCGTGTTCAATAGAACAAATAAATTAATATTACCTTTGTAACGTATTTAAATACAAAATTTCATCTTGTACGTGTATAATAAACAAAACTTTCACTCAAATATACTTAACTTTTGTTTTCTCTCTGTTTGAAACTTTAAGTAAACTTAATTTACTAGTTTGTACACGCGTTAAACAAAAAAAACCCTTAATCTTTTAGTTTTTGGCAAATGTGCGAGCATAGATAACCTACTCGAATTGTTTCCGCTAGTCCGCCAGTGCCAAAAAGTTTCGCAATTCGTTTGTACTGTTGAAATTAAAGTTATTTATTAATTAAAATGTCTGCAAGTACTGGTTATAAAGAAAACGATTTTGGTTCCTAGTACATCACCCTATAAAAACACAATATACTGTACAATGTGCTTGATGTGAGGTCCTTAACGTTAAGGAATGTTAACTACCTGAAAAGTGCAAGGGTAAATATATATTTTAGTATTCTTTTATTCACAAGTGTATTGATAAACGTCGTATGATACACGTGTGTTTTGTTGATTACCGTCTTCGGCTCTCTTTAGACCCTTGCCTGGCGACTCAGGTGTTAATGGCATCTGAGCGGTAATCACCAAACTTTACACACTTGTACCATTATCTACTATATTTAGTGGGTGTGTCTGTTTGTCCAAAAAACCTGGCCATTTATTCTATGTCAGATTGGGTAATGTTTTTAAAAGAGCACGATCGAAGCAAATATCCAAGAAAGACAAGAAAGTCGTCACAAAAGGAAGATACTTGGCCAGAGTTAAAAAACAACGAATTCAAAGACTTGAAGCATTTATCGGATAAAATATTAATAAATATTACTAATGATACAGACGGAAATCAAGTAAAATGGTTTATCTACTCTGATACTATAATACAAAGATTATAAAATTGAAATCAAAACTCTTATGACAAACATTACGCACAGGCCAAAAAAAAGTTATAACGTCCATTTGGACCAAGAAGGTTGAACCTCTACTTTAAAAAAAGAAACCGCCGATTCGGAAGAAAAAAAAAGTAAAAGTGAGAGTAGATAAAGTAGTGAATGACACTGTACATAAACTTGGTCTTATAACACTCGTGTGATACTATAAAAAAACTTGCCTACCGACTCGTTTTTTTAAAACACACTTTTGTTATAAGAACCCTTATTATGCAACAGTATCATAAAGTACTATAAAATAAGACGTTTTTAGACGCGGTCAGGAACAGACTGTTGCGACGTGTGAAAGTATGGAAGGAGGCGCTTGAGAACGGCGTTCTGAAGTTAAATGTGGCGAAGACAGAATACTTGGCGTTAAACTCAACAGATCCCACACCTGTCCGCATAGGCGGTGACTTGATCGAGCGTACGCACCAGGTTAAGTACCTGGGATCTAGACTCTACGTAACTGGTGACGTTGACTACGACATCAAGGCACGTAAGGCCGCCTCGTGGGCCAAGTGGTGGTAAATGACTGGCGTCACATGCGATCCTCAAATGCTCTCGGGTTGAAGGAGCAGGTCTATAAGACGATCATTAGGCCTATCCTTTTACACGGCTGTGAGGCATGTGAGACATGCAGCTCCTGCTTGTGTCGTTCGGCCACCCGAACGACACAAGCAGGAGCTGCATGTCACGGAGATGAAAATGCTGCGGTGGATGTGCTGAGTCATGGGTATAAGTCGCGTGAGGAACTCTCGTATCCGCGGCAGCCTTCACGTCCGTGACATCGTAGATAAATTGCGAGAGAGTCGCCTTCGCTGGTGTGTCTTGCGGTAACAGCCAGGCTACGTGGGTAACAAATACCTGGCAATGGCGCCCCCGCCGGGTCCAGGTAGAAGGGGCAGCTCCAAAAATTCCTGGCTTGACGTCGTGTAGGGCGACATGCGTGCAAATAGTCTCACTGCCATGGACGCCCAAGATCGTGTGAAGTGGAATAGGAAAAGCCAGAAGGCGGACATGGAGCTCCGAGGGCATCTCAGTTTCGGGTGCAATCTGGATAACATCTTAATGTCGATGATGATGGTTAAAAATAAAACATTTGAAGTACATTAAAGGAGAAGCAAAAATTTTCTATTATTATGACATGTCTGATATAACTCGAAAGTTTGGAAAGCCTGATACCACACATACATGTCTTGCAATGGATGTAGAAACTGAACAACCAGGACATAGCTTTGGTACTAGAAATAAAAGTAAAAGAACTTTAAAAAAAACTTCGTTAGAATCTGGCTATTAAATGCCAAAAGAAATAAACAATTTTCTTGTGATCTGAAACAGCTTTACAAAACACCCTTGATTATCTCAGTAGCAAGAAAAAAGATTTGTTAACACTTTGTGGCAAAGGTGTAATTCCAGAGGAGTTTCACGGCTGGTTTCAAGGGCTACAAGCCACGTTTCAGACGAAAAGGCCACTTAAGAACAGTAAAATATTTTTTTGTCAAATTAATGTTGTTTTTCTTTAAATAAATTCACTTTTAGAACATACATTATTATTTTACTATCCAATGCAAGGTCTAAAGTAAATTAAGTTGTTTGTATTCTTAAATATTTTCACGGCAAGGAAATACAAAATAGTAAACTATCGATTTACTAGGTTTTCCCAGAACAACGACGATGTATAAGTATTAAATTCTTCATCAGTAATGGCAAGGAGAGTGGAAGGCCACTCTATACGTATATTGTCGGACAGCATGGCCGTGCTGCAAGCCTTAAACAGCCACACTATAAACTCGGGACTAATACTGGAGTGCCATCTTAAATTAAACCAAATAGGCAACACCAACAACATAATCCTGCAATGGATCAAGGGCCACAGCGGTTCGCGCGGCAATGACGCAGCGGACGAGCTTGCTAGGAGAGGATCTGACATGGTCGCAATGGGACCTGAGCCCATAATACCGATCCCCTTTGCATACCTACGAACCATCGTAAACAAACGAACGATAGATCAACACAACAGATACTGGACAAACCTGGAAGGATGCAGGCAGGCCAGGGAAGCAATCCCTGTGCTTGAACATAGACTTACCCGGCGTGTTCGACAACTGTCAAAACAACAACTACGCATTGCTACAGCTGCGATCACGGGGCACGGCTCCTTCAATAAACACCTTTTTATTTTAGGAATCACCGACAGCCCTCTCTGCAGAGCCTGCATGAGAGAAGAGGAAACAGCGGCACATGTGCTCCTACACTGTCCTGCTACCGCCACATACAGGGCTAAGTACTTCAATAATACAGGTACGCTCCGGGAGATCACCAGCAGTGTGAAGAGCCTGCTGGCGTTCTTCAATGAGTTGGGGTGGATCGAGTGAAATGCCCACCCTCACGCAAAAACCGCGCCATGACGTGGAGTTGCGGATACCAGCCCGTGTTACCATACCATAAGTATTAAATACCTATTATAATGGGAGTAATAATAATTAACATTTTCAACATTTTGATTTTGTAATGCTCTAGTTTTATAGTTAAATGTCAAACAAATTCAGACAATATTTTCTTTACTAAGAGAATGAGCATTTTATTACAGTTTAGAATCTTAGTATAAGCTAAGATTGAAAAGAGATTTAATATTTAATGTTGTATTGCTTACCTGGTATTTTAGAACTATGATGAGGTAAAGGAGGCAGCACTCTGACCGTTGGAGGAAGTGTACGTACAGATGAGTTCACTACGAGGTTACCAGTTCCACTAACAAGCTGGCCACCAACATTTAACACTTGAGTGCCAGTCACAGAGGAACTCGTACTGGACTGTACATTACTTGATATAGTGTTACTAGGATTAGATACTTGTCCAGATAGCTGTGTGCCTTGACTTATAATCTGTGTGGCAGGACTAATAATTGATCCGCTGGGACTAATCAACTGAGACTGTGACATAATTTGGGTGTTCTGACCAATGAGCTGAGAATTTTGGCTTACAATCTGAGCTCCTTGCAAGATTGGTGATCCACTTATTATCATCTGAGGCTGAAAAATTGCATAAAACAGACTTAATTTCAGGTTAACGCATTAACTGTGTTTTAATTCACAGAAGGAATATTAATTTCACATTGGTTTTTTAGTAAAAATGAATAGAATAACGATTGTAAATGTTGTTAAGGCACTCAATTTGGGGCATATTAATACAATATTGCCAAAATACTAACTTGGGAGGCAACATTCGAAGATATAATTTGAGCAAGCCCTGGACGCATCAAGCCTGCTCCCGGGCTGGCGTGGGCTATTATTTGACTGGGACCTGTAGGTTTACTTTGCCCAGCTATCAGATGAGCCATTTTTACTTCAGAATTCGGAACACCTTTAACTATGGTAATCTTTTGAGTCGCTAAATCTATTGGGTGCATTTTGCCAGCAACTGATCTATCATTGTCCAAATTACTGCTCATTGTGGCTGTTTTACATTTGATAAAAGTACAATATTTGACCAACACAGAAACACTGATAGAATCTATCTTTTCAGATTCACTTATTAAACATTATTTCCCCAGAAACAGTTTTATTGCCAAAATATTACACTGCTCTAACTAGAAAAATAGTAAATCGTAAATGAATATGACACAAAGTCACAAACAACAGTAGACAGGTGGACATAGACAACTTATTTTCTCTGGTTCTATAATCTATTGTGTTGTTTTCGCAATATTCACTCAGTGTTGCCAATCTAGCGACTTTGTAGCTAGAAATGACAACTTTTGCGCAAGACCAAAAAACAGTTTAAACGGCAATAAATATTTAGCGACAAAACTGGCGACTTTTGGTAACATTTCTATAGCCAATAACAACATAACTAGCTGACGCCGGATTCACTGGTGGCCCGTGGCATACTTCAAAGCTCCATATCACCCCTTTAAAATATAATTAAGTATAAGAAATTATGCCCGCAGTTTATTACTTTTGTAATAATGTAAGGAAATATCCCGGATTTTTTGACATTTATGATTACTACTCGACTCCCTTGAGTAGTACTTAGTGTGATGATATTTAGCCTTCCTCGATAAACGAGCTATATATAGCACAAAAAGATTTTTAGATTTAAACTCTTCAGCTCATTATTTATTAATATTTATAGTAATATTAGTTCGCATAGTGTTATTCTAATTACATAAAACCTATAATGTTCATTTCCTATTTATTTTCAAGGGAATTATAAAGTTGTACCTAACAATATTTTTGGTGGACAATAGACTGCAATAAACGTAAAAGTATACTTAGGTTAACACCACACTTTACCTATACTTAATTTACAGTGTCTACAAAATACAAACGAGTAAAAAAAAACTTTTGTTTTGTTTATGGTACGCCATGGCGGAGCGAGTTGGTGACGGTGATTTTTCAGAAGAAAATATACAGAAATTTAACAATGAAAGGCGGAGCAGTAAACAGTGGGTTAAACTTAATGTTGGTGGCACATATTTCCTGACTACGAAAACAACGTTATCTAGAGACCCTAATTCATTTTTATATCGATTAGTTCAAGAGGATAGTGACTTGATTTCAGATAGGGTTTGTGGCATTTCTTAGTCTTTTTGTATTGTATGTAAATGAATTTTACCAAATTTGTTAAACTATGTTTGTATTTATTTCCAGGACGAAACAGGCGCTTATTTAATAGACCGAGACCCGACGTACTTTTCCCCAGTACTGAATTATCTTCGTCACGGTAAACTGGTCATTAACAATGACATCGCCGAAGAAGGCGTATTGGAAGAAGCAGAGTTTTATAATATTACTGAACTTATAAGATTAGTTAAGGAAAGGATATGTCTAAGAGAAAGGAGGCCTCTAAAAGATTCTAAAAAACATGTGTACAGAGTCCTACAGTTTCATGAAGAAGAGTTGACACAGATGGTATCAACCATGTCAGATGGATGGAAGTTCGAACAGCTAATTAACATTGGGTCTCAGTATAACTATGGCAATGATGAACATGCAGAGTTTTTATGTGTGGTCAGCCGTGAATGTGGCAGTTCCCTAAACAGCAATGACATAGAGCCAACAGACCGTGCTAAGGTGCTCCAACAAAAAGGCTCACGGATGTGAGCTTACCATTTAATATTTTTTAGACTGTCAGCTTTGTGTGGAGAAAGTGTAAATATAATAGTGTGCAAACAGTCAATACATATACTTTTCTTTATATCCTTTAATTTATGTAAAAATTGTCTGGTTTTGCAATAACATTTGTGTGTTAGTACAATAGAGTGATATCTAAATGTTTGGTCTTCTATTTTGAGTAATTAAAAACTAGACAAATACTCAATTAATTTCATATAGTGTCAAGTGCAGATCCAGGCACAGCAAGTTGGATTGTTAAGCACTAATATTGGGCAACTTATATTCACTTGTTTTCAAAACTTTTCTAAAAATGAAGGTCTACCTATTTACTAGATTTTTAGAAATACCACTATTTTTTAAGTCTTCCTATCCGGGCACTGGTTACGCTATTACATTGTTTATCAACTTTCCACATATTTAAAATGATATCTTTTTACTCAAGAAGGCTGGATCTGACCTGACGGTGTGAATTAATATTAAATTATGATTAGGTTCATTTCATGTTTGATTAGAGGCTCAGGTTCATGTTCATTTAGTATTATTGATTACATCTGCAAATATGATTCAGGGTGCACCAAAATATTGTAAATATCTTTAACTCTTAAATTAAAACATATTATTCTTAACTCTTTTTTAACTTAACTGAGTTTTGGTGCAGTGAAATATATCTGCAAAATACCTAGTATAAGATTATGACCTGCATGTCCAAAAAGGTCACTTTATTGAAATTGTATTAGGATAATATTTTGTCATGTGGTTGTAAACAAATTGTTAAAACTCTGCTCATATGAGTGACCATTTTACAATTTTATAGGAATCAATTAAGATCAATGGAAAATTCATAAAGTTTCTCATATTTAGCAGAATTACTCAATGTGGCCTATTTTGATCTGCTGGTCATGATTTGCTCTTTAATATTTTTCCTGAGCTGAGTAATGAAGGAAGGTAATTGATGTATTGTGTATGTAATAGTATGAATTTCAGTGGCTTGTATGATATAAATAATGATGAAATCTGATATTCTTATAATTTCATACAGAAAATAATGATAAAACAGTTTTGTAAATATAACATGTTATCCTTGGGATCAGGAATCAATTCCAGATATTATGCTCATTTACCATTTACCAAATGTAATATTAGAAACTTACAATTCCAATTCAGTTGTTTTATTTTCTATAGATATACAAAAAAAACTATCAGATAATAATAAAGGAAAAATATCGGTGATACCTTTATTTTACTGAATACAATTGACTGAAAACGTAATATGATTTTGACACGCCTTCACTTAAGATTATTATTAGTATCTAAGTTATTTTCATAACTACATAATATATAAATCTATAACACGTTGTTTTTAAAAAAATAAACATTAGCACTATTTAAAAACATTAAATTATACAGCTTATTATAAAATATTGCATTCAACTGCATTAAATACAAGTTAACAAGGGGATCTACATTAGAAACTCCTTCATAAAGATAACACTGTTATTATCAAAATACGGAAATCTTCACACGTTATGTAAGGCAATGGGGGTTCATCTACTATTATATCATGAAACTATAAACTAACTTTTCAAATTGGTTGACAATTTAACTTAGCACCAATCTGCCATATATGTAAAGTCATGGAATAACTTATGGTCTCCAGTTGAAAGTGGGCGCGGTTCTTTAGGAGGCGTAAGCACCGCGGCTTCAGATGTAAATTCACTGTCAAAGTTACTAACATCTTCTAAATTATTTATAGTTGGCACAAACGGTGGTTTCACCTTACGTAGAAGAAGCTGCTCCCAATTAACATTGCGGAAGAAGGCTTGTTTCTTAACATCTTCAGCATCTCTTTCAGAAGAACCCAAACGTCTTTCAGGATTTTTTCGTAACAAACGACGCATAAGAGCAATTGCTTCAAGTGATAATGTTCGAGGATAACGAACTTCATCATTTACAATGGAATCAAATACTTCGCCCTCATCTTCTCCAGGGAAAGGCGATTCTCCAACTAACATTTCAAATATTAAGACACCAAGACCCCACCAATCTACAGCCCTAGTGTATGAAGTTTCTGTCAAAACTTCGGGAGCAAGAAATTCGGGAGTGCCACAAAATGTTCCAGTACGATCTCCCCAACCCATACCTTCTTTACAAAGGCCAAAATCAGCAATTTTAACATATCCTTCCGTATCTAACAGTAAGTTATCTAGCTTTAAGTCTCTATAAATAATGTTATTTTCATGTAAATACTGTAAGCCTAATACTACACAGGCTGCATAAAAAACGGCTCTTGGTTCAGTGAACACATCAGCATGAATGTGCATCATAAGGTCACCCCCTGCTGCATACTCCATAACAAAACAAACATGTTGTTCAGTCTGGAAGCATGCAAACAAGTTTACTAAAAATGGGTGCCTAATAGCATTAGCTACCTCAAAGATTCTTTTCTCTGACAAAAGTGAGTCTACTTCATCTCTGGCTATGATATCACCTTTCTTTAAAGCTTTTATTGCAAAATATTCATTTGTAGGTTTGTATTGAGCTAGAATAACTTTGCCAAAGTGCCCTCTGCCAAGAACGCTCAATAATCTAAAACTGCTCATAGACATTTCTCCAGATTGTCTTTTGGAGTCTTGGTCTTTGCCCAAAGTGTCAATTACTGATGATGAACGTGAAGAAGATATCCTCATATTACTTGTAATCTCAACAATTTGATCCTCATTACTTGGGAAGTCAAGGACCAACTTGGGTGATGGTGAAGGCGGATACTCTACTAATGGGTTATCACAGGATGGAGTTTGCGGCTCTTTTGTGACATAGTTATCTCGTGTATAAGAATCTTCTAAGAATGCAAAGGCTTCTTGCAATTCTCTTTCCATTCTTAAGGTAGAAACATTGGGAGGTGGTTGCATTGGTAAAATTGGCTGCATAGGAGGGGTGACTGGTATTTGTGGCGTTGTTGGTGTTGATGGCAGCCCTAATGGCCTTACACCTGCCATACCACCTAGAGTAACATTTGGGTTTTCAATTTCTCTATTATCAATTGAACCAGACTCAAAACTGTGTTGCTGTGTCTGATTAATATGAGCAGTTTGAATGTTTTGAATAGAAGGAGAAGAGCGCTTTAAAAGTCTGCCAAGCACAACAGCTGGAATGTGCATTTCACCGTAAGAAGGCCTTGGAATATTTTTTCCTTGCTGTTTGATGATTTTCCTTTGCCTTTGCAGCTTGGGTTTTCTTGAAATAATAGGATTTAGGAATTTGATTTCAGCAAACAATAAGCCTTGAGGTTCCAGTTCTAAAGCCATGCCATGCCGTATGTCATCAATGAATTCTTCCAATCTTAAAAATTTCACAGCACAAAGCCCACGCCAATCTTTCCAATGGATGCCAATTTCAAGTTCTCTTGATTTGTCTAGTTTCATGGTGAATCTGAAAAAGAAAACAATTGACTGAATAGTTGTTCTGTTCAGACCAATATATAGATCAAATCAATAGGTACTGATTTAGTCTATATTTTTGCTGCTTCTCCAATGTTTTATATCTAATACAAATGCTTGTTGTGAAATTTAATTACAATACAATTAAATGGATTAATATCCTCAGAAATATATGCAAAACTTAAAGAGAAAACAAAAGCAAGCACATAGCACAATTAAGAGTTTGAAAAGTGCTTAATTGATGTTAAATCCATAAATATAAAATAAAATCTATATCAATGTATGAGGCATAATAACTAAATAATAATATGTTAAATATTGGAGTATGATAGTGTTCCTCAAGAGGCAAGTTTTAGTCACATCACAAATATGTTTATGGCGTTAGGTAAACAGATAAGATATGAGTAATGGTCATAGAATTATGACTGTAATTCTAGGAAGCTGAGATATAATGGTAAATTAATTTAACTTTTAGTTTTAAAATATAATTCAGGTGTTATATAAGTGATTACAGAACAATTAGATAATTGATTTAGGTTATTAACTGGTGTTATTGATATAAGTTCATACTTAAGCAAATGCACTGATTTTTTATTTTTGTATTTGGTAAGAATTGTTTTTACCTTTGATCCCAAGCTTGTTGTGAACATGGTCTCCAACTAGTCTGTGCTACAGTATGGTTGTCTACTTTTAAAACTGCCATGATTTCATTACTTGTATCTTCCTTAATGTTATATGTGTTCTTGATTGAATTACGTATTGCAACACCCTTAACAAATGACTTCAAATCTGTAGGGCTTGCTATGGTGTCACGACGACTTCTACCTGGAACATCCTCTAATAGATCTTGACATCCCATTAACCTTACTTCTAGAGTGCCTGTCACTTGCACACAGGGACTAATCAGAGGTGCAGGAGACAAAAACTGAGCTCTTGACCCACTGCCACCTGAAAGGCTCACATAACCAGGGCTAGATACAGTGCTACGTAGTTCATGCCCCAGTTCTATAAAAGCAGGACTCTCACAAGGAAGCTCCTGCCTGCGCATGTCGAGTGATCTCCGCAATAAATCCAACTTTTGAGTAGAATCCAATAAATTAGTTTGGGCTTCTTGCAAAGCTTTCTTATCAGGAACTTTCTTGTCAGTTTGAAGAAGTCTTATAGCATTTTTCGAGCCTTCTACAACAGCTGCTTCAATTCTTAGTCTATTCCTTAACTCTGCTATTCTTTCATCTAGCAAAGCAGCCACACCACTGTCAGAATTTTTTCCATCACCATTTGCACCTGCACTATCACCCTTCTGTTGTTTGGTCAACTTAGAAATACGTAACTTTAAATATTCAATTTTGTCTTTAGAGTCAGCTAGCATTTGATGAGCTTCAGCTAATAGCTTTTTGTCCCTGGATTGGTTACTGCTGGTAATGCTTTGAATCATGTTTTCAGCACCCTGCTTAACTTTAAGTTCTATATTTAACTGTTTCTCAAGTGATGCCAACTTTCGGTCGGTAGTGGCTTCTCCAAGCTGTCTTTGTTGTTGGGCTGCTTCAGAAGCCAGAATAATCTCTTCATCATAAGACAGGTCTTCCGGTGAGGTGGGAGTAGACTGACCACGAGACAATAGGAGCTGAGACTCCAATTCTTGAAGATCGGATTTTAGCTCATTTAGCTTGATGTTAGCTTTTTTCACAATATTAGCGACATCGGCCAGCGATCTTCTATCCGTAGCCACCTCGCGCAGTTTTTCGGCTCCTTCTTTTATTTTAAGTTCCTTACGTATTTCTCTACGTATGACATCCTTGAGTTCCTCCAACTTAGACGGTAATGCTATTTCTGGAATACACTCGGTTTTAATTCCATACTTGACACCAAGCTCATGAAGAACTGGGTGTCGAACATAATCACCGTGGTAATAACCTGGCTCTGCCATAATTGAGGATGCACAGTCTAACGTCAGTTAACCATAATTATGTGGGAAAATATCACTATTATTGCATAAAGATCACAAAACGTAGATGGACGTGAAACATTTCTTACTCGAAACAAGGCTCAATAATATACGCAAAATCATATTAAAATAAATGAATTTAACGTTTTTATTTTATTAAATCACAAAACAAAACAATCTACACAGGATAATCGGTCAACGAAATCAACGAAACGATGAAACCATAGATTATTATGTATAGTAGAGATAGATGCGCGACTGGCGATTCAGAATCTATAAAAATGCGATTCAGAATCATACCAGCACCATCTGGTTTCCGCGCATAAAACTAGCCAGTATATAGGTATAGGTAGGTAGGGAAGTAGGTACTTACTATACCGGGTGTAAGGGGAACGCTCCCTAAGCCGAAGGCCACTGGTAGAACTCCGGGTACACTACATATTGTCATAATTTGATTTTTTCGATTTTGTGATTTTTTTTAATTTTTGTTTTTTATTTTTTTCCGTTTAATTAGCATTATTTAATCTCCATCGTATTAGGAAAGCTCAATGAAACGAAAATTTCATTAAAAAAAACATCACTACAGAAAATAAACAAGCTTTTTTGTTTTGATGTTTTTTTATGTAAGTCCGTTTCATTGGGCTTTACGAATACGATGGAGAATAAACAATGCTGATGAAACGGAAAAAAATTATAAAAATGAAGTTTTTTTTACCAAATCGAATAAAAATGTATGCCAATATGTAGAGTACACGGAGTACTACCAGGTGCCTTCGGCTTCGGGAGCGTTCTCCTTACACCCATTATAAGCGTATAGATATAGATCACTCATTTGGTAACTACAGGTAATATCTACTAGATTATTTTAGGAGGAATAAACACAACTACCTGCTACGTAATATTGTTATATATTTTTTACCACAATATTAGTTGCAGGAAAGCATTTACATAATTTTCCTAAAAAAACATCAAACATATCCTGTTAAGTTACAAAATAGCAATCGTACATCATAGCCTTTACAGGGGGGTGGAGGCCTTAAAAAATACCACTTTTTAAATTAAAAATATCTATTATATATATATATAACAATAACTTCCAAATACAAATACATAATTCTATAAAATTTTCAGTTGTCTAATAGTAATCTAATACAATGAACAAGTTAGAAAATATCATAAGACATTCATTGTAATTATTAGTATTATATTTAAAAAAAAAAAACATTATTTATGTACATAGCTCACAATTTAACATACTTTGGAAAGTCGAAAATAAATTAAATACACTGTATTTACATTTACTCCCAGAATCACAGGAATAACAACAACTTCAATAGTTAGTAGTTCACTATTTATACGTTAATCTAATACAAACGTTAATGAAATGAAAATCTGAACAAATAACACTAAAATTAAACATAAAACACAAAGTAACTCCCTTATGGACGTAAAAAATTATCAAATTGACTGCTTCAACGTTTTCTACTAGATTCACAGGGATAAAAATAACTTCATCATACAAATTCAGTCAGTAGCATTTAGTAGTGCCCTATTTATTAATTAATCAGTATCTTATACAAAAATCGAATGTAATTAATACCTAAATAAAACTAAACTAAAATTTTAAATGTAGAAGTTGGAGCATTTCAAACAACGTTCATTGCAATTATTTGTTTTCTATAAAAAATCAAAATTCTTTATACATGTAGGTCACAAAGTAACAAATTTATGAATGTAAAAAATATATGTCATTATACATTTACTGCCTGATTCACAGGGTAGATTTAAACGGCATAGTGTCTATAAGAAAATAACCTAGCAAGAAAAAAATGGCGACTCGTATATAATCAAATTTTGTGAAATAAAATAAAATGAGGTTATAATTTAAAAACAAATCCAAGTCCTCATCCTCTTTATCATATCATTTAGCAAATCATCAATTGTATGATCAACCAACTGATAAGATGATTCGTGGCTGCAATCAAGAATTGTTAAGGGTTAACTGCTTAATACATACCTATTGGAATTTTATTAAAAATCCTCAAAAATTAACCAATAGAGGTATCGTGGTCCTTTTACAATCTATGATGCAATACTACTAATCTATCCCTATTTGCAGTGTTAATAAAATACACATCACTGTTCTGTGATCATAAATTAACGTTTTGTATAATGGACATTGTGTTTGCATATACCTATATATATAGTACTAGGCAGCTGTTAGTATCGATATTTTTTCAAATCCTTCCCTCAAAGAAACCCGAGCACCTAAATTTAAATAGAACGTATTGCTCGCTTACTATTGCACACAATAATTTATTGACAAACAAACATTTCTTTAAGGTAAAAGGTGATAAAACGGTATTGTATTATTTTTTCTTAAGTGGTAAAGCAATTTGTATATACAATAACACTATGTATACGTGTACGTAGGTAGGTACGTATTTCAAAAATAAAGCGTTTTTGTGGCATATCTATAAATAATGGCTTCCTTTTACAAATGTTCAATTACAGCAGAAAGAAGATGTGTAGCAAGTTCCACCAAGTGCCATCAATCAACAGTATAAGCAGTTTACAGCAGAAAGGTTTAATGCGGGTGTAGATTGTTGCTCAGATAAACGATCCAGCTTCATTTCATGGAATAAATTGATGTGTTGGTTTATAAGACTCCTTTGAACGAGTCAAAAAGTAGATTAAACAATAATGAAATGTCGGCTGTATCACAAAATGCCTCAGGAAGTGGTTGCTTTTCTGGAAAATAAAAGAAAAAAATATTTTTAACACAATACAGCCAGTTAAACAATAAGAAGAACCAGAAAAGAGGTTACCGGGATATTTAAATGTCATAATTAAGTTGTTATGTAAACCGCTACGCCACAAAGATCTTAATGCTATACTCTACTGCTTGAAATCAAAGCACTAATAATAAGAGTAAGGTTTTTTTATACCACTTAGGTGGCAGACAAGCACACGGCCCACCTGATGGTAAGTGGTTACTGGGTGCTGTCGACCCTTAAAATTGTAGCACCGGTTAATTACCTTGTTAATAACATTCACTTCAATTAACATTCTAATGATGAATGATTATCTACTAGTTGATACTGAATGTATAAATAAGAGCATATCACTTAATATTTATTTTCTAAACCGAATTCCGGTAGGATATGTTCGACCAATAATTTTAAAAAACATATCCTGCAGGTACCATCATGCTTTCCAGTCTAACTGTGATGCCGCTGAACATCGATATCTTCCTTGAAGCGACTGCAATCCGACTTCCACAACCAAGGCGATATCTAAGTTCTGTAGTTAGACAAGTCGAAATTCTAATCTAAGGGCTCCAACTATGCGTAACGCGTAACGACTGCTATAAATGTTAGTATGGCAATCGGGACCAATTGCTTAACGTGCTAAGACACAGAAACGCCCAGATCAATGCAAATAGGCATATTCATGCATAAAAATATTTCCACTTATCGGGAATCGAACCCGCACCTCCTGCGTATTTTGCCAGATCTCACTATCGCCACGCCATAGATTGAAGATTTAATTATAAAAATGTGAAAGATTTTGAACATGTCCGTTGAAAATTGTGGTGTGTTGTTGTATGTATGGTGTGCTTTAACCTGATAATGAGTTCCTTTGGGATAATACTTTGGAAAAATTGCTTTTATGCGGGCTCTGTCGCTCGCACATGCTACTATTTAAATAACCATCATCATTTCAGCCGACAACAACCAACATAATTGCTAAATAAGACTACTATATATATTAATTAATGGATATACGACTAAAATATAAGACTAATATTGTACATATTAATTAATGGATTATAAAATCTTACCTGTATATTTTTTTCATTTTGACACAGGTTTAATAAATTGATTTATATGACCACGCCCATTGAACCAGTCAAAAGTAGACCAAACAATTATGAAACACCTGCTGTATCACAATATTCCTCTGGAAGTAGTTGTTTTCTGGAAAAGAGAAGTAATAATATTTTTAAACTATTATTAGAGTAAATATTTATAACTAGCTGTTGCCCGTGGCTACCGCCCACGTGGGTATCAACAGAGTTATTTCCACATTTATAATATTAGTATGGATTGATTAAGTATATTTCATTATCTTGAAACTATTATGTAAGTAATTGTTAGGGTTCCACATTTTCCTTGCAGCCCCGAAGAACCACACTTACTGTCCGTCATCAGATAGGTTTAAAGCTTGGCCAAACGATGGTCTAAATCAGAACATGTCCACCTCCAGACCAGAGCGGCGAGCCAACTCGCCTATTTGTTTAAGCACAAAACTTGTTAGTTCGACGTTACTGCTTTTTTCTTAAAGAAATTTCTTATAACAGCATTGCCTCTCACAAGAAATCAAGGAAGGGAATGTCACTTTCATTACCCAGAATGCACCACTAGGTTTGTTAGGACCCCAAGCCTATCTTACCTGCAAGTTCAGGACCCACTGAACGACAGACGGTAGTCGCTTCCGTAATATTTTATAATTATTATTGATTTTAATAGAGAGGTTGCTAAACTATTTCAGTTATATACACCAAGATGAAGAGGCTTTTTAAAAAAAAATCATCATTATCTCAGCTGTAAAAGGCATATTGGCCTGTTTTATTAATGTGCCATTTTATTAAAATATCTTACTTCTGTTTTTTCATTTTGACACCACTTTACTTCATAGCGTAAGTTTTTTTGTACATTTTGTATTTTATATGTCATTGATGTAGTCGAGCCTTGATCAAAAAAGTTATAAAACATCCTCTGTATCACGACATTCCTCTGGAATTATTTTTTTCGTCATTTCCACTGAAAATATTTTAAGAATTAAATACATTAATTCAATATGTAGACTTTGTCTACTGCATTAAGACCAGAAAGCCCTATATTAGTTTATTTTACAATATCTTAACAAGTTTGCGTCAACAAACTCATTTCCACATCACCTTGAGGTAGAGGAGGTACGAGGCGCGTTTTTTTTAACGTGATGGAAGATTTAATTATAAAAATGTGAAAGATTTTGAACATGTCTGTTGAAAATTGTGGTGTGTTGTTGTATGTATGGTGTGCTTTAACCTGATAATGAGTTCCTTTGGGGTAATACTTTGGAAAAATTGCTTTTATGCGGGCTCTGTCGCTCGCACATGCTACTATTTAAATAACCATCATCATTTCAGCCGACAACAACCAACATAATTGCTATATAAGACTACTATATATATTAATTAATTCATATACGACTAAAATATAAGACTAATATTGTACATATTAATTAATGGATTATAAAATCTTACCTGTATATTTTTTTCATTTTGACACAGGTTTAATAAATTGATTTATATGACCACGCCCATTGAACCAGTCAAAAGTAGACCAAACAATTATGAAACACCTGCTGTATCACAATATTCCTCTGGAAGTAGTTGTTTTCTGGAAAACAGAAGTAATAATATTTTTAAACTATTAAAGTAAATATTTGAAACTAGCTATTGCCCGTGGCTCCCGCCCACGTGGGTATCAACAGAGTTATTTCCATATTTATAATATTAGTATGGATTGATTATTTCAGTATCTTAAAACTATTATGTAAGTAATTGTAAGGGTTCCATATTTTCCTTGCAGCCCCGACACATTCACGACACATCACGACATTCCTTTGGAATTATTTTTTTCTTCATTTCCACTAAAAATAGTATAAATATTTTAAGAATTAAATACATTAATTCAATATTTAGACTTTGTCTACAGCATCAAGACCAGAAATTCAATATTTAGACTTTGTCTACTGCATTAAGACCAGAAAGCCCTATATTAGTTTATTTTATAATATCTCAACAAGTTTGCGTCAACAAACTCATTTCCACACCACCTTGAGGTAGAGTACGAGGCGCGTTTTTTTTTAACGTGGTATCCCCAGTCGGCCTAATCCACATGCAATGCATTATTATGAAATGAAATATAAAAAACAACGACTTAAAGAAACAGAGAAGACACTGAAAAAGTAAAGAATAACTGCATTTACAGATCTGTTGTAAGTTGGTACCTGCTGTTGCAGCATAAACTTTTTATGCTGAATTACTTAGACACTTCTTTCATGCTGAATTACTTAGACACTTCTTTCAAACAGTATTTTTGGCTTATTTCCTTTCAATTATTTCACATTGTCACAGGATCTAGGACAGAACTTAGACTTCAGTTCAAGTGGCATTCTGTCAAACATCCGCCTCAACCTAGATCCTACCATCCATTATGCGACACTGTGCGCTACTAGGGTGCAGCATCATACCTTAATTACCATTATACCTTATGTTATTTACCTATTACCTGTTTAATAGGGTACCGACTTTTAACAGATCACTAAATCTGTAAATTCAGTATTGTTTTTTCTTTTTCAGTAAATATTTCTTTTCTGTGGCCTTTATCAAAACTTAATCGACAGTACCTGGGTGTTTAAAAAGAAAAACCTTTAAATACAACATTTTCATCCAAATCGCAATAGCGAGTGGTTACCGAGACAGAAGTGTAGTGTGTTTAACTTTTATTTTGAATGAGAAGTTCTCTCTCAATTTCTCACGAGATCCATGATCAAAACTGGATGTTCAGCAAATAGGACTGACCTAGAAATACCCAATAAAATTTTCAAATGAAATGAATTCCCTTCCATCACTTTTTTTTGTGATGTGTTTTGTAATATTCCAATGCCTGTATTTTTATTTTATCATTGTCATGACTTAAGTGCCTGCCTTTTAAAATTCTATTTACATTGTTGCACCAGCTATTGATAATCAATTTCATCAATAACTTGATAACATAATTTTTTATAGTGTCTTTGTGGACATCACATGATAAAAAATCGAAATTTACCATATTCTCGACCTTTACTTTAATTTTCTCACACATGGAACTTTCATATGGAGATTCGGTCAAAAAATGTTTAATTATTTTAATTATACTTTGAACACATCGGATAAAATCTTGAGAAGGATACTGTAGTGATCTTTTTGTCATATCTATTGAAAGAATATAACTATTGGCTTGAGGTGGAGTAGTATCGCTTAACTCATTATTGCATTTGGTACAAGATTTGCAAATATTAACTTTTGTTTTTTTGATCACGTAACCTGCCACATATTTTTTTGTTTCAATTATAAGTTCGTCACTTTTCGACCTAGTACCTCCCTCAATTACGGCCACACTAGAACTACCTGCTAAATTTACCTCCTCACAATCATTTCCTGCCTGTTTGTCATTTCTTGGGGCTTGAAGAGCGCTTTTGGTTAAAAGAATATCAAGATTACGCAGCATTTTATTTGCGTCTTCTTCACAATTTGCCCCCAAAGAATGGCTTGAGCTCAAATTATTTACAATCAATGTCTTGTAAATACTCTCAAACTGAATACAGGTAGGGTTTGTATTTCTAGCCCCATGGCTCCTTACCGATGAAAAAAAATTTTCCACGGGGTCCTGGTTCAAGTTTCTTAATAATAAAGACGTTACCTTATATTCCTTCGATAGATATTGCCATAAATCCTTCACTGAATTGATATTGTGAATCCAATTAGTAATAGTTGGCACTTTTTCATATGTAATGGAATTACTTCCATCTTTTCTTTTATTTTGCGTATAGAACCCCATAGAACGTAAAATTGGCACAGCTTTATTCCATAGGGTAAAATGTGCCGAGTTTCCTTTCAAACAATTTTTGTATATTTTGTACGTAGGTTTAAATGAACCTCCATTGAATGAGTCAAATAACTGATCAAAGAATAATAAAAGATCGGCTGTATCACGACATTCCTCTGGAAGTAATTGATTTTCTGTAAAATAAAAGAAAAAGTATATTAAGACTATTATAGAGCAATTATATCTTTCTATTTCTATGTGCATTACCACAAGGAAAACTACGGAGGGTATGGCTCTGGTCTCTGCGAGACCTCCACCTACCCTTCTAACCATAATCTATCAAACCAAGTAGTCGTAGTCTGTGGTAACAGTCACCGGTGAACCGCCTCCGTTTTCATTAAATTATGATTCTACAAACAATAATAATAAACTAACTTTTAAACTCTCGCGTTTCATGATATACAATAAAGATAACGGGCAATCGCAGCCTAATAGTTATATGAAAGCCTTAGTAACTCACATGATTTCACAAACCCTGTTTAATAGATTTGTTACATTAAAGTTGCAGCCATTTTTTACTTTTTATAGATCCTTGCATTTCGAAGCTTTCGAAACCATGTGGTTTTTTTGGTAATCAAATTTTGTTTGTCGTCGTTGGAGTTAGGACACGACGGTATTTCCGTCCAATTGAGCAGTCCGACGGGGGAAGTATCTCCGGCCCTACATGATACCGCGGCCATAATAACCTCGTTTTGTGATCCCGATGGTGAGTAGGGTAGCCAGACCTCACTGGAGAGGTTTTGTGCTGTCAGTGGGACGACCAAAGGCAATTCCTGCTTTGTCTTCTACACTGAAGGCACAAAAACTCTCTGTTTACAGAGTCGGCAGCACGACTGTGTCGTGTCGCCCCTGGTGTTGCATACGTCCATAGGCTACGGTAACCACATACCATCAGGTGGGTGGTGAGCTTGTCTGCCACCTCAGTTGTATAAAAAAAAGACTATTAAAATTATTTGCCATTTGAATTATGGTAAGTTAGGTAAAATGCTAAAGGCATAAAAACTTAATCGCACAAAACCGAAGAGCACCTGATACACGTTGGCTGAAAACTTGTGCCGCATGTTTTACTTTCATTTTAGGCATCTTTTCAGGCAGAACATGAGCTTCAGTAAGCTTGTTGCACATTCTTAAATCGTCATCGCCACAATCAATATCTAGTAATAATTTTAAATGTTCCCATTTTGCCGTTTTTACTTTGTCGTCCTGGATAAATCTCAAATCCTTTGCTAGTAAATTGTTCCTAATACATTTGAGCAAGTGTGGGGCATCAAATAATGGAAATATTTTTCTGTCCAAAATTTCAAAAGCATTATACCTAAATTCTTTATTTGCCTTTACATATTCGACTCTCGTTTCTTCAATTAAATCGTTAACTACCTTTACGTTTATTTTTGATTGGTCACATACTGTCGCTACCACTATCAAACCTGCGTCGAACAATTCAATTATTACCTGTTTTATAATTTTCTTTAAAATGACAGCTTTTGTAGCATTTTTACAAAAGCCATAGTAAATAGGCTGCTTCCATTTGGCGTGTATCCCTTTAGCCATCATCACCAAAACATGATCTGCTATGTTACCTGTAATATCGCTGTCTCCAAAATTTTCAAATCCTATTATTTGATCTGAAGAAGTACTGTAGTGCATTGATGGCGCAAGAGCCATCTCATCAAACATTAATACACATAAGCGTTTTTCAGTGACCAATCCTTCAGTAGCCTCTTTCAACTGTCCAAAAATTACAGGATTTAGTCCTGGTTTTATCGTGGTTAATTTAAGCACTTCTTGCAGTGTTCGCTTTGAGGGTAATGTAAACAACTTCCTCAAAAAATTGTATCCTTTAGGGCTCTTTTTATAAATAGACAGTGCCAATAGTTTATCATCTAAACTAAAACGTCTACCTCGATTTTTTTTACCATGCTGTGTCAATTGCATATTAATAAAAGTTTGTGTCGTGACCGGCAAAGATTTGAGAACCTTGCGGAATAAAATGGTCTTGGACATTTTATGTGCTGCCTTTACCTGGTCTTTTTGTACCTTTAATTTATTTCTTAAAACAACAATCTTCTTTAACAAACTGGAAGACTGTTTAGATTTTTTTAACAATCTTCCGGTTTGTTTGGGAATTTTTCTTTTCATGGATTTATCTAAAAAAAAAAGAAAATCATAAATAAGCAAACATGTGTTTTGTTGTTGTAATGCAAAGCGTCGGTAGCTTAGTGGTTAAGGAGTTAGCTTTACGATCGAGATGTCCCGGTTTTGAATCCTGCCCATTACACTACCGACGTGAACACACTAGCACGAGCACTTTAGCTTAGTTGGAGGGTTTAGAGTATATCATTTGTTATAATATTGAATTTTGATATTAGGTAAATGTTGTCATTTCATGCAATACTTAACAATAACTTAATATTTATTACATTAATGTATTACTGCAATGGATTAACGATATGATGAGGAAGAATGAATAAGTTAAACTGGATTGAACCTTACCTAAATAAGTATGTTGTAATTGATCTCTCATAACTTCGGCTCCTGCAACAGTGCATTCCAAATGATGCTGTGCTGCAGATGTCCAAGGAAGGAGAGTCTCAGCAACTTTCGATTGTTCCATATTCATGTATAAGTATGTAGTGTCAGAGCGTGATGTAGAAGTAGAAGGAACGTTTTCCTCGATTACTTGCTGTTCATGATCTGAAGATAATAAAAATCTTAAGATATAAACTTCCTTTAAATAACTAAGTTACTTTATCTCTCCAAAAGACAAATGGACTCAACATACAATAAAATTATTTTGGAATGAAATTTTAGCCAATTCGCACTTAAGAGTAGAAAGTCGGCCCCAACTGGATTGGGTCAAAGCTCAGAGGATGTAAATAGAGATAGCATTTGTCGTAGTTGCTAATTTGAAGTCCCCGCTCAATGCAAATATGTGTATGTTTGCATGAATATAGGTATGTGCATTGGTCTGGTCCTGCATCGAAGAGCACGTTAAGCCGTCGATCCCGGTTACGGGTAGTTGAAGCCCTCAAAAATCCAATAACGGGTCTAACTGCAATGGTTCGATATCGCATTTGGGTTGTGGCGGCTCGTGGCAGTCACTTCGCGGAAAATATCGAAATTCAGCCTAATCCGCATTTAAAATGGTAAAGCGAACCCTAGACTCCGAGTTGAAAGCTTCGGATACAACTCGGATTAACGCTAGGATGAGCAAGAATGTATAATTAAACTGGAAGGAACCTTACCTGAATAAGTATGTTGTAATTGATCTCTCATAACTTCGGCTCCTGCAGCAGTGCACTCCAAATGATGCTGTGCTGCAGATGTCGAAGGAAGGAGAGTCTCAGCAATTCTCGGTTGTTCCATATTCATGTATAAGGATGTAGTATCAGCGCGTGGTTTAGAAGTAGAAGGAACATTTTCCTCGATTATTTGCTGTTCATGACCTGAAAGATAATAATTATAAATCTTAAAAAAAATTACTGTAAGTGTAACTAAGATACTTTAACTCTCGAAAAGACATATTAAATGTACTCAACATAGAATAACATTAATTTTAGAAGTAAAAATTGTAGAGTGTTTATTAATTGGCTCGAGGAGGCCAAATTGGATTGCAACAATACTAATCTTACTTAAATTTACTTTGATTAGCTCTCGTATCTCATTCGGTTTTCGGTGGTTATGACACATTTCGTTAACTGTTCTGACCTATGAACCACCATAGTAACATTATTGATATCTGTAAAGCTGACCCTAATCAGTCTAAGCTAGTAGCTCTAGTAGTTTTATAATTATAATAATCTATGGATGACCCTCTTTCTTGAAACTTGCAGTTTACCATCACGCGAGGTTCAGTAAGGCAAATTCAATGCCACTAATTATGACCATGGTTACTTTATTAATAGTATAATAATTAACTGGAAGGAACTTTACCGGAATAATTGTGTTCTAACTGAATTCTCATAACTTCGGCTTCTGCAGCAGTGCGTTCCAAACGACGCAGTGCTGCAGATGTCGAAGATAAGAGAGTATCAGCGAGTGCTGTAGACGTAGAAGGAAAATGTGCCTCCGTTTCTTGCTGGCCAGGGCCTGAAAACAGTTTTTTTATGTTATAATTCTCTCATCATCATCATCATATCAGCCGCACATAGTCTACTGTTGAACATAGGCCTTTAGATCGGTCGTTCTGGAAGTCCATAGTAGAGACCTATGTTCATAATCCTTTAAGTAGCAACAAAATGATATAAAATGTTTAGTTAGCAGACCCAAAATCCCTATGTATGGTAACCATATTTTACTGATAATTCCGATTCCATCATCTTTTATCACTAAATTCGTAATCAGCAACCCCAAAAACACTGAAAACGATACCCATATCGATTTTGTTGAAAATGTTGAGTCCACCAGCTAAATGGTTGATATATTTGTAATCAGCAACCCCAAAAACCTCGGAAACGATATCCATATCAATTTTGTTGAAAATTTCGAGTCCGCATCTTTGATCGCTAAATGGATGATATATTCGTGATCATTCGTAAGAGGTAGGACACGACGGCATTTTCGTCCAATTGAGCAGTCCGACTGGGGAAGTCCCTCCGGCCTACAGAATACCGCGGTCATAATAACCTCGTGATGTGTTCCCGGCGGCGAGTAGGGTAGCCAGAACTCACTGGAGAGTTTTTGTACTGTCAGTGGGAAGATCTGGCTTGTCCTGCTTTATCTTATGCACTGACGGCACAGAAACTCTCTATTCTAACAGGGTCGGCAGCGCGAGTGTGACGTCCCTGGAGTTGCACGCGTCTATAGGTCATGGTAACCACTTTCCATGAGGTGGGCCGTGTGCTTGTCTGCCACCCAAGTAGTGTAAAAAATAAAATAAAAACCAGTAACCCCAAAAACCCCAAAAAACGATACCCATGTCGATTTTATTGAAAAATAGCTGACCCACCCTGGCTTCACCCATGGTATTTTTGAAAACCCACATCACCCCTTAAAGTCTTTAATTTTTTTTGTATTCTTAATAATATTTGGATAGATGCCCAAGCTGTCGTCATTTATGACCACGGCTCAGCTCCCTTGAGTAGTAGCGTGATGCTATGTAACATATAACCTTCCTTAATATACGGACTATTCAACAGAAAAAGAATTTGATTAAGATATGAAAAAATTTACCGGTTCAGTTGAGATTCGAACCCGCGGTCTTTCTCCTACAGGGAGAATGCTCTGACCACTGAGCCACCGAATCCTGCCTGACGGCGACGACGGTTACATTTCAATGAGCTAAGTCATGAAAACTAAATAATAAAATACCTGATATTAGTAGTTCTGGTACAGCGAATTTAGAAAGATGATTATTTGGGTACAAATCATCAGGTTTGAAGTGCTTGCGGCATACTCTCAAATTGTTGTAAACATATGTTTCATCCAGTTCATGAATGCTACTATCGATACAGGAAACCCATGTCAAGTAACGTTCAGGATTTAATGCAAACTTAGGAAAACGGTGAAGAGGAATACCTAAAACAGAAGAAAAATATAATTTTTTATAAAGCTATAACTTGCATGAAATAACCGTCAACACCTAAAAGAGGATTTTGACATACATATTTTGAAGCTGTTGACATGAAGGCGTTATGTGCGTGCAAAACGAACCAATAAACAAACAAAGCTGCTTGCTAAAATATGTAGTGTTATTTTGCATGCTGAGTTAGTAAATCCTTGTGGTATGCACCGAGCGACTCCACTTTTAAACACCAACAACTCACCTTTATTCTCTGGGGGAAGGAATCAGTAAGATTCCTCCCAGTACTCTGGGATTTTCCCAGGGTACAGTCAATGTTTTGAAGTAATCAGTTTCTCTCTGATTAAGAAAAGGTGAAATGTAAATCTGAACCAAAATATTCAGAACTTGTTCCAAAAATCCCGAGTTCTTCATCTTCACTCCAATGCAGCTTGAGTATGAGTTGACATTTGTTTGACTAGCATCATAAAATAATTGCAATTAACTTCCATGACTACTATGACTATTTTATCCATAACCGATTATTACTTAATATACATAGAATTTGTTCACCAAACCAAACTATTTCATATATATGAATCAATCAATCAATTAGCCCATTAACATAATGAACACAGCAAGTTAAATAAAACTCAGTGTCAGTCAGATTTTTATACAAAGGGTATCGTACCATATTTATGATGTTTATGAGAATAGACAAAAAATTATTATAGCTGATATTATTGTAATATAAGTTTGGTAAATATGACAGGTTGTCAAAAATGGGGTTAGCAAGAAAGCTAACAAAACTCAAAAGTTATTTTTAGAACCATAAAAATATTGACCTATTTATACAGTGTTGGTATCAACGGTTTCAATTAATTAAATTTTATCCAGTCGAGACACTTGATCCAAATCTAACCTGAGACCTTTGGATAGCAGGTTGCATAGGCTGCCACTGTACCACCTAGGCAGTAAGTAAGGGTACTCGGTTGGTTATCCAAGACAAAACTATTATTTTAAATATATACTATTTAGGATAGAATTCTGGAATGTTTACTTAAAAATGAGAGAATTTTTTATTCACTTTAAGGGGAACTCTCAAAAATGTGGAAAATTATATGTATTTATTACAAGAAATAAGATTAATGTATCCTCACACCTGTAAATTCCCGAAGGGGTAGGCAGAGATTTATGTATAAGCGCTGGTAATCCGACCTTATGAGAATATTAAGTACAATAACTTTTTTATTTTACACATTAATCAAATCTTTGCCTTATTGACACATATTTAACAATGGTCTTGTGTATCTCATCTTATGAAAATATCAATATAATATATAAATAAATAAAATTGAAGTGTCTGTTTGTACAGTCCATGTTAACGTTTACAAGACAAAAATACATTTTTTTAAATATGCCTGTCATCTAATCTGTACGTCTCCTCGTTTAAGGCTTGTTCTGACTAAATTCTGAATTGGCAGGTCAAATTTTGATAAGACCTCCATTGACAGACAAGAAATAAATTAAGTTGATATTTATTTTAAAAAGAAATTTGGGTTTCGCACAAAGATATAAAACGTATAATTCTATAAGAATGTCATCATTGGCTACGGTTAGTTTTTAATAAAATCAATAAGATTACGACGTAGGTATCTACATCGTAATTCTCATGATATGTAACCTACATGAATATGTGTAATATATAACATTCATAGTATATAAATGCACATATTTTTATATTCAAGGATGCAAATCCCCGGTGTAGATAAGAATATTAACTAATCATAAATAAAAAAAATAGGTACTTTTGGTCGCGGTTACAACGCGGCAACGAGGTGACTAGAATTATCCAAAACTTGTAGCATTTATTCATGAAGTTTCTGATAAAATATGGAGGTTTCAATACTGTTAACACATAATGTAGACACTAATGTATGAGCGACCAGACACTTTCTTTGTTTGCCTAATAATTAAAAAAACTTACCATCATCTTTCATCACTAGGCAGCCAGGAACACAACACTTGTTTCTAGACATTTTTACCTTTTATATTCAGGGTACCTTTTAATTATCATGGACCAAACTCCAATGTAGGAGGATTACAGTAAGCCACAAGGGAACTCACTCTTAGATATTATATTTGTTGGATTTATCTAGGATACGGAGCAGCGAGCTGTACTCAACGTAAATATTAGAAGAACCCAAGAAATAATCCAAGAAAAAGTGCAAATACATTCGAATGTAATTCAAAATGTAACGGCAGCCATTTTCTAATGAGAAAATTTTTATCCAAAGACAAATGTCTTTGTCGATAAGTGACGTTTTATGATTTTGGATTCTACTAAAGGTTTATATTATATTTATGAATTCTGACAAAATATGCATTGAAACAATATTTTTGGATCTCAAAAATTTAAATGATGTTGTCGCTAATGAAATATCAACTAAATTAATATTATAATTATATAGACATTTTTTTACCACTTTTTTTCTATTGTAGAATGACAACATTAATAAAAAAAAAAGAAGAAGTATTTCGATCTGGTAATTTGTTCGTTCAATTTTGTTCAATTTTGTTTATTGTCTACAGTGTCATCTACACTGTGGGCAATAAACCATAATATATATAACCATAATATGCAATAAACAAAATTGAACGAAATTTGAACGAATATATGTATGGAAGTTGCATCGGTATGGATGAAACCCTACCATTATGCCATAGATAATATAGAGTTGCAGTGGTTGTAGATGATTTCATTTTCAATTGTGCCCAGTCCACTTGACTACAATCTGTTGTATAGTTAACCCTGGGTAGCTTTGGACGACCATGTGCGTGGGTATTTAGGTAGTATATAGACGTGATTAGAAAATCTGAATTGTTTAAAATGTTCATTCTAGATGTTGAAGTTGGTGATTGGAAGATATGGGAAGATGTTTCATTGAAGTTGGTGCCTGGCTGGAGTCAACTCTTACTTTTATCTCTCATTTCACATGATCTACAACAACCCTCATCAAAGAGTTTATAAGAGTTACCCTTATGGTGAGTCGGCTATGTGCGACCGATGGCTGCATGGTGACCGATTGGAAAATTGAAAGTGAGCTTTGAAGTACTTAAGAGATAATAAAAAAAAATGCATTAGTTTTCTTTTATTAAAATTTTCTAGGGTTGATGCTAAATTTGCTATTTATTATTATTGGTTATGCATTATGCGTTTCGCACTCGCATTTTAGTGAATCGCAATCTTGCTTATTTTATTCAAATGGCTCTTTAATATTTACTAAACTTACACGTTTCGCAACAAGTGATTTTTGATAGTCTGACTGACTGTCATTATTGTCAGTGTCACGAGTCAGCGACCTGAGACTTTTTTGTATCTGTACTACTTTTCTTTCAAGTGCCGAAATCTAGTTAGAACTTTCACTTCCTTTTTACTGAAAAATCTGCTAGTAAAGAAGTACTCAAATATTGCAAAATATAGCCGTTATAAATTTTAATCGCACAGGAACGTATTGCGAACAATTGTTTAAGTTTTATTTCTTGATAATTTTACTGGAATAAAGACGAGCTGTCAAGAGGCGCCAGTTGTAGATGTAGACAGAAAATCACCTATCATCTGTCATACTTACGAAAGCTTGGTCATTCGTTTTAATGGAAAAATAATGCCCGTTAAAGTTGATATTACTCCGCCACCTCCAGCAAATTCTAAACAGCCTGGAGTAACTAAGTCTTTACTTTATAACGGATCTAAGTTCCAAGGACACCAAAAAAGCAAAGGTAACTCATATGAGGTCGAAGTGGTTTTGCAGGTTAGTAACGAAAACAAAGTACGCAATTTTTTATTATTTATAAATAGAGCACCCATACTTTTTGAAAAGGGCCTTGTTATCTAGTTAAACTGTGTATTGTTTTCCAAAAGTCACGATAATGTTGTATTAAGATACTAATATAACGTCTAAAATCTTTTTACAGCATGTAGACGAAGAAAATTCATACCTTTGTGGGTATTTGAAAATAAAAGGATTAACGGAGGAGTTTCCTACACTTACAACGTTTTTCGATGGAGAAATTATATCTGCCAAATATCCCTTTCTCACTCGAAAGTGGGATGCAGATGAAGATGTGGATAGAAAACATTGGGTAAGGACATTACTCACACTTGTCAAGTAGGTAATTACTAGCAAAAGACCGAGAAATTATTTTCTATTTTCAGAGTAAATTTGACTTGTTTGTACCATATTTGAAAACATTCAATTCGGATTCATTTGACTATGACTCTCTTGCAAAGGCTGACTATGTTTTTATGAGGTGGAAAGAACATTTTTTAGTACCAGACCATACAATAAAGGACATAAATGGTGCTTCTTTTGCGGGTTTTTACTATATATGCTTCCATAAGTCTGCTGCCACAATAGAAGGATATTATTACCATCGAAGTTCTGAATGGTGAGTATCTATGGCTCTTTGTGTGTTGAAATTTTCTAACATATTCACAAACAATTTCTACCTAATAAAATGAATATAAAGATAAAAGAAAGTAAATATATTCATATTGGGTTCTTATTGCCATTGAGATAAGATAATGGAAGTTTGTTTAGGTCTATACATGCATGTGCTCAATATGCTTGTTAAAATTTGTACAATATATCCATAAGAACTATTTGTAAAGAAATACCATGAGAGTATTCAAACATGTTTATTAAGTATGTAGGTACCTAATAAATCATATCCCCATTAACCAGTACATTGTTTGTGAATATAAGTGTCAAGAACAAAAGATGAGGACTAAGGTGTTTTAAAACAGATGCTATATGTATAGAATATTTCGAGTAAAACTATAATTTGAAGTCCCATAATATAAGTCAACGGTTTTTCAGACTAAAGTTTGTTTCAGTTCTATGTTATCTTCAATGAAAACACTTGTACTATTCCACATTATTTATTGAATTCCTGACTGGTTTCACCTTACGGCATTATCAAATATAAAATGTAGTCAGTAAACCTTTGATAATGGCGTAAGGTGAAACCGGTCAGGAATTCAATAAATAATGTGGAATAGTACAAGTGTTTTCATTGAAGATGTGTAGCAAGTTCCACCAAGTGCCATCAATCAACAGTATAAGCAGTTCTATGTTATCATTGTTGAACTTAGATTGTATATTTCAGTCATAGTATATACAATCAAGTAGCTACTACATACAATAGAATATTTTAACAACGAATATCAGATTTTATAGAATATGCTTTATAGAATATGCGTGATGATGAATCTGTTCCCAAGTTCTAGAATCTAGTATACATTCTTGGTGATTTTTACCTAAATAATGACTGGTGAATTTTGTTGATTTTCAGGTATCAATCTTTGACTTTAAGTCATGTACCTGAACACAGCATCCAAATTTATGAGTTTAGATGAAGTCTCCATGTGAAAACTTTAAAATTTGGATTGGTATTTTTGTGTCCGCTAGTACTTACTTGTTCATAAAGGTTGTAATTTCAGCCAGTATCCGAACTATGTAAAGATTGCCAATGTTCTTCAATAATTTAAGACAAAGATGTCAGGGCTTATAATAGACGTACATTCAGAACAAAGTATTTAAAATATAATTTCTGCATTATGAGTCATGAACAACATTGTGTCAATTCTGTTTTTGCACATACTTCAATAGCGGCAACTTGAACTGTTGCCCTGAATAGGATTTAGAAGTATGCTTTATGTACTGGTAAGTAAATTAAATATTTTCTAGACATAAAAAATATTAAGTTGCTTACGTCTTATATTTGGCATCATAAGTTTATTTTTAAAATTAGTTTCACAAAGTTAAAAAAACTAACATATTTAATTGTAATTTGTTAAGTTTCTTAATGATACTGTGTATTGTTATTGTGATATTTTGTACAAATAACTTGCAAGTAAGCTGTTTCTATTTTTTCTTCATCTTTTTTGTTATAAATATTATGTACAATTGTCAGTTAATGTTACCTTACTTCATGTGAATTGAAGTATGTGCAAGTACAGGGAATCTCGTGTTACTGAACAAGTTTATAATATTATCATTCGGCACCTACTAGTAGGATCTATTTTATCAATGTTATTGATAGAATTGAATATTTTTTTTCAATAAAATATCAGACAGCAAATTTTTGAGTTTTCTTTTAATATCATTGGAGTTTGGAGTAATAAACGTATATGGGTATATCCATTTAAATATCCTGGAAAATAAAAATGCAATTTTACTTTTGATTTCCATTTTAATGTAACACATTTACTATTTACAATAAAATACTGGCATTGATAAATTTATAGTCATATTATTCATCAAATTTCATCCAGTGAATAAGCAAAATTTTAAATTAAGGTTTCAAGACATTTTAATGATATTATATTATTTACTACTGACTAAATCCTTAAAATATTTGTACAATAATCTTCTTGATGTCATACATAAATATGTAAATCTTAGAAAAACATGCATTTGAATAAGTATTTCAGATAGTACAAGAATTGGTTTCTCTGATTTTTTTTACTTTTTCATAATACGTTTTAAATAATCCTGGTAGTTTTTGTACTCTTTCATCATCAATTATATAATAATTATATTTTCGGTGTTAACTTTATTGAATCAGCATTAATGGCGAAGGGTGAAAATTTTCAAAGGCAGCCCGTAGACAAAAATACATGCCTCGATCTGGATTATCATGCGCCGGGCGACCCATTGGCAAGCCAGCAGGAATCGGGTTATAGGGACCGCTCGCCACTGATCAGCATTCTCTGAGCCTTTTCCCAACTGAGTTGGTAGGCTTTCCAGTCTAACTGTGATGTGGCTGAACTTCGATATTTTCCGTGAAGCAACTGCCATCCGACCTCCGCAACCAATTGGATAAATCCAAGTTCTGTAGTTAGACCAGTCGACTTTTGAGGGCTGCGACGAGCTTCAATAATAGTGAATAATGAATGACCCTCTAAATTTAAAAATTAACTGACTTTTACTACATACTGAACGATTACTCTGAAGAAAGTCATTGACCTTCTATAAGTCATTGTATTTCTTTCTTTTTGCTTAATTTTACAGATGAGATGATAAAATGTTTACTTATTCTGTTAAGCTCGAAGTGTCTTTAATCGAAATTTCTTTTTAAGTGAAATTAACACTTCTAAGAAAGTATTAAATAGACGTATTCTTGTATTGGCTACGTTACGGGACGATCGATAAGTAATAGAAAAAATAAAGATTAATTAAAATGTGCCAGTATGTAGTATACCTGGAGCTATATATATATATATACCACCACGGGCTGTCGGCTTCGGGAGCGTTCCCCTAACACCCGGTATACCTATTTAGTTATGGCATACTGAGATAGGATGTAGTGTGAATACGATCGCCCTATAACTACTGGGTCCTGGCATCAGAATGGGGTGAAACTTACCCCACTACACAAGGGATGAAGAGAAACTGCCATGCTGCGATTGATTTAGTATATTGAACTTATTATATTTAATTTCAAAATACCGTACTAGAACAATATTGAATTAAGTATGTAAGTATAAAAATACATTTAACTCATCTACTTTCTAAATAATTTCAAATAGTAAGTTATTATTGTGACAAAAACCTAAATACTTATTCTAAACTTTGGTGGGATCGTTTATGTGTAATGTAATAGTTCGGCTATGTAGATATTTAACCCTTTACGAATTCACAAAAAAAAATAGTAGGATCAAGTACTTATTTCAAAATGCTAATACTCTCAAATCAGGATATCTCTAAGAGAAGATGCCAGACTGCCTGTGAGATGACACAGAAATTTTAAATTGTTTACCTACATATCTAAGTGGCAAGTACAAACATGGCCACAGTTTAATATAAAATAGATAAATACGAAACATTGCGTTTTATAATGGAAATACAAGTTTTGGTGGGTTTTAAGTGTCCGATTTTGCATTTAGATTGTTTGGTACTTACTAATAATACGAACAAATACCTATTAGCTATAATCTACATACCTACACATCTCAATTGTAAGGATATTACTCTAGAAATAAAGTGGCAAGCCTGTGCCATTTTTTTGCTTACATAATATAGCAAAACATATTTTGCGATATCTAATACAAAACACCAAACATCTAAAGACAAAATACATTCACAACAAAAAGAATTATATAAAATATACATCAAATAAATATAAACCAAGAATTATTATCAATAGAACAATTTACATTAACATAATATAAAACAACGATAATACTATGTGAACAATCATATTATCAGTAGCAACATAAAACACTTAAATTAGAAAATATTTACAGAACTTAAAACTTCTAACAAAAATAACTTAATTATGACTGTAATATTTGGCTTTGAAATAAATAGGCTAATATATTGAAAGCTATGGAAATAAATAATTACAAAGGTGAAATTAGACATATTTAAGAAAATAATGCAAACTTCATCTTCTTAAATAAATACACATAATTTAAAAAATAAGTGATACGAATTTTCGATACTAGGCATCTAATGGAAATTAATGTACATATATATATTTTCAGATGCTAAACACTTATACTTTTTGGTCATTATTTCCATAGCTTCCATTATATGTCGTCGGGTAACATCGAATTGTCTAATACATATAGAGAGGGGTACCCTCTATCTTTTTGAAGTCCCTTCGCTGCTGAACCAATGTCTAAGGCCAAGCAGACTGTAAAGATCTTGGTTGTCTGTATTGCGAGTTCTCATCGCGTTGGCATGATGTTGAACCACTCGATGTATGTATCCTTTCAGTTGCTCGGGATATGCTGGTGGTACGCCGAAGCCTGCATGAGGATAGCTATGTAGCCGAAAATTGTGGGGGTACGAATGGTGGTGACGTCTGGGATTTTCATGTGTATTGTACACGCCTCCTATTTGATTACGACCTGGCCAGTAGTCTTGTAAATGACGAAATGGATAGTTTGGTGGAGGCGTTGGAGAGTTCTGACTCGACCAAGGGTATCTATAGTAGATACCTGTCTGTCTCGGATATACGTGCTGTGGAAGTGTCTTATCATTTTTAACGAGTCCCAGTGGAATATGACCCGGTGCCAAACTTATGTGCTGTTCTTTTGGTTTATTACGACGATATTGCGCTTTGGTTCGGGTGCCTAGAATGCTATCCTCTTTTAATCCATAATTATTTTGTTCTTTGGCGTAGTTGTCATCAGTTGTTACGTCAGCATACCTACTTATCAATTTAATCGCTTCTCCAATATCACTGTAGTCATTTTCAGGACTTAGTTTGCTCTGTTCGCTATCTTTCTTTAATAATGGTGTAGTTGAGTGCTTAGAAGCTTGATCAGTTTTGTTGTTACGTTTAATACCGATGGCAGCATTTGAAGATAAATTATCGTTTTTAGGTTCATTTAATGCAATTTCACTGTTGTTTATTTCTGTGGACTTACTAGATGTCTCGATATCGTCTAGGTTTTTATGATTTTCCGTGTCGTATAGAACAGGGTCAACATTAACATGTCCATAAACTAATTCCTTCTGTCCTACGTCGCTGGTACTATTAAGTGTTGCTTCTTCAGTTGCATTTAATATTGGGCTGTCACGTTTGGGCTTATCTGGGTAGTTATGTATATTTGTCAATAAATTTTGGCTCAAAATATCTGAACCTGCTGTGCCGTTTTGAATGTGTGCATTAGCGAGGCCGACGAGTTCTAGTTCAGCTTTAACAGCGTCGCCATCGGTTGTATTTCCATCTTTTTTAACGTAATTTGGTTGCAGCTCTTGAGCCTGAAAACATGAAAACTTATAAATTAACACTGTTCATATGCATTTTACCAGCATGGGTGAATGGGGCCACAGTATGACTTAAGGTCTAGCTAACCTCATCTGCAAGTCGTTATACGAGGCTTTGGTACAGATTTTCTTCTTGGGGTTGGATAAAAGCAGTATAAGGCAAATCAAAAGGAGGAGAACGAGTATATTGACCCCAGGTTCCGAGGTGAAACGTTCGGGATGCAACCGGGAACGACACTAAGGGAGGCACTACTCATTGAACTAGTAGCTTCTAGCTTTTATGCTGAGGTGGTTAGTGGTATACGAAATAGCGTTGAAGGTATACCTTGAACCTAAATCGCGACACAAACGACGTCTTAACGCGCGCGGATAGTTTTGTAATAATCTATGCTTGGTGAATTTGTGAGCAATACGCGATTTTAATTAAATGTCAATTAGTATTCACCTGAGCGTAGGGCTCTTGCCCCTGGAGCGGTGCTGCTTGCGGATCAGATTCGATGGGTAGAGTGAACTGATACGGTCCTGTTTCATCACTGTAGTCGTACGATACGTCTATATTCAACTGACCATTATTCGGTGGGGTCGTGAATAAAGAACTTAACTTTTCTAGTAATATACGTTCATGCTCTTCTTTGTCCACTATTACCGTCTGAAAAGAAGAAAATAAAAAAATGAGTTACTGAGATCCAGATCATTCCAGATATTGAGAACTCCAAAATGGTGGTCCCTATATTGACGCCCCTGATAGATGCTTTTACATACCTACTCCGCTTTTCACCAATTCTGGTTTCATCCAAAGCTTGCATTTTGGGGTCTAGATATACTTCCCTATCACTATAGATTGGTTTATCTTGCAGTGACTGCTACCTTATTGAAGAAAGCTTAGAAGAAACTAGAACGTCATTCGTCAATTAGCAAGTGTAACGTGTACCAGTTTGCAGAAGAATTTGACTTGGGTTTCGAAGATGTTGTCGCAATAAATACCTGAACTTAGCTTGTAAATACTTACGTTAACACAGGCATGCCGGTCCAGCCTTTGGCCATTAGGGCAAACCAAGGGTGTTATGAACAGAGATTTGGTGGTAATTCTTCGTGGTGGCGCATTTTGACTGTTGGTGGCGGTGTTCTCTAGCCAGCTCTTCCAGAGCAGGTCGCCGGGTCCTCTGTCGAGGGTGCGAGGCGGCGCGCGGGTGGTCGCAACCAGCACAGTCTCTTCCGTTACTGGTGCCTCGTCTGCCTTCACTGCTTCTCCACCTGCCTTCACTGCTTCCCCGCCTACCTTCACTGCTTCTTTTTCTGCCTTCACTGCTTCTCCTTCTGCGTTCACTAGTGCACACGACACCAGCAATAACGCTGTCCACGTGTACCACATCGCAAACAACTGAAAACAATAAATATTGTTGGTATTAGTATCTATTACCTTTGTAACACATGTACCTATGCCCCTAATTACTATATAAAAAGCTTGCGTAGTCCTCATACCAGATTAACGCGTAGGCCTACTATTATACGTATAGGTACATTGGAATTTTCGGTAATGACACGCATTTATACCGCAGTTGAGCCCGAAAACGGCGCGGCGCGTAGCCCTTTGTTCGGTCTTAACACTATCGAAAGAAATCAGGAGTACCTAACCTACCTCTACAGCAGAGATCCGCTGTAATAAATAAAGGCATTTCTCTTGCACCTCCCTGACTGGATCCCTTCGGGCGTGGGAAACACGGTGCCGGTGTCCTTAACGAACCCCGGAAAGGAGAAATTTATTGGGCAAAATTTTTATGCATATGCACCTGCACGTACCTACATCTTTCCATCAAAATAAAAAAGATTTCTGTATCAGGTACCTAAGTAGATAGCCCACATCACATAAAAGTGTTAAATGAGAGCTGTTTTTCTGTGAATACTTGCACTAAATGTTGTTGATCAATCAAGACAGGTTTCAGCTAGTTACAAAGTAGGAAATTGTACACTTCATTATTCGTTGCAAGAAGATTCATTACAAAAGCTTCAAATCAAGTCATGCGTTACAGCGTAATGTTAACTTGTATTAAGGCCGTCAATGGTATTGATACATTATGTATTGTTACCGTTCTATACATTGGTAATTTTTTAGCGACTTCTATCTGCGCATTGCATTAAGTAAACACATGGTCACAAGTTTTAGAGCTGTCGATTTTTTAGGTAGGGGCTTCTGAAATAACTTATATCCCCAGTACACAGTCGCCAACGGCGGGCCCTGCTCTCCAATTCAAGACTGTAAGCCATCAGGTGTTCATACTGTTTATACAATATAGCGCATTGCTACACCACGATCTCTTTGAAGTGTGTCAAAAAACTGACAATATCTTGATTGCGTGCTACGATGGCCAACCGTGTGTCACTGTATGCCATTGCCCCCTGTTACACAAAGGTTATTGTGTACGACTTTAACCACTTAGATGCTTTAAGTAAGCGTTCATCAGTACTCTGGGGGTTTCCTAAGAAATTGTATCAAAGCCATTCAAAAGTAGATATTCATACGGAATAATACCTAACTTGTAGTGTTCTATAGAGTGACACTTCCCAAATGGATGGCTCCAAATTTGAACGTAAAGTTCTGTTATGCCCTATTTCCTCTTAAAAGCCTCTCTCTCTTTAGGAAGGTATTTACCTATTGACAACTACTGAACAATTTCTTAATTGCTCACGAAGTGACTGGATGTGATGTCAACTGGATCAAGGTTCAACCTCATCTATTAGTTCAATAGCTCGAATACGAACTACCTAACGGTATTCACTGGCTACGTTCTTTAACTAACTGGGTAGGTAGGTATAGGTACCTACTCATTGTTTTCATTTCTAGGAAGTAGTACTACAGTGAAACGAGGAGTTTCGACTGTGGTACTACTGTGAACTATAATAAAAGGTAACAAATTTATATGTAAGTATATGTCGCCGATATCTAGCCTAATCAGCGTTTCAATTAACTGCCTAGGCTGGTAGCTAAACAGCGCCATTCAATTAACAGCCTGAATGATATTCAGTCGTAACGTTTATTACAACACTTTTTTTATATTTTTTTATAAAGAATATTAGCAACCGAAATTTTCGAAATTACTAATATTCCCTCTAACCCCTCCAACTAAGCTAAATTGCTTGTGCTAGGAGTGGGTTCACGTCGGTAGTGTAATGGCCAGGATTCGAACCCGGGACCTCTCGATTTACGATCGAGAGGTCCCGGGCCGACTCCTTAACCACTAAGCTACCGACTGACTGGCTATTGCCTAGGACATTCGTAAGATGGGGCAACAATCCAAAAATACTAAGCCTGGAAATCCCCGAGGCGGAAAATAGAGGTGTTTTCACAGAAAATTAGTGATACATAGCTTTATTAAGATTGCTGCGCAACCCAATTTTATAACCATGCACAAATAAGTCATTTTCTTAGCTGTTTGATTATATGGCTAGGCCAGTATTGAAACGTCATCGATCCAAGCCATTTGCTTAGCCGTTTCATCAACTGGCTGAACATCATTCAGGCCGCTAATCTACCAGCCTAGGTAGTTAATTAAATGGCTGATTAAGCTAGTTGACTGCGAGATACAGTGGTGGTCACATAATTAAAGACACCCTTTATGTTGAACACATACATCAAAATAAATGAAGTTTAGATACCCAAGATATGAATAAATTCTGTTCTTATTATTATTCTACATAAATTGATGTCGTATTTTTTAAATGAGAACAGTATAAAAGGTATATAAGCAATAGTTTAGTCTTAAATCCTTTTTCAAATGTAACACAATTTTTTTCGATGCATTTGCCGCTGGCCATTTAATTAAAGACAGTACGTATTCCGTGATCTAAATTTAAAATAAAAATAAAAGGAGCATTTCATTTTTTTCCATTTTGCCGCGAATCATTGTGACACGCAAAAACTATATAGCTCAGTTTAAAGCTGGCTTTAAGTTTTATTGTAAAATTTAAATTGAAATATACTCGTAGTATGGGAAAAAGCAAAAGTTCCTTCTACAAGATAGATAATTCTCAATTTTCATGACAAAGGTTGGTCGTACAGGAAAATTGCAGATCATTTGCGATGCTCTAAAGATATGGTTATGAACGCTATCCGGCATTATAATAAGTTTAATACTACGGAAAACGTGCCTGGGAAACCTAGACCGAGAAAAACAACCCCGCGAGAAGGCTCAAGAATAGCATTGTTGGCTAAAAAAGACCCTTTCAAAGGCTCAGAAGTTATTCGCTTAGAAGTATTCGGTGCAGGGGGGTCTAGAGGAGTGTCTGCAAGAACGGTTAGAAGGCGATTATGTGAGACAGACTTATTTGGAAGAGTTTCTCGTAAGGTCCCACTTTCGAAGAAAGAAAATATCAGAGCTAGATTACAATTTGCCAGAAAATATGCACATTGGACAGAACGACAGTGGAAAAATGTGCTTTTTTCCGACGAAACTAAAATTAATATGGTTAATTCTGATGGAAAAGTTTACGTGAGACGTCCTCCAAAAAAACAAATGGTCCCAAAATACACAAAGAAAATAGTCAAACATGGAGGGGGTAATATTATTTATTATTATACCTATAAAAAAAAATAGAAGGTAACATGGATAAATTTCAATATAAAAATATTTTAGAAGAAACCATGTTACCTTATGCCGAGGATAATTTGCCAGTGATATGGACTTTCCAACATGACAACGATCCAAAACACAGTTCAGCTGTGGTCAAAGAATTCCTTAGGAGCCAATCAGTAACAGTTTTAGATTGGCCACCGTACAGTCCTGATATTAACCCAATCGAAAACTTATGGTCCTATGTGAAGAAAATAGTGTCAAAAAACGTATAAGTAATGTGCATCAACTTTACACGGTATTTAAGGAGGCATGGGAGCAGATTTCGATTGAAACCTGTAATAATTTGATCGCTTCAATGCCTACGCGGTGTCAGACTGTCATTACTGCTAAAGGACGTGCGACAAAATATTAATAACATAGTTTTATGTTCTTATTATACATCTAAAACTAATTTAAGTCAAGTTCGTCTTAATATTCACAATATTTATTTTTTTATGGTTACTTAATTTGTGTGTCTTTAATTAATTGGCCAAGTCTTTGCATTAGTTCATACTATCTACAATAAAGATAAACTTAATAAATTTTGAAGACGATTTCCTTGTTCCGTTTATTTCATTTCTAACATTTCAAGATAACCGATAGAGTAATTTAATTAAAATTGCAAGCTCCTATTGCATTATAATAAAAAAATATAGGACAGGTAAACTTTGAAAAATTAATATCCTCCAAGTGTCTTTAATTATGTGTCCACCACTGTATATATCTATTATTTAGCAGGGGTACAAATACCTATCCGGGGTCTGTTTTCGATAAGTATATGAGTTTCTTACAAAACTGTGTTGGTTCCCGGTAGAGTTAAATAGGGCCAGCCCATCTCTTCACATAGGGTGTCGTAGTAGGCGACTAATGGATATAGTTATTCTCCGTCCGACACTTAACATACAGCCCATGATTAAATGCCCGTCAGACGGCAATAGGCGTGGGAAAATCATAGTGGCGAAATGTGGGTGTTAATACTTACACCTCTGCCTACGCCTTCGGAGATTTATAGGCGTGAGTATATGTATGTAGTTGTAAATGTAGTTCAAAAACACCTGCGACTTGTGATTCGACCTTGAGGCCCTTTATCAAAGCGTGTGTATCGAGTGAAAGTGTGTTAATCGTAGACTACAAGTGTGAGGCACTTAGCCGACGCGTTCACTTTTCACTCGTTTTGATGTGATTGCTACCGCCTCTCGTCTGTACATTTTTTCTGACACGTTTACACTAAACGTACACAGTTTTACCCAATACACATCGATTTTTGATTACTATCATTAGTTGTAGTGGTTTTAAATTTAAATTAGGAGCTTTAGGTATATAGATTAGATAGCTACTCCCTGATTGAATCTAATTGAGAGAGGGTGGAGTCGAGTGAGAGAGTGGTTTTCGTCTCGGGCGCCAGTGCAAGCTTTGGTCGCATAGGTGTTATAGGATATGGCATCGGTGGCACTGTTAATGGCAAAAAGTAGGGCGAGTAGATCCATCCTTGGTCTAATTAGTGTGAGATTGTTTCATGATTGTGATCAGCATCTTTCAATACACAAAAAACGCCAGCCAAAATATAGTTAAGGCTGCTATTTTTTTCACAAGTGGCTTTTTGACTCGACTCGACCAAAACCGCACGTCGTCTCAGGTTTCATATAGGCTGCGAGGGACCAAATAAGACATTTCCCTTGTACTCCGACTGACTCTGGGTCATCTACGGCTTAGTGTACCAACCTAATAGAAAATATTCATTTATTACAGTTATTAAAAACATGGTCTAACAGAATAACTAGCTTTTTCAATTTCTTTTTGTTAGCGTGTAAGTTAAATTTTATGTTTTGCTTGATCTACGCACGCTTTTTCAGTAATCCCCGTTACCAGTTTTCAGTCTAAATCATGGATTATTACTTGAGAGTCAAAACGTATGTAAGATGTTTGATGTGTACGTAAATTAACATGGGCTTCATTATTTCTACTATGATAACTAAATATCTCAATACTATACATATCTACATACTTAGTTGAACAAGGCACTTTCGACGTAGTTAGTTGTTATATACTTAAGTAGGTAGATATCAAAGGTATATTATAGGGTTCGGTTCGTAATAGCTAAATTAATGGAACAGCGATGTGGTTTTACTTCAGTAACGAGAAAGCGGAAGAAATTACATGTTACATTTCGACGACAACACGCCAAATTAATGGTCAGTATTTTCTTTTGCATAAACAAAGTGTGATTTTTCTAAAAAAAATAGTTGGCATTGAAAAATGTGTTTCCTGACGGAACTGAAAATATTTTAACAAATTATTATTTTTATTGTTTTATTCATGTAATCTTTTAGTATTTTTACATAGATACACATGCTTGGTTTGGAGTAGATATATTTATTTAGTGTGGGAACCAACTTCAGAGAAAAATACAAAGGTTTTTTTGTTAAAATTGTTCTATGGTTTAGGCATGGCTAGAGACTAGTTGGATATGTAAGCCAACTACTTTTAGGCTATACTGTATTAATTGAGTAGGTACTACACGCACCTGCCTACGTTTATTTTTATATGATTTCATTACCGTTCGTCATACTGTTTGTAGGGTCTTTTATCATTTTGAACCTAGGTATTCTATAGCTTTCATCCTTCTACTGTCGCTAGTCATAAATTAAGTGTTACCAACTCTCAAAAACATTTATCCCTAAAGTTTGTGACAAAAACCCCTAAAATCGCCTCAATTATTGAGTTGTCCCCCTAAAAAATATATAAATATAAATTAAGAAATAATATGCTGTAATATATTTCCACATTTATTTTGCGTAATCTGAAAATACTCTGAAAATACCCCTAAAAATTTCAGACCCCTAAAAAATCCCATCTCACTTGTACCCCCTAAATCTGGGGGAAAACCCCCTAAGTTGAGAACCGTGTAAATGAAGAAGTACTTACCTACTTACCTAAATAGGGTGAAACTTAAGGGTTAGTGGGACAAGTAAGGAAGTGACCGTGTTGGTTCACGGTGGAGTAGAATGGCGCTATACCCCCACCTCTTCCTGTGGGTGTCGTATAAAGCGATGGGGCTGTTTATAAACCCGACAGTAAACTTATAGCGCATGACTAAGTGCCCGCTTGACGGCAATGGACTCGCCCTCTTTTAGAGCGTTTTCACACTCATCCGATATCCGACATCCGATATCCGACATCCGATATCGGACATCCGACATCCGATATCCGATATCCGATATCCGATATCCGACATCCGATATCGGAGGAAGTCAAATGTATGAGATATGTATCTTTCTTTCACATTGTCCGGCCCGATATCGGTTATCGGAGCCAACACCACTGTTTTGAGTTATCGGACCGGACAATGTGAAAGAAAGATACATATCTCATACATTTGACTTCCTCCGATATCGGATGTCGGATATCGTATGTCGGATATCGGATATCGGATGTCGGATATCGGATATCGGATGAGTGTGAAAACGCTCTAACAACGAAAATCACAGTCGGCGAAATGTGGGTGTTCATATACCTCTGTGGATTTACAGACATGAGTCTAAGTATATGTATGTATTGGCCAGTTTTTCCAGAGGTGGACGAGTTCTCAGTCTTTGGGTTCTTGATGTGAATTATGCAAAAACAATATGACGTGAATAAATTGCGGGCGGAATTAAAATTTACCGTGCAGTATCGTTTCTGCATAACTCAAGCCTTAGGGACATTTTGGCTGGCAAGGTAACGTGAGGAAACTCTGTCGCTCATTGTTTAGTTTGAGGGACATAAATATTACAATATTTATGCTTATTCTTGTAATTAATAATCCTTACAAAGTTTGTTTTATGTACAGAGTTTGATATAACACTCCAAGGCTTTTAAAATTCCTTTCACTACCTGCCCGCGCATTCCACTAGCTAGTTTAAGTTATAAATATTTGTAACCAGACTTTGTCAGTCTGTCAGTCATCCATTAAACGTTTTGTACGAATCATTTAAGTAAGAAAATAGAAATAATCACTTTAATAATCATCAACAGGAATGATGAGAAAAACTGAAATAAATTAGCACAATGTCAAATATACAGAAATGGCTATTCTTTGATGTTATTTTGAGTGGTTTTGCATCGCAGTTTAATACCACCCATATAGCAAGAATCACACGTGCAGGAGAGGAAGTCGTCTGTGTAGAATACTAACTTCAAAGCTTTAGTTTACAATAGATGTGTTAGAACGATAACGCATTAATACTTAAAAAAATTAACCGTGACCATGTGTAGAAAAACGTTGATTACCCGATAACGAAACAGGTACGCTAGCTAGTTTATAAGTACTTACATGAATAATATACTATCGCAAATCGTAAAGTAACGTAAATGTCACGGTTAAAGTTATGTAACATACATCATAATACATGTGTTCAAATGATACATTTTGCGTAGGTACACTTAACGACAAAATTGTAAACATTTTAGCTCCCTTGACCCCTGTTGAGTGAAACACGCTTATGGTGAATCTGCGGTACACTTGAGTTAATGATTTAGTGCGCAAAACAAGGGCAATGGCTGTTGACCCCGTCGCGATCTATCGGCGGCATCTGGCAATGATCTCGCATCAGGCGCCGCACGCGCACGCGGAAGCTTCTGGCGGGAATTGACCGTGTTTCAATGGGTGCTTGATTGAAGCATTATACTGCATTCTCTAGTGTGAAAAGGATTAGAAAGTGGGATTAAGTTTCTTCGAAGCTACATGGGAGTTTCTTACGTTAAATGTTAGCGAAATAGAAATATTATTTTACAGAATATGATGCTATATATGAGTGTCTGACTGCGTCTGACCTAAAGAGATCATTCAGTTTACATAAAACAGACGCATGTCGGGTATTCCATTCGAATGTATTATTATCTGCGCGCACCAAATCCTCGAATGTTGAACCCCACCTTGACATGTATGCGAGAGCGAGACAAGACAGTCGCGGAACAGAAGTACGCAGACGCAGGGTTGCACACAAATAGCTTTCCAGTCAGAACTTGAGTCAAGTGCTTCTGAGAATGATTTGAGCGTGTATGGAATTAAAATGTTATTATCACATCAAAAATAGCGTTGCTATATTAAAATGAGCCGTAGGCGGAAGTTTTATGAGGGGAACTCTATGTGTTCAAATGGGGGTCGTGCGATGTGTTATGGTTGGTGCATCCCGTCATATACCTGTGTTGTTATGAATGATATTGTATGGTTGCCTATTCTTGCTGAAACCCTATTTATGACTGATATGATTTATTATTAATTAAATAGGTACTTTTGCCTTACGTTTTGCATAACCGTCAGGCAGGCAGGTACTAGGTAACATGTCTATCCATGCCGCCTCCGCAGGGACTCGTTAAGTTAATAGAGTAAACCTAAGAAGTGCTGACTTGGCGCCGTAGAGTATGACATACACGACAATGATCTCACTGCCATGGATGCCCAAGACAGTGCGCTGTGGAGGAGGGAAAACAGAAAGGTCCTTCCTTCGGCATTTCCGATCTTCGAGGTGACTCAACACTAAGATTATAATGAATAAGGTTACTAGGATTCATTTTGGGGATATACCTAAGTAGATAATAGGTATGCTAAGACACTTGCGAACATGGCGTAACAATTTCATCTCTAACTTTAAATACGTATCTGCATTTACAGTTTGCACTTTTTGCTACCAGACAATTAGTCCAAGGTTTCATTGTTTACAAACATTTACTACGATATGTTCTAGTGATAAGCTACAACTTACAAACTGGTCATAATCGTGACTTTGAGCACAATGTGCCTTGATATCATGTCTGGTAATGTGTATTGTTTGGTAATGGTAAATCGTGGACGAGGCGACGTGAAAGTGTCCGCTAACTGGTTGAACACGATAGCGGACGTATCTGCTTGTTAGGTAACTCGTTGAAACCTGCATATTAAAAAGGATAATGACCTACTCCTGGTAATTTGATTGACTACCGAGTACCTATCGGTATGGTTGATCGACAAGAACATATAATTAGAGGACGGTTATTTATTGCAATGTAATTTTTTATATTGTTGCTAGTTGAATTCTTAAAAAGACAAGGACAGGATTTAGTTAATCGAACCCGTGATATTTATCTTTGAATGGTCAACACTCTGCTAACTGAACTATTTGGATAGCTGAAATTTTTGTCCACTGTCAAAGTCAAAGGTAATAATCATTAACGCGGTCCCGTCCAGAGAATACTTCAGCAAGAAATTAAGCGAGTTTTTTATACTTTTTGGGCTATTTACAAACTTGTTACGGTGCACGGTGCACCTTGTAAAGTTGGCAATGGTTAATTTATCTGGTAATTGTAAATATAGTGAGCACTTCCACTAACTAACTGTCCATGCTCTTTGCATTTTGTTTAATTTTCTAAATATACCAAATTATTAGCAAACAGGCTTAGTTCTGTGAAAAAATCGCTCAAATTATCCCAACAGTCTGTAGGTAATGTGGGTCTTTAGTGACGTAGAGGGCTACAGCTTTAGGTATAGATTTGCTAAACTAATTATTTTCTCTATAGCGTATTCCATTGGGTTTAAATCAGTTTGTTAGTTAAGGATCTCGTTCACCGTCTGCACTGCAAACGAAGTTTAAATTTTTACACTACACAGCACTGCAAGATGTCCGTGTTATTTTTTAATTAACGATTACAATTGGACGGTGTTTTCGATCACGAAGCAGAAGCTAGCGGTTATTTTACTTGAATATGAATGACCTTACACGATAAGCTCCGTGACATTGCATGACGATGACTCTAAACAACACTTTATACAATGTTTATTTCTCTATAAGTATTATGGGATATGTTATGAACTATTTAAGATGAATATTTACGTATTTATCTGTACGCAAATTACCCTGCATTGGTCCAACTTTACATCGATGATTTTCTATTGCCGCTGACGTCAAAAATGTTTCGAATGCAAAAATAACTAGGTAATTTGTATTTCACGTAAAAGCACCTTCACGGAACGACAGACAGTCTAATGAGTAGACAACACAGTTACTCAAATATCTACTGGTTGTAGAAATTTACCAAACTACAAACGCAGAACTAGACAATAGATAGAACGTATAGTTGCTTTCCGTTTTGCTTCTTTAAAATGTTTTTTTTTTTAAATCATTAGTCATACTTCATCGTACTTATTTAAACTAATCTGTTGATAATATAAAACATTATTCTTTAATTAGCTAATATCACACTGAAGTTCATTCCTTCATACTAATGTTGTGTGGTATTACGGCTAAAAGAGAGGCATATATACTTTTTACTAAATTCAATGTAATTTTAATGAGTGTTAGTGATGTGACGATGACGAATTCTTAAAAGGAAATTATCATCACTGAGTGACACAAAGTTGCACTCGTCAGTAATAGATCTAAAAAAAGTACATGCTATGAATGAGCATTAGCTGCTTTAACTTAAAAGTTCACCACATAAGCTTGGTGCACATCTTCAGGCCGCTAATCCTACAGTCCGTACAAGCAGTTATTCTACGCCCTGGTTTATTCTTTAAACCGTGTTATAGATTTCTATATATTATGCCTATCAATGGATTTCACACCAAGATATCACCGTTACTAACAATTCATGCGTTTTATCTTCACCAGTCAGTAGCCACACTAAATTATAATAAACTATCTACTAATGAGTAAATAAAAAATGAGTCCATAAGTAACCATTTATTTCTTGGTACATACATGAAAAGAAAATATTGAGAATATTGGACTGTACCTGTAGGTGTCCCATATTTGATATACCTAGTTATCTTTGTATTTAGAAAACCAAATTTTTATATTCCTTTTGTGGTTGATTCATCGAAATTAGTCAGAAACACGATTTTTACATAACCCAAGATGTATCCACAAGGATATATTTTAAATATTGGATGATATAATCGATGGCGTATCGACGTATTCTGAATTTTGATTTCATAATCACAAAATTTTAAGATATGGTCTGTTGGTCACTTTCTATACCAACGACATTGACATTGAATGTCACGGATACGGTGTTGAATATTTATGATGACGCTGATAATGAAGGTAATAAATTGGCATTAATTATGTTCTCACATAAAACTTGCATTGAGTCAGGTCAAAGAAAGTAATAAATGTGTATTCTACAAATTGTCTAAAGTTTTGTTGAATCGCACTTCCCATTGTTAGATTGTTTTTACTATTAATGTAAGCTTATAATTATACAGGCCGGTTACATGTGGTACTAGTCCATATACCCACTTAATAGCTAACCCACTCTTGCAACAAGTTCTGTGTGTGAGTGAGCTGCTTGTCGTAAAGCTGAGCTAGGTTAATCGAACGTCAGAACAATAATTTAATAGGTGGTTCGATAGTTTGAAAGGTCACCGGGGAAGCGCGTGCATCACTGTGAACACGAAAGTATTAAAACAAAATATTGAAAAATTGTAATAAAGGTGAATGATACCCGTAAAGTGGTTTTTAAAAAATACCAAAGGAGGAGGACCAAAGGAATTACGGCATTCGTTTGTATATTTAAAAAAAAACCGTAAAAATTACATCTAGCAACAACAACCGAATTCGATCTGTCTTCTTCTTCATTTTACGTCGGAGACTGAAAACATACAAAAAAAAACAATAAATAATAGTTCGGGTATTCAGAATATGTATCAATCAGCGTACAAAACCGGGGCTAATTTATAATGCAAAATATGTAATCTTAAAATTAAAAGTGGTGTTATGTTAATATTTAGTAATAAAGATGAATCAACTAGTCTAGGTCTCCTTTTCACTTACGCATAATTCCATTAATTATTTTCTAGAGTTAGTCATTAGTAGCCATTGCTAATAAAATTGCTTTTTGTTTCATTTTCACTGCAGCTTTTTTATTATGTTCATGAACAATGTCAACACAAATATTTTCACATGGTTGCTTAAAAAAAGAAAAGTAGAGTCGTGTAAACAACAATAACAAATAAATGGGTTTATGAATACGTTTAGGTACGTTTGCACAGTAAGTTCCATATCATCGGTTTTAGCGAATTGAAGATTAGTACGTGGAAACCACAGAAATATATTAGTATAGAACGGCCATGTGACCGGTAAACACGTGGCAACTTTTTAGTCAACTCCTGTCGTATGTGTATGTGACAGACACTTTCGAACGCACTCAGTACTGTTAAGATTAGCTTGTAATAAGAATGTTAAAAATTTCATTGTGAATATGCCATGTTGTGCTATCACCAAAAAAAAATAACATAACATATAACATAAACTCACGCCTTTATCTGCCGGGTAGGTAGAGGTGCGAGCACCCAAATTTTGCCGGTTTATGTTTAGGTCCCAATGTAATAGGGGGCGAGCCTATTGCCATTAACTGGGCACTTATAAACCTGCGATAAATACACACATAACTTCGAAAAGCATCGAAAAGTCATTGGTGTGTGCCATGGAAAACCTGGGATCGAACCCGAGACCTCGTCTTAGCAGTCCCTTACCCATACCACTAGGCTACCGCGGTTCTAGAAAAAAATGACGAATTAAATTTTAAAGAAAGGTATTTTTTATCTCTCATGAGTTTTTATTTACAGTGAAGAAGTCGCCACGCGTTACACGCAGGTGCATACTGCGTATGGCAGGTCTATCCTAATATAATTCTGTGGTGGAAACATATTCATTCAGTTTTCATATACAAATAATGTAGGTGTAATACTGACAGACCGGAATAGTTTTTAAGCGACGACAGTTATCGAAAGCTTTGATAATATCTGACGACCATATTGGCTGCAAGATACACTCCAGTACTGATACAGTTTCTTTCATAACTTTTAAGATTTTATGACTTCGTTTAAATTTAGAATAAACAAGATAATGCAACGTTTTTTATTCAACTAATTTGCACACCGTTGCTGGTGACTTCGATTATTTATTGTATCTGGATTATGTCATTATGGTTCAGTTAAATTCGCAGTTAGACTGGTAAAAGTGGACCCCAGACTCTAAGCTGAAAGCTTCGATTGCAACTGGGATTAACGCTATGAGGAAGAAGAAGAACCATTATTCGTCTAATAAGTAGGTTTATTTTATCTTACAAAAATTGTTTTTAATCCGCTTTAGATGGTTTCCGTTATAATCTTTAGAATATAATAAAAACACGCTTTGGGGTATTTACAAGATTTTTTTCCAGACCTGTAATCGACTGTAAAGGGAAATTTTATTTTGGACACATAATATACATATAGTTGCGCCTCTTTTCAAATGGGATAGGCAGAGAGGCATTGTATACGATTCCTTTTGGACACAAAATGGCATTAATTACGAAATAAAGAAAATATTGAGGAGTAACTTAACAATTAGATACAACCTTATTCAATCTTGTTCCCACTGCTAGGTATTACTAAGCCACAGCTTGTCTGTTTTGTTGACTTTTCGAGATGGCACTCGAGATATTTTATCTAATTAAAACTTTTATTTATTAAAGGAATTAAAGGAATTTAAGAAATATAGAAATGAATTTAGGGATTGTCTGTCCTTGAAAAGAGAGGTAGGAGTTATATGAATGTAGATTCCCCCTGTAGATAGGTATAATTGGACCTCTAACAATAAGGTGGTGGTGGTAGAAATTTGATGGCACAAATTTGTCACAAATTTCGGCCGGGTGGGTACCACCGTGCACGATTGCGAAAAACCCGCAATAGTAATCCAATCTCGGTTGGATTGCGTTCAGGGGTCAGTAAGTGCATAGCCGGGCAGGGGGGGGGGGGATTGTGATCTTAGCACTCTTGGGACCGGTGGTTGTCACGCGGTGCTGCTCCTCTTTTGATGAGGCCGTCAAGCTGAGTTCCCCCATTGTTGAAAGTTACGTGTATGTAATGGTGACCCTCTTTCACGAGACTGTATTGATGTCTTCAGCTTACCATTAGGCGAGGTGAAGTCGAATTGACATGTCCTAGATATAAAACAAAACATTCACCATCACAAGTAAGTATTTCGATAAACGTATCCAGCTTAACCATTTCGGAGTTAAAGTCTTGTATTAATTGGGTTTCGGTTTTGCAGCTGCAAGCAGTTTTGTCACTCTCATGGACAAGTGTGTCGTTGAGAGCGACCTACTGACTCAGTGGTTAGCATGTACCACGACATTTCACTATCGTTCCTACATCTCAACTACATTTGGGCATTGGCACAAGGTCTACGAATTAATTTACTTGATATATGGTTACAACTGTCTTTTTTAACAACCGTTTTTGAAATCAAGTAATTAAGAAGTGATTTAAAGGGCCTTCAAACTAGTAAAACACCATGTAAAAGTGATATATAAATAATTATGTCAAACAGCACGGTTCATTAATTCAGGTTCAAAAATCAGACTATAGTTGTAGATACTTACAACTATAGTCTGATTTTTAATTTCAGATAGTAAAATGACATTACCTGTGTTGCCAGTTTATTGCAATTAAAAAATAGTCCACCAGTGCCACCAGTATCGAAAGTTGTCGATAAATAAAATTTAGTACAGATTTTTATAGGTTATTTTATAGTAAGCTTATATGGATAGTGTACGAAACTAAAAAGACTTATTAATTTTTATTTTTTCTTAATATAATTTTAAAGATATACCACTTGCATCTGCTATGCCACAAACATTGTCGATATTTTCGAGCACGTCACTGAGCACTTAAGCTGGTATCTTTAGGACTTTTGGCAAGAAAAAGAAGTGTGGCACATCGTTGTGCTATTTTATTTTCTGAAATTGTTATGAATATGAATATATATGAATTATGTGTAAAATGATGCATTTTTAGTCATAACGTCTGGGACAACGCACACAAGTGTTGGAAAATGGCATATTACAGTGAAATGTGACTTTTCGTGTTCGAGCCAAATCTCTCTAGGGAGCTTCTAGTAAAGGCTCACAACTGTACTGAGGCAGTAATCATCTCATTGATCGTCATCATCATTATCATCATTGTCATTAATATCATCAATCCATTATCATCATCATCAAAAAATGAATATATATATATATATATATACATCCAGTAACTCATTTGGCGTCAGGTATGTGGTGCATCATTAGGACGTCCACCAGTTCTGCTTACATTTTTCATCATCTGTCGACGAATATTGCTTAGTTTTTTGATTTCCTACTCCATAAGATACTTAATTTTCTTGCTTTTTTACTTGCGGCAATATTCATTTTGCAGTTAGGCCCAAACATTTTTGGACCCCATACAATAGTGAAGCTTTAGTGACCTCCGACGTATATCAATATTATTTATATATTGCGCGGACATTTTCACGTCCAAATCAGACGGTTGGGATTTAAAAGTGCGACGTTGCCAGCTTGTGAATCGTTTATTCATTCTTATCTCTTTCTTTCACGGAGTCCCGCAAAATGAATTGTCTATTGTGAATGATATTTTTTTTATGATTTCTCGGTTGACCGCTGTCTTATTTGAGCTATTCTCATTTTTGTATTTATAGAAAGAACGACTGATTCCACAGCAGTAGTACCTACCTAACATCTTACTACTGCTGTGGAAGCAGTCTTTCTTTCTCATCGTACGAAAAAACTTTAATATTAGCATGAGTTTACATACGGGTTAGTTAGTTAGTTAGTTAGTTTACCTGGACTGTTCCGCACTTAGCCTCTTGATTGGGCCATTGTGCGTACCATCTTACCTCTCATTCCAACCAACCCAGATCCTCCCAAAAAGCCAGCAGCCTTTTCAGGTTTCCACATGCTTCCCAGAGTGACGCTGGTGACTGGAGGAATTTCGCCCGTTGTGCGGCCACGCTCGTGCACTCTGTAAGCACATGCCGTGGCATTTCTTCTGCCCCCATGCAGCTTCTGCATAGGGGGCTGTCCGTCACACCTATTGTAAACAGATGCTTGTTTAGGGGACAGTGACCGGTCAAGAGGCCGGTGACCTTGCGGATTTGGTCCCTTCTTAGCCTAATGAGGTTTCGGCTAGACGTTTTTGATGCTACCGGAACTGCATTTTTTGTTTGTCTGCATCCTTCAGTGTTTGTCCATTCTGTCAGATCGGTTTCTTCTGTACTTTTTCGTAGCCAAGTTTTGACCTGTGCTTGAGGTATGGGTAGTATTGGTTCCGGTCCATATACTGTCGACCCTGATCCTCTCTTGGCCAATTCATCGGCTGCGTCGTTGCCGAGGGAGTTGCTGTGTCCCTTGATCCATTGCAGCGTGACCCTGTTTGTTTTTGCAATGGATTGGAGTGTATTATGACATTCCAATATGAGGACAGAGGTTATGGTGTTACTTTGGAGAGCTTGGAGTACGGATGCACTGTCTGAGATGATCTTTACATCTAGATCTCTGACATCTCTGGCGGCAATCGTCTCCGCCGCTCTCGTTATGCCAATACATTCGGTTTGAAATATTGTGCTTAGCTTGTCCAAGGTGGTTGTTATTTTGATATTTAAGTCATTCGAGAAGACGCCTGCTCCGGCACCATGTGTGGTTTTGGAGCCGTCTGTGTATATCCTAACTTCTTTGACGCCGGAGCTATCTCTTTTTTCTTCAGAAAGTTGGATATGATACTTCCTTTCGAAGACGTGGTGACATGGTATTCTGTCTATGGGAACCTCGAGAAGTGGTATCTTCTTTAGGATTCCCTGTAGAATCTTTGAATGCTTTGTTCCAGTATTCTCTTTCCAAAGCCCATTATTTTTCAGTCTTAAGGCTGCTGCCTTGGCCTCCTCCTGTATGATTAGATGCAGCGGTCTCAGGTTTAGGAAGTGCTCTAGTGCGACTGATGGGGTGGTTCTCAAGCATCCAGTGGCTGCTGTACTCGCTAGGCGTTGTAAACTCTGGAGCTTTTCTTTCACAGTGATCAGTTCTGTTCTGGGCCACCATACAACTGATCCATAGGTTAGGGAAGGTCTGATAATTGCCGTATACAGCCAAAGTGTTATCTTTGTGTTAAGACCCCAGTTCTTACCAACGAGTCTTCTGCATTGCCAGAAAGTTATACAGGCCTTTTTTATCTTAGCATTTATGTGGCTAGCCCAATTCAACTTATTGTCAAGTATGATGCCCAGAGCTAGTTTGGTGTTAAATAGTTTTGGTAGTTGTAGTTCTGGTAACTTTCTTTTGTTGGTGAAAAGGATAAGTTCTGATTTTTTCGGGTTTACTGATATTCGGTGTCCTTCGCACCATTCTTCCACAACCTGAAGGGCTGAGCGCATGATTTTGCATAGCACATCCTCAGCCGTTCCGCTTATCAGTATTGCAAGATCATTCGCGTACCCGATGGTGGTGCATCCTCTCTCATTTAGTCTCTTTAGGAGGCTGTCTAATACTATATTCTTCTCCTCCTCCTTGTGGGCACCCTTTGACTACCTTTGCTCTTGTGGTAGTGCTCACTATCTGGACCGTTCTTTTGCTTATTGGCTGAGTGATCCAGTCCCTTATGGTTGGTTCTACCCTACGCCTTCGCAAGGCTTCGTTAATGCTGCTGTGTACCGTCTTGTCGAAAGCCTCTTCTATGTCTATGAAAGTAACTAGTGTTGAGGCTTTATTTGTGATAGCCGATTCTATCTTATGCACTACCATGTGCAGTGCGGACTCTGTTGCATGTTGTACGCATGTTGCTGAGGATGTAGTGGGTTGTCTTTTAGTGTTACATACGGGTATTTCTAAGCTTAATTTGATTAGATTCAAAGAGTATTATTGACTAGATATTTCTGATAGATTATTCTCAGCCTGTAATCGCCCACTGCTGAGCGTATCTTTGACTACGTATCTAAGGTACGCCACTAGCTACTTAGTATCAACCAGCCCCGCAGGAGTGAACCGATCAAGCTGTGTTTGCCTTACTAAAAAACGCTATTTAAATGGTACTTACACCAAAAAATGGAATAATCCACATATTTCTTAATATTTTAAGAACCCGAAACTTTTCACTCTCCTTTCGCTATATTAGAAACAGCAACTTTTGCCCATGACCATCTACCGAGCGCTAACGAAGGTCTGTGTATTAAGGTTGGACTTGGACGAAAATGCTTTCATATGTCCGGCTGACCCGCGGCCGTCCGCGGTTTGTCCGTTTGTTCTCCTCTTAGGCTTAAGTACTTGGTAGCAAATAAAATTATGATTTGAAATAAAACTATTTTAACCGATTTAATCGCGTGTATTATTTCAAACTTTAACCCGACGTCTCGAGGCCTTTTCAAGTCCCATGGTCACGGGTTGAGTCTTACCCGTGACCATGGGACTTGAAAAGGCCTCGAGACGGGCTAGGTCTGTTTGACGCTGTTTTTATTTATTTATTTATTTATTACGGTTTTCATAGTGTACGATATTTGACGTCCGTATATATGAATCTATAGCACTACTTTACAAAAATAATTGGACGTTGAATATGGGGCGGCATGAAAAGTCTGTACCGTCAACTGACGTCCGTATATAGCTTCAGAGCTACGCGATACATATGCGGATGTCGGTTTGACGTATACTTTTCATACTGTACGATATTTGACGTCAGTGTACATGAATCTATGGCACTACTTTAGTAAATTAATCGGACGTCGAATATGGGGAGGCATGAATAGTAGGTATATACCGTCAACGGACGTCCGTATATAGCCTTAAAGCTACGGGACATATATATGGATGCCGGTTTGACGCATACGTCCGTATACATGAATCTAATATCACTTCTTCTTCCTTCTCCTATAAATGCATAAAGTCCCATTATTATTATACTGACATGTAATATTATATATTATACATAAATGAGTATGAGTAGTATGAGTATGAGTATGAATTTATGACCCAACACCGTCTCAGGTAATTAATCATGAATAAAATGTTCTAACGTTTGCGCAACTGTTATACAAAAAATAATTGGATGTTGATTATATTGTTTTGATTGCGGTAGGTGCGAGTTGGCAACGTCGCAATTGTGGACGCCAAATACGCGAATCCGTAGTCAGGAATTCCTCTAGATATACAGTGTGGATATACGCACTGCAGCAGTGCCTCACCTGCGCGGTGATTTCTTCGGGAAGTTTTCAATATTTTATTGCAACCATTTAAAGCGAATTTTGGCTTCCGTCGATTTTTGTACTACGGCTAGCTAGGATCAATAGGACTTAAGTGCCACCGGATAACAAAGTGGCGTCCGGTATATGGACGCCAAAAGCAGGTTGACGCCAGTTTAAATGCACTTTCGCCTTCAGTGGACGGCCAATTGTTTGCGGGATAAATATATATATATATATATATATATATATATAAATGAAGTTGTGACTTAAAGGTCCAGTGACCAGGTCATAAAACTCCAAAAAAAAAATGGAATCCTTATTCCACAATTTGACATTTGCAGTTGTCAATTTATTTTCTGAAATAAAAAAACGGACTATAGGTACAAAATATTTGACATCGGTAATTAGTTGGAATCTGTCAATGTAGTCTCTCTAATGATACGTTCATACTGTAATCTAAATCTTGTATGTGTAGGAATAGTAAAGGTATTAGGTTAGATTAATTTAAACAGATTACTCGATGGCGGAACTCTTCTTTTCACCCATTAACCTAATTTACATATGGCGGAACAAACTGCTCTTATTATTACATTAAAGGAGCAATTATTTAACAGTTACATATTTATATGAAAGGTCTAACTGAGGGTCTGGGACATTACAATTATAAACTTGTTCATGCAGCGTGGGTGTTGCAATCCTAATGATATTATAAGCGCGAAAGTTTGTAAGTATGAATCGATGGATTTATGTTTGTTACTCTTTTACGTAAAAACTTTGAATGATTTTTTATTAAAACTTTACAATAATGTAGCTTATACATCATAATCACACATAGGCTACAATTAATAACGATAACCGATATTATAGCGATAACCGACATCCACGCGGGCGAAGCCGTGGGCAAAAGCTAGTATTTCATAAATTTTAAGTGGAAGTTAAGGCACTACATTTTACCAAACCTACGTTTCTAAAATGAATGTCTTGTTAACTTAATATTATCGTACAGGTGGGGTCTTTTATCTTTATCTCAAAAAGATATTCAAGCTAGACCTTGGCATTTGACGTTATCATACTGACATCTCTAGAAATCAAATGTCACCGTACCTAGTCCCATAATTAGCTTTATGTTAGTACCGGTCGCATCTGAGGCTGTAACTTTAGAGTCCGGGATGGTATAACCCGGCATGATGATATTTGCCGCGTTACTGTTTTCTTAAACTATTTATCTATTCTGCCGTAGTAAAAAACAAGTTATTTCTTCGGTGACTATTTTCTGAACACTACTGGTTACAGCATCAGTAGTGTATAAACGCATACAGATACGTTTATACTTGTATTCTTGCAGCGGCAAGCTAATGAATGTTTATTGCATTATATATCACGTGGACACATACATGCATTGCCTCGCAGTAAATTGTAATAAAACAATGTCATAAATAATTAACATATTTTGCTGCAGTTCATTACATTACTAGCTTTGACCCACGATCTCACCTGCCGTACTCGGTACTATTTAATGGGCTATCGAAAAACCCCATTTTTTTTCTCAGCTTCTGAGGGTCGTAGCGTGATATTATTTAGCCTAGCTTTTCCAATAACACGACTATGAAATGCAAAAATTGATTTTCAAACCTTATAGTGTACGTACATGTAGATATTTATGTAACAGTTATTTTATTTTTGATTTACAATAGACCCTAAACCTATATATTCTTGCTAGATCCATAAGAACTTAGTACCAGTGAGTAGGCCGTTCCAATAAACAAATAAACTTCTTAGTGTTATTATTAGTATAATATTGATAAGTATTTTTAGGTACCTATGTACGAGATATATCTACTTAGTACCTAATTAATTGATCGTTTTACTGTTGCATTTGACATGCGTTAACGACTGTCATATACGTCAAATCCCATATATTCGTCATTCTATTCCACCAAACGCCGGCTAGCGAATTGCCACTTGTCTAGAGGGGCTGATGTCTCATCTCTCATCTCGTCTTACTTATTACTCTGTAATGTTTTCTCACTAGATTAAGATTTTAATGATATCTTACGCGATTTAATCCAATGTTTATCACTTTCTTCTGTCTTTTTTTGGTTGAACTTGAACAAATGTGGAACGTCATCAACAAAAACTACTAAGTGCATCTCATCAAGGCGCGTAGTACGAAAGGCCTCAAGCGTGATGTTCACAACCGGTGTTTATTTATATAAATAGCCCATTCATCTTCCCTTTAACTTTCAACTCTCAATTTAGAGTCGAGAAATTTAATGTCTCTTTCAAATATGTTGTACAAGTCTGTAACAGTTATAATTTGTTTTTAATATAATTGTATATCATCTGACCTTAAATAAAAGTATGGTGAAAGAATTTTCATTTCACTCTCGTGAGACTTATTTGAAAGTTTATTAGATAAAATTTGAATTATTTTAACTACAATAAATTGAAACGGAGGTGTCTAATGCATACTGCCTCTTTTTATCGTAAGTGTAAGTTATATGCATTAACATTAAGTGCAATAACATATCATGTGGAAGTATAAGCTTTTACAACTTTCTCTGCAATCAGGATTATAAAGGGCCTACAACAAGTTTCATATCTAAAGTTGGCATTAAGTTCTTTTGCTCTGATTTTCTTCTGCCTTTTTTCATAATGGTCCGATCAATATGACTTCACTTCCCCTGAAGCTGAAGCTAAAGCTAAAGCCTCAGGAATGAGAGCCATCAATACCGACACCAATTATGTTACTATAGTGGCCCTCACCTTGACGCCGCTATTATAATATGCTTTTTCAAGTCTCGTTTACAAGACTGCCTGCTATTACCTGCTGACTATTCATATTTACTTTTTATAATAAGTAGTTTAATTCGACAGAGGGCAGCTTTTCTGCGTAGTATCGGTCCAATTAATGTTATCTAAAGCAGTTGGATGGAGGTTGTTGTTCATGTACAAAATGAAATCGCATTCAACGCACCGAGACGGATGCGTTCGGAATATAATCTTTGTATTTTTGGAAGGGAAACAGACTGCTTTGACGGAAGCAGTTGGCGACAGATTTCGTCCGTGAATAACAAATAATATATCACGCCCGGATTCATGGCCAACTGTAGAGCCGCGCCCTGCACAGTGAATAATATGCACACTGAGTCGGGCCTTTAAAGGTCAACTGAATACATTGCCATCACACTTGTTCCAATAACAATTACCTATTTAGTACAAGTGTTCTAGCAGTACTAGCAGATTATAAACTTCACTATAAAAATATAAACAAGTAGTGGCGAATCCATTGTAAGTAAAAAAAACTAAAAAACTAAAAAAAAAACTAATCAAATTATGACATTGTATTGCCGAAGTTTACGTGAATATTACCAATTGATATTACATTATTTTTAACGATTTTTAACGGTTGCTATTTGGTGTTATTTTATAACTTATTTACAATAATAGAAGCGAAACAAATAGCAACAGTCACCGTTAAAATACCTAGTTTTATTTCAATTTTGACATTGATTAGAATGAAAATTAAAATAGAAAGCAATTTAGACTTAGTAAAATGATAGATACAATAGGTAGGTACGTGCTCGAATCAATAACTTAAAAACTAAAGAAGTTTTAGTCAAGTTTTTGACATGACTGAGGTAAACTTCTTTTTTTTAATTAAAATGACATTGAAATCATTTAATTTAACTTTTATCAAGGCGTATATTTATGTACCTACAACGTCGACTCCATAAATAAGTATGTGCATTATGATGTCGACAACAGGCATTTGAAATACCTTTTCAGGTATTTAAAAAAAAGAGAAATCGTCATTCTGTCAACATCCAAGTTTAAACTCATATGCAATACAAATGAAATTATAACTATTGTCAAATAATTATGTGATTTCTTTTATGTGTATAATAATTGTAGGGTAGGTATTTTATAGTTAAGAATACATGATTAAAAACCAATTAGAATCTCAACAAAAACTATACTTAATTACCACTACAATTAATTAAATAAATACGTATAATTAGTTGCTCAATTATAATTAATTTAATGGATTTAGTTTTTTAGAATTATTAATTTAATTAATTTTGCTAAACATTAATCTATATATTAGAGCAATGATACTAATGATACTATATATACAATGATACTATATTAAGTTTTTGTATGTACCAAACGGGTAACTACGAATTTAGAAAAAAATATTTAGATTGATTATGATTGAAGGTCGTAAGCTCTTGACCATGACTGAGGGTTTATTCCAGAGCATGTGACATTTAAACTCGTAGTGTTGCCATCGAATTTTTATTGTGGCTTTATAGTATTGCTAGTTCAGAGAGAGGATGCTTACCTTGAAGAGAGACGCGGTTCGTCGTGTGCCGGTCACATTATAACGGGCGCCCGAACCTGCCCGGTAATGACCTGCAATGGAATAGATATTAAACGTTAATAAATTAGTATATTCAAGATGACAATTAAATATTAGACGCTTGAGGGTAAGCGAATACAATTACCTACTCATAGGAAAGGATAGGACAGTCAAGACATATAGGCAGTGTGTTCTCTTCGGGATACTGTCAATATACAATCGATTGATGTGAACATATTATTTACACCGGAGCACGATAATTAGCTCGGAATATTTATTCTGTCTTATCCCCGTGCGGAGATACAGTAGAGTAAAGGGTAGGTAATGGTAGTTTAAGTTTAACTGCTCTTGACTAAAACTACAATTCATGTACAACATTACAATTAAATTCGCTTTCTTCACGTCATCTCATTTTATTCAACCTTCCTAACAAATACAGCAAATAACGACATACATAATTAGCTTCGTTATTTGCTACTTAATACATTTTCAATACTTCGTTGATAATTGTTTACTCGTTTTTATTATAATAGACGAGTAAACCTACGAGTAAAAAGTCACGCTAAACAAGCCTGACCGGCCGCGGCTGTGAGAAAAAAAGAACTATAAGTTATGTCAATAAAGTAAATCAATTTATCCTCTAATATAATTAGTTCTAATCTACAATCAAGTAGTGAGTAGGTAGTTAGCTCATATAATAGTTACTATTTTACAATAATCCACTCGTATAACGGCGAAACTCCTCATTACAAAGATGAAAAATTTAATAAACTTATAATTCTGGATTCAGCCTTTATCCTTCTGGATAAAGGCTGGATCGTTTACATATTTTAAGGTCGAGGTCAAGTAAAGCCGAGGTAATAGTTAAAGAGTTAAGCATTATGAAAAACAAAGTAATTTGCAAAAAAAAAAAATTACGTATGTTAAATTTTAGGTAATAGGTACGTGTCACTATATCTAACTAAGTATCTATTGTTACTTTTGCATTGCAACGCAAAACAATATTAATTTTTATTTTATTAGTTTTACAAATAAAATTGCCTAAAATTACTTGATATTTTTCAGTTAGCATAGAATAAATTTTACTAAATCAATTAATTGCTCAATAATTAGGGTTAATGATGAAGCATTTGGACTGTACCTACATACTTAAATCGGATAATAACCGTTTTATTGCTAATGAAAATAGAGAATAGTTATTGTTTATGCGAATTGTAATGCATAGAATTTATGTTAGGAGACGGTATAATGGTAGGTACTTATAGTGAGACTCAGCTGGTTCCTGTCTCGTTCTAGAGGCTTGATTCGTTGGGTACGCTTTCTAGCAATATTTGCGAGATGTATGGCGATGGCGACACGCCAAGTGAGCGGGTGTGGCGGCGCCGACTCACACAGGCAGCATGAAAGTGGACCAACCGAGCCTAACTCTGTTATTGCTCGGGACATATATCTTGGACACATTTCTTGGGTATCTTTTGAGATTAACACGAGGTGCTACTGAGGTGGACGAGCTCAAATTCATCAAGCATAGATTTTACAAAACGATTCCCGCGCGCCAGGGCCTTTATTGTCTCCTGATTTCGGTCCTATATACGTATACTGTTGTAGACAGGTCGAAACTGGTAAGTTATTTTACTATCAGTGGCGAAGTGGCTATTCAACTATACAGCTACCGGGTTCTCTTCAGGCATATAACTGTTAATCAATTTTCTTTTCAGTATGGACATAAATTTTGTAAGTTACAACTTGTATTTTTTTTAAAGAACCATTGTTTTTACACGAAGTTGCTATCGATTCTAAACCGGTGGTGCTTAATTTGAAGAACTATATTAGGTGCTTTTAATACCCAACTTCATGCAGCATTCCAGTTCTTCATCTTTATAGACCTTTTTTTTTACGTGCGGGAAATCCCCACCAATGGGGGGTATCCGTGGGGATTTCCCGCACGGAGCCGGTAGTCGATGTGCTAGGCCGAAGGCGAGGTTGTCTCGCGACATATCCTTTGCACCCCGGCTGACCCAGGGCTCCACTCGGTCTGGCCCTCCTCGGGAGTCATCTTTATAGACCTACCTATTCATGGTTGAGATGTTATTATTAGGTTTTGCCAATTAAACAATTCTACTTAGTTCAATAATATGCCGAAGTTTAATCGGTTTCCTTTCAGAAAATACGCATCCATCGCCACTGAATGAAATACAGCGGACTTGGTTTTCATTGGCGGTATCATAAGTTCGATATATTGCTAATAGTTCTTACTTGCTGATACCTACTTACAAGTTTTCAAATAGATACATATCTTTATTATTTTCTTTGATCGTATCGACATATTCTTTACTAAGATTATAGACGGTAAGGTACACCAATGAAAGGAACGCGTTGATATGAGTTACACAAAAGAATATTCCATACAAAGAGATTAGCCGTCAGTTAGTAGACAAAGAGAATGTCAATATTGGTTTGTATGGGCAGTAAACACTGGATGTCTCGGACGATCGACTCCCGAGAATCCGACCATGTTCCGTTTTATATGTACTCATTTATTATGGGCTCTCAATTGTCTTAGGAACAAAGACTGACTTTCTTCAAGCTTTTATCGTACATACCATTCTAACTTGAATATAAAAGAGAATTATACTTACGTCTAAATTAGTGAGAGTGAGATTGAAACAAAGAAGTTAAAAAATAGTACTAATATATGTCAAACATGCGATTGGAATGCAACATTATTAAATAAAAAATACCGAAGTGAATAATAACTGTACTTGAGCTGGGAAAGCAAAATATCGATGCCGTTTGGCTCTAAACATTGTGTGCAAATGCCCGTCGATAAAAACAAATAAACGCACACCAGTCACACCGGCTGTTCATGCGTTTTTTTTTAAATATTGTTAAGGCTTTTTCTGCATTTATCCTGATTTAAATTGTTACATAATCTTAAAGTATTATTTTCATTAAAATTGAAGAAAACTGTATCCCGCAAATATTTTTTGAGACCATGCCATTATTTATATAAGAATTTTCAAATATTTATTATGAAACGCCATTTAATTTCAAAGTTTTAAAAAGATTCTCAATTCCCAAATTCTCTGAATACTTTTTATTAATCAATCAATTAATTAGCTCACGGCAATCCACTCACCCAATGTGCCCCATTTCACCCCAATTACATTTTAACACATTTTTTCGTTCTCAAAAGAACTATTTACAACTGACTGTTAAACTAGCGTGATCTTATAAATAACCTGCAAAGTTTTAACTTGTTAAAGTGAGTTGTGTAACGAGTAAATGACACAACACCGGCTACTGCGTAGAACAAAGTTTTAATATATCAAAAGTGATTATAAAAGATTATACTACACTCAGGTGTTGCTTACTATCTGTGTACAAAGTGTGTACAAGTTACTTGGTTCCTTATTACGCGAAGTTGTAGAATCCAAGCACCGGTTAAGATATCTTTCCACATACGGAACGAGACGGGAATGAGTTACTTACAAAGTTAGATTATGGTAATGAATATCTGTTCAATTACTCACGTTTGTTTACAGTTGAATACATTTTGTATCACGTTCTGATGTACGTAATCAGAGCACGTACCATGGGAAGAAAACATCCACTACAACAAATGTTTTCACGAAAACCACTTACACTATTTAATCTTTCCTGAAAACTTATGTTCTTGTTCAGCATTTGATTTTAAACAGTGGGCTTCTTAGTCGATTTGTTTACAATAGTCATTTGTTATGTCCACTTATAGTAAACGGCTACTACCGTTATACAAATAAGAGTTGCTGACACTGGTTTATTTTATTATACTTTTAAGACATATTGTTCTTTTGCTTTACATGTACATACGACCGTGTGCGAGACATAGAAGAGCAATATGGGTGGCGAATTGAATAAATAATAATTGATAGATAAAATGTTGTGAGTTCAAAGAGCTATACTAATAAAAATATTTTTACGATAAGAAATGATTATTGAATAAGCGTAGAAAAATATCATTTAACCTGTGTTAGTTTTGTATCGGAGTGAAGACTGTTAAACTTGCAAATGAAACAGTTTATGGTTCAGTGGGATTTCCATATTCATCTTGCGATCATTATTGTATTAGATAAGATTTGTTCAGACTTAATATGATGTTTAACCGTGTTTCGTGTGATCGAAGATCTGTGTTCCAACTTGCGTTTTATCATTTGACCTAAACAATATGTTATTTATCGTTTTGTTATCTCAGTGGAAACCTTTGCTGTTTTCAATTGTCTTAGTTTTCAACGCAGTATTTATTATTTATTGTTTTGAAATAAGCAGCCTTCTGTTTTTATTTTTTCTATAAGTTATAGGTTTACGTCATTGACTGCCTTAGTAGCTTTCGAATTTGCAAATTCCTAAAGACCTAATACAAAGGTCGATGTCTCTGATCTGTCCCATTTCTGACTGTTTAGGACTGGTCTAAAGTTTTTTTTTTATATAAGTCAGTCAGTAATCAGAATATCTACGATTAACATTGTCCTGACTATTCATTTTATTCTAAATATTGGTTTTTATTAGTATCTGACTTCCTCATCGTTATTACAACCAGTATTCTACCACTGCAAAGTAATTCAATTTGTTTACAATTTTCCTGTGTTTTTTTGGCACATATTTGTACATCGATTGGTTGTAATATCGGTACGCAGTTAGTAGGCGAAGATGAGTACCTACTCATAATTTAGTTATAAATTTTATAAACAGGATTTACCTAAGATGTTCTATCTTATCAATGATCTTACAAATACGGAACAGTACAGACCTCTAATATTTTTGTAATAACTGCATATATACATTAAAATTATTCGCAAGTCGCCACACGTATCATACTTTAGACCTAATATATTTTGTAAAAGAGTGTTCTATTTTAAAAACAAAAAAAAATGTTGCACGGTGTTTAATAGAGCCCCAAGCATCACTAATAAAATAACCTTTCAGTCGTACAACAAATAAGTACATTTCAAACCACAACTTCATAATAATCCCAACAACCGCACGCCAGTTTCCTTTGCCACGTGTAAAACACTTCAAGAACTTAGTGAATCAAAGTGCCTTACATTATACACGTGATAATAACGAAAGTTTTCACGTAAACCCCTTGAGCGCCTTTGTTATGTTAATCTAAGTTTACTCTACATTCTCTTTATCTGACTAGTATTTCATTGACACGTCTAGTATGTTTACTTATCAAATTCTTTAAAGAGCTTGGATTTGAATTAATTATTTATGTATATCGTAAGACTGTATCTGGAATAATCTGGATCATATCTTTTACGGAGAACTCCCAGAGAAAAGGAACTAAAACTGAAAAGGAAAACAGCCTTGATTTACCAAGTACAAGAATAAAATCTGATTATTATTAATATAGTTTATTTTTAGAAATTAAAAGCATATAGAAGATCTACAAAATTCAAAGTGCGTAATGAGTATCAATACCATAGTCTACTGCAAGATGAATAAAAAAATTGGAATTCTCCTACTTTAAATCAAACCTAATTTACTCAAGATCTATTGAGGTATTCTTAAACCTCAATTCTACAAAAATCAGCAACCATTTTGGTTAGGACTCCAAAACAACCATTGAGTTCGTACACTATTCACTAACTTAAATGTTTTATCTTATTCAATGAACGTTAATGTGATGAATCAAAGAACACATCAAAGTACTGCATACATAATTAAAATGCGTTATGTCTAGCCGTATTTACTTAGCCAAGCACGATTTTAATCTAGAACTAAAACTAGTCTGTTAGCTATTCATGAAAGTTGCTCCTGGCCGAGCCAAGAATGTCAGCTGGCGCCACCTGACTCCGCTAAGGACTCGGTATAAATACTAACTATTATAAAATTTACGATCGTATTGATTGACTGTTAAGTTATTGGCGTTCTATTCGATGACATTGTATCTGATAAAGTTAATTTACACTTTCATGTTTAGACTAAGTAAACATTGAGCTAAAATGTATCAACAACAACATGGTCTTCATTATTTCTAACTAGCTTTTGCCCGCGGCTCTGCCCGCGTTATCGCAACCAAACATAGCCTGTCCTTTCTCAAATCTTTTTGTCTAATCTACCCCTATACCAAATTTTCTAGTTTTGGAGTCATATGTGTCCGCATGGGTAAAGATTTGGTTGGGCTCACGAAGTTCTTGGGCCCCTTTAAAACCCTTAAAATACTTAATCAAAAATATAATTTCGAAATGTTGCTTTTACTTTAACGACAAAAGAAGTGAGTAATAATCAGTTCTGAAATTTATTTGTAAAAACATAAAATAATTTATAACAACGTAGTTATAATGAAATTATTTCTAATAAATTAGGATAGAATAGGATGTTTTGCAGCCAGAAGTCTCACTTAGAAAAAATCCATAATCTAAAACTTAGTATGAATTAAATTTTTCATGCTAAATCTACGAATAAATATTCAAAGCGATTTAAATCTAAACTAACTGTTGCCCGCGACTCCGCCCGCGTGGATGTCTGGTTACCTCTTAGTGTTGACTCAACGCTATTGAGAATTAATTTTTTCTAAAATAAAAGTAGCCTAAGTTACTCCTTATTACATTGATCAGCTACCTGCCAATAAAAGTCCCGTCAAAATCGGTCCAGATATTTCAAAGATTAGCCGGAACAAACAGACAGACAGACAAAAATTGTAAAAAATGTTGTTTTGGTGTATGTATACCGTATCATTTGCATGTAGTAAAAAAGGCTGATTTCAATATTACAAACAGACACTCTAATGTTATTTATATGTATAGAATTTTTTTTCTATTTAAATCGATTTAAAACTTAAGTTCACAATTCACGATATATAGAAGACGTGCGTCGTTCACGATTTATATTTCGCAACTGACATAAATAACAAGCATAAGGATGTTTGTTGTCAGATAAAATAGTCGAAATATACTGGCTTTATTGCCTCCTGTCACCTATCACGCTGAGGCAGTAAAGGTGGAAACATCTTACGACTTTTTATGGTCTTCACGTGACAATACAGGCGTAGTACCGGTAACTGCCTATAAAGTGGCAATGTCAACGAAAGAGTTCCTGAAGCATAAGTTCTATCTGACTAGAACACGCTTATCTAAAGCCATTACAGTAAATTTTTTTTTAAATAGTGCAACATAATAGTACATTCAATTTACTTAAGGAAGTTCTGATTATGAAATACTGAGGCATTTAATGCAAAAAGTGGTGGCGGAAATAATGCATTACAAAATAGAAAACGTTGGCGTAATAAAATAATTGAGCATATTTTCATAACAAAAATGTCCGAATCCAATGCTTGTAATTGCATAACTTTTAAGATTGAGAACGTTAAGTTTTTTTGCGAGGACGAATTTCATATACTTATAAGATGAAAATAATAGTACCTAGTACCAGATCAAACTAAACTGGGTTTTAAAGTTTTGTTATATAGTTCGAGAAATTGAATTCCGAAAGTACTGTAGCAACTACTGTATTCTAAACTTGAGGATTCTTGTGTAAACTATCTAACCATAAGTGCTTATTTTTATTTTCTAATCTAAATTATATTAGATTCATCTATCTCTACTATATGAAAGTTCACTGGGTTGTTACTTTCTATCTAATCAACAAATTAATTATTATTATAGCGCCAAGTCCCTGTTGCATCCGAACCTCGAAGGTTTAACAAATAATGTTATGTAGTCTCGCCGTTAATAATTTTATAATGCATTTTACTTGACATTGGCAAAATTGTTTGCTGCAGAGGCCATTTTGAAGAAGTTAAAGTTAAATTTATGTTTGTATGATGAATTATTACAATATTTTCATGTCGGTCTCTGTGGTGCAGCGATAGTGTTTGGCTGCTACGCTATTCTGTGTATTGATATACCTACACGCCATCTTCGATAGCTACGTCAATATATTATGTTTGCGTGATCAAATATTTGCAGGAACTACATACACAGAAAAAAATATGTCACAAAAAATAAATACGTTACTATAAATATTGTAGGTTTTCTATAGCTACTAAAAAACTCATAGAAGCAATAAATTAATAAATGCATATTTGAAGTTACTCTACCAAAGTGTGCGGTTACATGTAGGATGTAATTATTTGGTTTTGTACTAATAAAACTATGTCTATATTCTATAACTTTGTTAGTAGAAAAGAAGTAGTCTTACAGATCTTATTACTACAGTTAGTTTGGAACATAAGCATATGTTCCAACATACGTTACAATTTTTTTTATACACTTAGGTGGCACAAGCACGCGGCCCACCTGATGGAAAGTGGTTATGCCTATGGACGTATGCAACACCAGGGCCGTTACACTCGCGCTACCTACCCTGAAGAAACCTTCTAATACCCTTCTTGAAGAGCTCCATATTGTAGTCGCTTGGGAAAATCACAGTAGGAAGTTAATTCCACAACCAGAGCGTGTGTGGGATGAAGTTCCCTTCATACCGCACGGTGAGCACTGTTTCCGGTCGCAATGTGTGAGGGTGAATTCCCTGCCTATGAGGAGTGGTGCGATGATAGAATATACATATGGGAATCATGTCAAACAATTGTATAGACGCACACAGCAAGGCAAAGTCCCTTCTAAGGCTGAGAGGTGCCACATCGCCTGTGAGTATGGGATTGTTGACGAGTCTCAACGTCCGTCTTTGCACTGAATCGAAGGGGACAAGCTGGTATGCAGGCGCTTCGGCAAAATGGTGACAGCAGTACTCCATGTGGGGCCGAACCTGTGTCTTATACAGAAGGAGTCGTTGCCCCGCAGTGAAGTACTGCTTCGCCCTGTTAAGCACTCCTAGTTTCTTTGATGCTAGTTTGACCTTGACTTCCAAATGATATCCATATCACTTGCGATGTCCACACCCAGGATCCCGAACTCAAGGAGATGGTAAGCGGTGTGTCCAGGAACTGTGGCGCCACAATGAATGGGACTTTCTTAGCGGTGAATACATATAATTGTGTTTTAGTGGGGATGAACTAGACTAGGTTTATTCGACCCAAATCAGGTACTCCCGCGAGAGTAGTCTCGTTTCTTTAAAATCTATCTTTCAAATTTAGCCGAAAAGCAGAAAAACAATAAGTTAAAATTTAAATGACAATGATAATAAACATGTTACAGCTAGGCGAGCATGTGAAGCCATGTTACATTATTACTAATTATGAACAAAGGTTTGTAACAGCTGTATTATTTTACATATTTAATGAGGTATAATGTATAAATTTTAAACTTTCCGTGGTAATCACGTGTTTGTGCTCACCCAGGGACTATTATTAAAGTTGAACTATTTGTGTTCATTTGTGTTGCTTGCGGTGCTGTTATGGTGCTTGCGGACTCGTATTATATTTATTAAAGTAGAAAAGCCTAGCGTATAAAGACCCCTAGGCAGGGCAAAAAAAATCTTTTGAAATATCTAAATTAATTTTACCGAAGTTTTTTTTTAAATTTTAGGTATCCAAGAAATTACTGTTTCTGTTTTTGGATGATCAGAGCTACCCACATGTTAACCAGGTAGAGAGCTCTTCTTCAGAGCACGTCCGTTGTTTCAGAAGAATCTAGAGCATAACTTCCACCCGTTCATTGTTTCTCCACTGCACCATCGACTAATCGGTGACGCACTTTGTGAAACCAAGTGACCCTCTCATCAGTAAAACTTAAGCTGCAATTAACTGAAGACCGAAAGAAAAGAAGAGAGTCTTTGACATTAGGATTTCTCGAGCCAGCACTTACTAAACTCTACGTACTACGCATTAGTAGAAATGCTAAGAATTAATGACGCGTCAGTTGTCATTACGAACATTCTGATATGATACTAATGCTTTTTGTGCAGAATGCAGAAGTATGTACATTGTACATGTATAATGTAACTCTGAGAGGACATTTACCGTTAAAACTATCGACAATTCCGGCAATTACATAAACATTAACACAAAATAATTGACGTTAGTAGGCATTTTAGATAGGCATTATTGTACCGACGTAGAGTTGAGCGTGGTGTATACTCTCCCAAAAACACATGCTCAAAGAATGTCTAGACTGCCAGTAAGGAGTACGAGTGTCACTTATTAAGTAAAGCATAAATAGTATAGAAAAAAATGTAACAGAGTCACTTACCAACATAAGTGACTCTGTTACATATTTTTTGAACATCGCCCTTAGCCACTTTGAGTCGGGTGTGGTTTTAATTTCTCACGGCAAAATGAACTTGAATTTTTTTTGCCAAATTTTCAAACTGTTTTTTTTTTTTACCGAAAAAGGTCTTTTAGCAAAACATCATATAACCCTTTATACAGGTCTAGGATGTGCAATTTATGAGAAATCGATTCAGCTAGTTTAATACTTTTTGCTGTGATTATATTCCGTCTATTTAACCATCGCCCTTGGCCAAGTGTGACCTTTCATGTACTTGAGATACACAATTTCTTGAAGTGCGATATTTCAGGAAATATAACAGACTGTACCCACAACAAAGGGTAAGAATGAATATAAAAATATTGTTGAATTTATTTTCTTTAAGTAATGGCCTCGCCACTGCCGAAAAAGAAACGAAGTATAGATAAATTAATTGTTGCGTGTGGCTGCCATTGTACCTACTATAAATTTTCAACATTACTTTTTCAAGTGTTCTTTGGCTATTTATACAAAAAAGCTAAAGAATTAGTTTAAATTAGGTCAGGTCCCTGCCAAATAAGATATACCTTGATATACCTGACTTAACTGGTTATTTAAGTGAAGTGGTAAAATAATAGCCCATGTCCTCCCAATACAAATTAAAACGTTTTTTTAATGTAACTATATGATTTATTTTTTGTGAATTTAGATGTTTCATTTCTTAGTTACTGCATCTGTCTAGGAACATATTTATCATAGGTATTCTATATTAAGATTTTTGTCACGTCACGTCATTAGACTCCTGCGTAGTAGATCTATAAGAGGCGGGGCTATTAGCGCATTTCACCTAACACAATGAGGCTCACTTTTACTGTCTGTTGGCACACAATGCACAACGTTATGTCACAATTCGATATTTAAATAAGCAAAATGTATATGTGCCATTAAGTCATTATGGTTTAGTTTGTGTACATATAACTATTTAATGTTACTTCTTATATAACTACGGGTAAAACCGTAGCTTAATAAAATAATAACGCGTAACGGAGTAATTTTTATATACTTACATTTCTGTTACTTTGAGCAAAATATAACGTACTTCTTCATCCTAGCGTTAATCCCAATCGCATCCGAAGCCATTAACTTGGAGTCCGGGGTCCGCTTTTTATCAGTTCAACCGCGGATTTGGCTAAACTTCAACATTTTCCCTGAAGCGATTACCATCTGACCTCCACAACCCAAAGGCGATATCGAAGCATGACAGTAAGCAGCAGTTAGACCAGTTATTGGACTTTGAGGGCTCCAACTACCGTAACGACTGCCATAGATAGATGTTTATATGGCAACCGGGACCGGGGCTTAACATGCTCTCCGAGGCACGACAAGACAAATGCAAATACCCATATTCATGCATACAAATATTTGCACTGAGGGGATCGAACCCGATACCATGTCATGTCAATAAGTTCGAAAAATTTTGCACTTTTTACTTTTTTTATCCCTAGCATCCCTATCAGTACCTATGTATGTATCCTAGTCTGTGCTTTAGAGCAGAGGGCCGTATCGTGCCGATTTTTTCGGATAAATGTGAAAACAGCACAAGTTGTCGGCTATCGGCGTCCGACACCGATATCGGATATCGGATGAATGTGAAAACGCTCTTAGTCCCAGTTACGTCTGACGCTCTCACTTCATAATGTCCGGGGTATGCTAGTCTGTCCGTTCTTTCTCTTTTAATTGACTGCTGTCTTTACTTCCTCTTTTAATTGACGGTAGCAATTAATTTATTTTATTTGAAAAAAAAAAAAACAGTATCCGTATATCCATTGTTTTACACAATAAGTATCCATAGTACAATTACTTATCATACTACTAACAACATTATCCACCTAAAACTAAAATTAATGTAGGCTATGCTACGGGATACAACAAAAAAAAAACCTTCAGAAAGAAAACCAGAAATCCCGATTACGCGGAATTTTCCAAAAAGTTAACAGTGAAAAAGAAAAGTTTACATGCACAATAATATAGGGACATGCACGTGCAAACTATACACAATTATGTAAAGAATTAATAACACATTTTCTATACCAAATAGCAATACTCAGGAGTCCTTGGAACACAGAAATTTCCGGTTTGAGATGACTTAATCAGATGGACAGTGAACTTATTAATTATTGTACTGGTTCAAACGATCAAGTAAAGAAGTATAGGTACCTTCATATGTTAAGGTGTAGTTATACTTATATCCTAGGACGTGTGTACCATCAAATATACAATAACATTATTTTTATTTTATCTAATTATGATGAGTGCCTAGATAAAAAAAGCTAATTTTAGCTGGTAGGTCATATCTTTAATTTATTCGCGAGTCAATGTAGGTAATCAGCAAAGTAGAGTTATCAATTTAAATAACGGAGGTTAGATGGCAATAGCTACCATTTTCCTCCATGGATATCCCCGCGACGTAAGGTGGCCACATAAGGCGGAAGAAAGGCCCGAGACGTAAGGTGGCTACATAAGGCATTTTCCTCCCATCCCGGCTGTTAAATGGTCATCTCTAGTTTCGAGGTGGCCTCCTCAATCGATTAATCAAACAGAAAACGCAAGACTGTCACCTATTCAAACTAATCACCCTTCTTCGAGACAGTTTTAATATAATTCCACTCCTTAATAAAGTTGAAAGTTTTTTTTTTATCTGCCCATATAAACGTAAGCGCTTCTGTTCGTATTGTAATATTTACACACTAGGAGTTTTCACTTTCGTCTGCAATGATAAATGAGGTGATTAACAATTCCGCCTGCGGGCAGGACGTCACGTCGGTTGCAGCTTCCGCATTAGCACGCTACCGTGCCAACCGTCCCTAGCGGGACAATAGTACTGTGTAGATGCGCCTTTACTTTCTATTCTTTCTGCAAACCTAATGACTGCACTGCGACACTTATTAATGCTTGGTGCTTATTTTAATACTGAATATTTTGCACAAATAAATTGTGTGGGCGTGTGTTACCCTTTCAATTTCAGACTTTGTCATCGATAAATAAATGTTAAGTAAGTTTTTACCCGTGTGGTGATGGATTGGACGAATAATTATGTTGATATGTTATTTTGTTTAGAAACAAAATGTTTTTTCTATGTACCTATTTTTGCTACCTATCTATGATATAAAAATGAATCCCTATTTCCCTTGGTCACGCCATCACGCGTGAACGGCTGGATCGATTTCGCTTATTCTTTTTTTAGAATATTCCTTGCAGTACTGGAATGGTTCTTACGGAGAGAAAAATTAAAAAACGGGTTACTCCGTCACGGGAACGGGAACAGCATTCTACGAGGGCGAAGCCGCGGGAATCAGCTAGTAAAGCTATAAAACTATCTTATGACCTGCCGATAAATTGTAGCTGGAACGATTCTCTTACAGAACAATTGGTTGTTTGTGTAATTCACAGAAGCTTGTTCCTCATCTGAGTGTCCTAACCTACTTTGTAAACAAACACACACTACGGGAAATATTATCATTGTTCCGGGAACAATTCTCTTAGTTTAGTGCATTCCGGAATAATTCTCTATTGCATTCGGGAGATATTAATATATAAAAGACAAAGTAGGTGATGATTTTAGAAGACGACAAACAGTTATAATAATTAAGGAAATATAGCTTAGTCATAAAACTTCACGTGCTTCGTATATAGAGTGTTTCGTATCTATTTCAATTATGTTCCTATTAGATATTCTATAGCGGAACATGGCTTCCTTCCTCACTTCACTTATTCCGGGAGTTCCGACGTAACTTTGAACTTGTTGCGGACTACTATAGTACGTACAATATGAAGTACAACCTACTGAGAATGTTTAGCCAGTGGTGAAGTATGGGCTATTGTAGTCTATGCCATCTCGTGAATATTTGATTTGGGGGTTAACTTTGTAGATGAACAACATAGTTTGAGCATATAGAAATTACATAGGTATTAATTATTCAAAGCAGTTTTGTAGTACTTATATTACAATTTAAATTCTGAGTCAATAGTTACTTTGTGTGTGAAGTGATTTGAATAAAATACACAGATCGGTAAGTTGTAATTAAACCTTGCACTCTTTTACATTTCAAGTTTTTAACATACTTACTATATTTCTGTATCTATGACGTTTCATATTAAATGACGTATTTGTAACTTTAAAGCATTACTAAAATTCAAATTCTGAACAGAGCGACAAGAAACAAACAAATAGATATTATGCAGTCACAGTTAATGAAAACACTTGCTAACGTTGTTTGTGTAATTAGTACGCTCGTATTTGTCTAAGAGTTAAAGTCATTAGGTGAAATTGTTTCTTGGAACGGTACCCGACAGGTGCGATGACTGGCATAGCGTACAACAAACTGCAAGTGCATTCTCACTATGCATAAAGCTTCTGATTTACAATGCACTCATTAAAATTCTAGATATATGATTATAGTAAACTCGAACAGCTTACTAAACATATTTCAAGAGATATGCGTATCTTTGTTTTATTTTATGATATGACATGACTTCGTTTTATGTTCTCATATTACGATGTAGCGATAAATTGATTTGCTTGGATGGAGTACGTTGAAGTGGTTTGAAATCGTGGAACGAATGAGAACTCAAATACCTATCAGTACACATACACCTTAAGCAAATGTAAGCGGGCAATTTGGTCGAAGTAGACCTCGAAAAATTTAATTGGTGATATTCTGACCAAAAGGACAGGTCAGAAGTACCCGAAACCGTGAGCCTTTATCAAAGGATTAATGAGAATAGAATAAGAACAATGAACTTTGTAAGAACCGAAGCAAATAGGAAATAAACCGATCATTTGATTCGAGCTTAACAACACAAGAACAACAATAAATGTAATAAGTGTGTAGTCTTTGCCTACACTATAAATACATGAGAGAAGATATCATAATCTAAGGATACGTCACGCAAGGTATATATCGGCTATCAAAAATGGCGCAATCACTAAATTTTAAAAAATATAGCTACATTATTATTATGTATATATGTATATAATATTATTATTATGAATATTTAACTAACTTTTACTGGTTTAATAATATACTTAGTAGCAGTGTAGTTCTATAATATCTACAGGAGTTATGCCAGTAATGCGTTTATAATGTGGTTGGTAAGAAAAGCCAAGAGGGTATATCTGTATATATATAATCATAATGCTGGTAATAATACATATTTAGGTGCGCACACTTAGTACCCAAACTACCTAGAATAAAATTATAATTGCAGTTGATCAATAAAGCAACCGGTTTTTGAACGCTGATATTTCAATATTACTTTGTTTTGCTGGTATTAACGAGTTGTTTCTTTTGGAGGGATTTGGATAAATTTTGTTTATTAGAGACTGGTTCGGTGATGGAATGGCCTGTGGCTTTACGTAAGAGGATCTGTTGCAGGCTGTACTCTCGGAATTGTAGGCCTAGAAGACCTTAACTCCTATACAAACCAAGATAAACCCGAACTATAGAAAGAATGACTAAGGAATAGGAGTGTGTTTATTTTGGAATTGAACCAGCTTAAAAACACACGGTTTTCCGTCTTGGAAGCTCCCTGGAGACATAAAATAAATTTTCATATCAATATACTTGCTATTATTTGCGGTCAACATTATGCGGTTTAAATTATAACATTGTGGTTACTCATATTAGAAATCAAAATTCGTGCGTCAATAATTAAAATTTTACGTATTTTCCTATTAGACAACAATTCTAGAACAATCTATTCTGATTAATGCTATCGTTTTTTCATGAATAACCCCATTTTTAGAATTTAATATGGGCTAAACTATTAATGAGGAGTAAAAAACCCAATATAGCATTACAGTAAAAACCCTACATTGTTATTAGTGACAATCATTAATGATATTTAGGGCACAGGTAATTACTGCTGGTAGGGTAACGAGTTAAAACTAAGTAGTATCTATTGTAACTACTGGTCGTTGTAACTGAAGATTAACAGTAGAATAATTATCACCTTGTATATGACACATTGGTCAACGAAATTGGATAAATAATTATGATAGCGCCAGGCGTCTTGTCTAGAGATATACTAATGAACAAAGAATGTTAAATATGTTGTGGTATAATTGTAGGCATTTGTGGTATAAGCATGTCAAGGCTTGCCGTTTATCGGATAGTTGAATATCGGTTTTTACTATGACGAGTTCTTTATTACAATTTTATTTGTATCTATTCATTTTCATCGCATTCAACTGTTAAGTGGGAGCTTAGGGCGTAACCGGGTTTAGCACTAAGATGACGAAAAGCAGGAACGGTTCGGAACAGAAAATATCCAGTGGGTAAAATGCCGATGCACAAACTGTTCGATATTGACTTCAAGTGATCGATCGATTGGATCGAGAAAATGAACAAATATAAAAAGTGCTCTGTCGTTCCAAATACAATTTGACAAAATTGTATAAAACAGCTGATTGTTTTGATGCTCGATGTATCTGCATACCTTCTTTGTATACGGGTAATCAATGTTTATAAAAGCAATATATGGATACAAAAGCGATGGTATGGACTATGGACTGAATTTTATTTGAAGTTAAAAATTGCTTAAAAATATATAATAATAATAATGTTTAAATATGATTGAAAAGTCAATAATTGGTTCGGATAGCTCGTAAGAACGTCGCTAGAGGCACCACTGTCGCCTCATAGACAGATTTAGATGTAGAAATTTGAATTGGTTAGAGCGAGGTCTGGTAGCTTACTGGTCAACGCATTGCCCCTGTAAGGCAAAGATAGCGGGTTCAAACCCCGCCTAGATCAATTCAAATTTTCTATTTAAATCGATTTGAGTTTACCGCTTGAAATAACTTGCTGTACCTCGTCACTATATAACATCATTCTGAGCTAAAGATTTTCTGATTAAATATTATTAATTGACAATTGACATGTAGAATATACTGCCTCCGGGCTGTTTGGCTGTGGTCTATGTGAAACATGCGTTCCGCCGACGAGGCAAGGTCTCCGAACTCGTCGTCACCCGGACTTGCGCCACTGAAGATGTCGACCGCAGTGATCGACGAAACGTCTGGAACGCAAGTTTCAAATAGACCACGGCCAAACAGTATATTCTACATACAACGCCGGCCGTGAAAGCCTGAAGACTGACAATTGAAACTTAGGGAAGATATGCATCAGATCGATCTTGATGAACAAACCGTCAAAATGATTTTAATATGTTCATTTCTCGCCCTCCCTGTTGACTGATTGTTCTGATTTTTGCTACACACCATTAGTTTGGTCAATAATACAATTTAAATCAATAAAACAACTTCATTTGCTCTTAATACCTTCGTTTTAAGATCTTCAATGATAACACTTGTACTATTCCACATTATTTATTAAATTCCTGACCGATTTCGCCTTAAGGCATTATCAAAGGTTGATACATGTTTTTGGATATCAGATAACAATTATTATCGGTATTATCCCACTATTTTTGTCTACCCACACAGTCAATTTATTACTCTAATTGACATCTGATACCCAAAAAACATGTATCAACCTTTGATAATGCCGAAAGGCGAAACCGGTCAGGAATTTAATAAATAATGTGGAATAGTACAAGTGTTTTCATTGAAGATGTGTAGCAAGTTCCACCAAGTGCCATCAATCAAGAGTATAAGCAGTTAGTTTTAAGATTATTTTGAAACCTTGTAGTCAAGATTATCCCTACACTGACTGTACTATCACCATTGTTTATATGAATATTGCTGTCAAAAGACTACGACCACAATATCTGGAAGATACTTTTGAAGATCTACATGATATCGGCAATACATATTTGATACATATTGTGTAGGGTAAATACAAATTCCTCGATCTAATTCGAAAAACTAAAGACTTCATTTCTATACTTTTATCAATCCGATTTTCAGTAATTAAATTTACTTAAGAATATTAAGCAATCCCTTCATCGGTATCTATAGTATATAAGTACATATTATATATATTAATATTCGTGTGGGCTTAATGTAACTTTAAACATATACATACACATTAATCAATGTCACCCAACCATGTAAATAAAGCGAAAATTTTGAACATCATGTAAACTTAATTTGTTTTGTAAATTGACATTTGTGTCTGTCTAGGGTTGATTTGATCGAGTAAATGAACATCATTGAAAGTTAAATATTATATTGAAGAAAGTTTCTTGATTCTTAAGAAGGGGTTAGTTAAAATCATCTATACATAATATATACATAATAATAAACAATAATACATACATAAATACATATACATATAAATAAAATTGGAGTGTCTGTTTGAAATATTGAAATAACCGTTTTTTACTACATACATATAAGTAACTAAATACGAGTTAGTAAAAATAACACTTTTTACAATATTTGTCTGTCTGTCTGTCTGTTTGTGCCGGCTAAAATTGCTTGACCGATTTTGACGGGATTTTTATGGGCAGGTAGCATGTAATAAGTAGTAACTTAGGCTACTTTAGAAAAATAGCGTTGACGCATCACTAAGCGATAACCGACATCCACGCGAGCGGAACCGCGGGCAACAGCTAGTCTACAATAAATAAAAACTATTCTTCCTATGGACCATATATACCGAACAACAGTAGCCGAAATAGTATACAGTAATGCAATTTCGTCAAAAGGCTCTTCTTACCATTGCCTCTGCTTTGCTTCTTCTTCTCTCACCTTACCTTATTTACTCTCTTACCTACGTCTTACCTTATTTACCTTTGAGGTATTTTGAGCATTTGCTTCGATAATATTGTATTTCTGGTTTTTTAGATAATTTTAATCTTAATAAGTACCTGTTTCTCCTGCCCCGTACCATTTAAGTTCAAAATGGCCTTAGTAAGATTAAGTTTCTTGAACATTAAGTCGTACGTATAATTATAAAGACAGGGGCTACTTGGAGCTTATAGTATTACAACTTTAATTAGTCAGATAGTTGACAGCCACTCCTTTAGGAAGGTATTTTGTTAATTATAAGGCAACATATTTGTAAAAGTCGTGTTTACTAAATGTACGTTAGTACACACGACAAAGGTGACAAGTATACACTTTTTTATATACAGTTGTATATAAAGGCGTATACTTATCTCTTTTACCGTCTATACATAGTACTAGTCGTAGCCCGGACCTGCGCCACTGAAGATGTCGACCGCAGTGATCGACGAAACGTCTGGAACGCAAGTTTCACATGGACCACGGCCAAACAGCCCGGAAGCAGTATATTCTACATACAACGCCGGCCGTGAAAGCCTGAAGACTTATATAGTACTAGTTGTTACTACTCGGGTCTTAATCTTAGACCTAAAATGTGCTGAGGATGTTACACTTTTCTTACCGCCGTAGAATCCCGTGCTATCGAACAAAGACACCCTTTTTGAACGATAGCACTGAGGGGATACTACGGCAGTGGATGAGCTGAAATTCACCAACCATAGATTAATTATTACAAAACTTGGCCTCGTTTGACTTGGAATTTAGGTCCAATATATGTGTCCCGATATATAACAGTGTATAAAGGGCCCTAACGAAATTCTTGAGGACCAAACCAACCTCATCTGTAAGTCTGTGCTGTACGAAACTGAGAAATCAGTGATCATCTTCAGTAGTAGTTTTTAATAGAGGTCGTTGTACCCATTAAATAAACAACAAAAGAAACAATATTTCTGCACCTGGATTAACATTAAGATTATAATAATTATTATACCCAGATGTGTACTTTACCGGAACAGCGTTATTATGAAAATTCGCTCAAGCACACCATTCGACAAAAGGGAAAGCACGGAATCAAATAGGCATCGATTCCATTGTTTGTTGGAACTTTTACCGCGCGAAACACGTTTGCAGTATTGTCGTGTCGGTCCACAGGCATTTTCTGCTCACCTGAACAATGGTGGCGATTGTTTGTACTTACTCTTCGATGGACAATTAGTCAGAAGTCGATTACGAGATAATGTCACACGTAACGCGAAGGTCACGCAGTCAATATCTGCCCAATAATGTCTACCATCACCTAACAATAAGAATTCTTTGTATTCATAACGTTTAATATGTATGGTTATGATATTATATTTATATATCATCGTGAATGTGCAATTAATTTTGACACCTATCTGCGCAGGCATTAGTGATCGTTGTCGTTTAGTAATCTTTCGCGAAAGAACAGAAATAGTATTTTTGTTTCATACATAGGAGTTATTTCCTTTTCAGAACGAAACAAGTGGTTTTCGTCTCTGATAACATAGGTTTGATCGATGTCAAAGAGTAGTAGGCATAGAATAAATCAGGTGTGACTTGTACTCAGACGCGGGTCTTATCACCGATGATATTTTTATAATAGATATTATATACCTTAATGATTATATCGGTGTCTATCGATAGTCCTAACACCTGGGGTTTCATTCACCTTCAAACTAGTTTTGGCGATTCTACTGATCATCAGAATCAACCTAGTTAGTGACGCGGGCAATGACTTTCACACATTTTATGTTTACTATATAGGTACACAAACTATGTTTTGTGTTTTTGTATGTTCTGCATTTATATTTTTGTACTTTAAAGTTTCAATTTTAGAAACTGAAGAGGTTTTGTGCTGTTAATGGGAAGACCAAATGCTATTCCTGCTTTATCTTCTACACTGATGGCACAGAAACTCTCTGTGTTTACAGGGTCGGCAGGACGAGTGTGACTCCCTTGGTGTTGCACACGTTCATAGGCCATGGTTACCACTTACCATCAGGTGGGCCGTGTGCTTGTCTGCCATCTTAGTTGTATATAAAAAACAAAACTGGCAAGTGTTATCAACGATTACCTAATAGTTGGTAGTGTTACTGTAATTATGCACGGATGATTTTCGATTACAACGTTTTCTCCTTGACCTAACCAAGGTGTTTAAGTAACACTGTATTTTTACAAGACTTAAATCGTTAAGGACTTTTTTTTTTTTAATTATTGAGTGTTAGATCAATCTTCTTGGCATCTACCTAATTACGAATTTTGTTCCACAAACTGCAAACGTTGAATACCTGTGGGTTAACCATTTGTGTTTCAAATCACGCGTTTCATTGATTTAAGAGTGTGAAATAGTGGCTTTATTTTATTTTTTCCTTCACACTCACTCTAAGACAACCGAACCGGCGCAAACGTCAAACGTCAATTGTTAATTATTGAGGTATATTGTATATTATTAAGGTATATCATTTAATACCCAGATCTTCAGTATAGCAGAATTAATGTCTAACGTAAGTATGTAGGCGTATATTACTCCTTTATTACCCCTCTATCATCTACGGAGCCAAGCTGTTGGTTGACTTGGCGGAGCTGCAAGGTAGTGCACTTGCTGATTAACGAACAAGGCTCTTATGCAGACTTTTCTATAAGCCAAACCAAAAGGAGTAGAAGGAGAGCACACCTTGGGCTTCAGGATGCAAGTTTCAGATTCCACCGAAATGACCACTGACCGCTGCTTTTTCTTTTTAAACCCTTTAAAGTGAAAGTACTTTCGGAACCAAAGTTACTGATTTTTCGCTCTTTTGCCTCTTCTAATCTAGTTGGAAGACTATAAGTATTAGCGCCTACGTTAGCCTCAAGATAAACGATTTGGTGGCGTATAATGAGGCATATAATTATGTGGTGACATAGCATGAAATTGTTTACCATGCCATTGTTTTGTTTATCCAATCCGTGTCCAATCTAAATAGAATTCCCCGTGAATTTAATATAGAGATATTATTGACTGCGTCTTGCATTTTGAATACAAGATTTTGTTATAAACAGGTTTCTTGATATAAAATCTGGTGACACGTCCTTATGCCAAGGTACCCACTTCCCATCAGGTGGGCCGTGTTTTTTGTGCCACCTAAGTGGTATAAAAAATCTATTTATTATATTTTAAGTTTTTAATTTACATACAATAACTATATTTAGAAGTGATTTCGTTTGAATGAAACGACTTTTTTTTTAAGTTCAAAATCTTTTGGTACATTTCAAATACTTTTATAGTTAAATAGTTTTTAATTAAAAATTACATAGTCCAAAGTAACAAAGCTTTCTTTTACGTACGCATAGTTCTGTCAAAAAAATGGAACCCTTGTAGAATCATGTCTATCCGGCGCACGAACCGCTCACCCACTGGTTTAACCCAGCATTAGCAGAAAATAACTTCACTTCTTTATTATCTTACTGGTGAATTGAGTACTTATACCGAAATAAATAATAAAAGAATGCTGATTTTGGGGCAATTTTGAGCCACTAACCCCGTGAAGTATACTTGCGCCATAGCCTTATTTCCCAGACACCCATTGTTCTGTCTGTTATAGATTTCGTCATAAAAACAAAAATCAACGCTAAAAAAATATTATGGTAGTATCTAGTTTATAAGGTATTAAAGAAAATTCCTGAGAAAAAATGAGCCAATTTCTCGCCATATCTCTAAATAGTGCTTAAAATTCTACAAAAATAATATTAAAAAGCAATAAAATGCAATTTTAATAGCAATCTCAACTTCAAATTAACATGGTAATGGAAAATAATCACCTACATACTCACATATGTCTTACGTATTCAAAGGTGGGCGTACATTCTATAATGACAATAAAGATGTCATTACGTTGAAGAAGGATCCATGTGAGCTTGTAAATGAACCTTTATAAAACGACTTATTGTAATATCGACCAAAAATGACAAGACACCAGGCTCATGTCCTTCAATCAACTTTCTCTTGTCTGCCTCTCAATATTGAGATAGAACTTAGTTGTACTCAGAGTCTCAGACATCGATTAGTTGAATCAATGAACCAGATACTTTTAATAAAAAAATGTTTTATAGTATACTATTTCCTAGTAATATTACAAATGTGAGTGTTTTTCGATGTTTGGTACAGGTAGAGTACGTGTAGGTATAGAGTATGTATAGTCTGGAATAACACATGTTATTTTATTCGACAATATCGGTTTACAGATAAATAACAAACAAAATTGGTGTCATTGAATTACATGCATTCATTTAGGCTTTTGAAAAGAGTAAACGTATGCCGTGTCCCTTTACACTTTAAATACAGATAAAATATCACAATGTATAAATAAAATTAGGTATGGATATATTTCTATGTTAATTCTACATAAATATTTTCTTTTTTGCATATTGGGTAAACAATTAAATCTTACTTAGCTCATTGATTAAAATCTCAAAATATTTATAATTTCAAGCTGCATTGTACTGCTTATGAAAGACTTACTGCCTCTAAGATATCAATTTATTATTATTTATCTGGTTCTTAGAACAAATAAATAAATCTTTGGCCGCGTAAAAAAATCCTCCTTTGAACTTACTGTCACACAAATGTGAGCGCACGTGTCTTTACCTGACGAATCTGAACAAGTGTGACAGAAGTAGGTATTTATATAATAGTAGCTGTTCCCCGCGACTCCATCTGCATAGAATTTTGATCTCGATTCCATAACTTATAAAAACCGGAGGACTAAATGTAGCCTGTACCGGACTATAATGTATCCCTGTATCAAATTTTAACCAGTTCTATTCAGCCGTTAGAGCGTGACTGAATAATAAACATCCATACGGCTTTACAAACTTTCACATGTATAATATTAGTAGACAGGAAGTAGGATTACTCCTTCATTATTACTGAGTATAGCAAAATACTATGTGTAGCCTTTTTGTATATGATACTAAACTTACTAACGTGGTTGCAATAACATTCTTGGTCCAGGTTTCCTTGTAGGGTACACTTCGCGATTGTTGAAAGGTCACACGGACTATGATTTTTATGCGTAACTTGACACAATACACATATCCGTGTTGGTGAATAGTTCGCAGGATTTATTCTTTCTAACACAAAAAGATATCAAGGTAAATAAGTGGTGTGCTGGTCATATCTATAAGCAAATAATGGACTAATTGAAATGCGGGACGCTGAATCGCATTTATTGTTGAATCAACCTAATGTTACACACTTTTAGGTGTTGGTAGATGTGCCTACTGGTAACGTCTTGTTTCGCACAAGAATTGGTAAGTTGACTGTCGAGTCAAATAGTTTCGTTTTATTAACCGTCAAAACGTCATTTACGAGTATGTACATGTGAACCGAAGCATCATACCTACTTGTAAAATTATAGGTATTTTACCTAATGCGAGATAAGGCTAAAAAATTTATTAAAAATCACCTAAATTTTCCCCAATGACTAATTTGTGTATTTTAACATTTGGAACAATTATTAACAACAGTCTAATTTGTTGAAATCACATTTCTACTTTAACTCGATCAAGTAGACATGTTAGCGAATTGAATAAAAAAAAAGACGGGTTGCACTCTGGGAGTGCCGGCAGAAGTGAAAACATTTTCTTTGTTTCTTTCTTCGTTATATACATAGAAAAAGATAAAAAAGAACATACCATACCATACCTATAATATAGCGCTAATCATAGAACCTATCACTTATTTTCTGCTAATTTTCTGTCAGAAGAAATTAATAAATTATAAAAAGAAAAAATAATCACAAAAAATAATAAATTACAGAAAGAAAAAAATATCATAAAAAGTAATAAATTACAAAAAGAAAAAATAATCACCAAAAGTAATAAATTATAATAAGAAAAAACAATCACAAAAAATCCCTGAAGGCCAGGTGGTTTGAACCCGATACTATCTGAAACTATAAGGACTTACAGTCGACGTGCTTACCGTTTAAGCTACGACAATATCGATTGTAACTTGCAAAATACATAGTCTGTACCTAATCTTGTATGACGTCAGTCGTCGGTTACGGTTCAAAGGTCAACTAATCCTGACGCTTCCTTAACATTTTACACCCATCCAACGCCGCTAAAGAAGTTTTCCCTTCAAAAACTACAACTATGAAAGTTCTCTGGGTAGGTATCTGCTTGCGGTTCAATATTCGCAAAGATCAAATCTGATTTCTATTAGATATGAAGGAAAACTTCACACTTCTTAGTTTCACAATTGGAGTAGTTGATCGGAGAGCGAGCGCTTCAACGGTATACAAAAATCAGTTAACATCAGCGTAGTAAAATTTAAGCCCTTATTCATAAAAACTTAAAGCGTTCTTTAGTTATAGCATATTTAGTTCTGTTATGTTTACCTACATTACAGGCCGACAAGCACACGGCCCACCTGACGGAAAGTGTTCCTGTTGTTTTTTTATTAATTTATTTTTTTAGGAATAAAGGAAACAATTCAATTAAATGAACTTGTACTTATTTAGCGGAACGGGGTACAGCACAGTTGTATATCAAAAAGATAGAGTTTCTAATTTATTTTGTATTCCCTGAAATGCTTTTAGTTCAATTTACTTCGTACCACATGACTGTTTACGTAGTGAGCTCAGTTTTACCAGTCCTACGTTGTCTAATGTAAATAGTCGCTGTAAATTTTATCAACTGAAAGTTAATATCATTGATTTGGTACATCTACGTGCATTTGAATCAGTTACTTAGTTAATGCTGTATACAAATCACGTAGTAATACAATTTATTTAGCTTCTAATGAAATTAGAACAAACTCTTCGTTCATTTAATTTAAATTTACGGCATTTTCATTTATAATGGCAGCTGCAATTAGGTCAGTTGAAACAATTAGGCCAGCACTGATCGAATATCCGTGAGCCAGGTATTCCCGAAATTTAATGAACGCCCAGCTTTGCTATAATGAAAACGTACAATGTAATTTGTACACTAGAATGTAATGCGAGCCATTGTTGGCTCAGCCGATATAACGGCGGCCGGATATTTGCAATTCAATTGCAAATTGATCTAACGTGTAATTTCAATATGATAGTTCCGAAGAAGTCTATGTTCCATATGAAAATATTGTTAATTGAATTTTTCAGTTGGATGTTTTAGAATTCAGAACCATTCTTTTGATTGATCGCAATAATTCATAGTTAGATACACAAATTGTACAAACGTTGTTGCACTTCTTAGTATTTACAGCAGCAAAATGGTTTTCTTTTTCTTTGTATTCAACAGTGCAATTACAGTATATTCATCTTAACTCAGATGCTTTCCTGTTTCGTTTGTCGTCCATTTACTACAGGGTTGGAGCTCAGATGGGGAGAACTGAGAAATGTTCCCCAAGGGAGGGTGGCAAAGTTTAAACGTGTGTTGGTTGTTATCTGTTGCGTATTAGTTTCGTTTCTACCAAAATATGCCGGCTGTGATCAGAACGAGATCTGTTTATAGAGTCGCCAGCGGCTAATTTATTTTTTTACCATTCAGTGGTGGCCGTAACTTGCCGAATGAGAGATTACACACGTTTAAAATGTGCTATGGTTTAATACTGAATGAAACAAACAAAGGGTTGCAGTGGCGAAGACTGAATATTGAAAAGGTAAACAAGGTTATCAGACGAGAATCAACAGTTGAGCTTATTGGTCTGTTATCCTAAATGTTCATAGACGATAAGTAAATGTCTCATGAATACAGGATTTTCTTGATTTTTAACACGAACTCCTGTGACCATACTTGCATGAACATCGTAAGCATATTATTAAACTCGACAATAGACAGGACTCGATCCTTTCCTGTCTGCATGATATGAGAAACTATCTGTGTTAGTTGAGCTCTCGAAAACTATGCTTATAAGGTGAAGTTCATCATGGAGAATAGGCTGGAGTGGCGACATGGCATTCTTCTATTTATATTCACAGATACTTTCGTGGCAGCGATGTTTTTATAAGTAGATTCCGATTGCAGATCAAACCTTTTTATTAATTGGTCTAAAATAAGAAGGTAAAGAAGAATGTACCTACCTAAAGGTGACTAAAAGCTAAGCTATCTAAAAACCCAAATATTATAAACTTTTTGAGTTTGATTTCAAAATTCAGTTAGCAATTTTATCAATCAATCATGAAGTTTTAACTAGGGCAATTTATTTAAAAGTACATCTCTTTGTGTATGGGATATAATTATAATCTATAATAGCTGGGATTAGGAATACATTGACTTTCTATTACGACTATTTATAATGAAAAATAGACAGTAACAACATTATTCATTACAGATAACTAAACCTATTTTCAGTTAAATCATAATTTGTAATTGTACGGCTAGTAGGTACCCCTATTATTTTGCCGCACAGAGCTAATACAAACGTAACATTTTATTGTAAGTCATTGAGTCAATGTTTATCATACGAACCAATCATTGTTTCACTTTTTGAATGAGTTCTATTTAGACTGACATTATCACGATTTTTCTTTTAACTGAGCACTGAGAATGTTTTGGTAATTTGTGAATTGAAAACTTATTTATTACTTAGTAGTCATTGAAAAAATTAGAAATATGGGATTGTCAAATTATTATATCACATTGACCTCGAAACCAAATAATATATAGTACAGTGTTTATGAGCACATTTATAAACAGTTCTTTGTGGCTTATGGGAAATCTATAGCAGTTACTACCATTCTAAGTGAATTGCTGACCAAATAATGGATCGTTAAGTTAATAATACCATCAGAACTTATTGATATTACGCCGATAACGATATTATTCGGCAACCAAACGAACCACAAACAATAATAATATTTATTTATAGAAATCCCCTTTTCTACTCTATGCATGATTGTGTTCGGAATGCACCTGCGTGTGTCGACCCTTCTGCAAACAGGTAGAAACCTAAACAAGTGTATATCGTTGTCTAGGAGGGTAGCAAATGGGCAAGGAGTTGTAATAAGACGAAAAAAGTCCGTTTTCGTTTTTTTTTCGAAACAAATAAAATAGAGAGGTATCGTTGTCTTACAGTTGATCGTAATTTAATATTTAAAGATAGTTGTAAATAGTATTTTAATACAATAACTGTATTACGGTAGACTAGAGTTCTGCTATGCTTATTCATCAGACCCGCGAATATTGTATATAAAATGTCTTAATCTATATCCGACTAATCGTAAACTGTCGTAATCTATGCGACTTCAGTTAGTCGCACAAATCCATGATGATTCGAAATTCAAATCGAGAGTTATTAATTTTAGTTGCTTTGAATAATTTGATTCGTAAATTCACTGTAAATAACATTACATTACTGATATTACTGTTTAAGCAATAAACTTCTTGTGCGCAGATTAACGGACGTTTACCGATAAAGAGAATTACTCTGTAGGTGAGTGCCTTATAGAGAAAAAAACTTGCACTATCAGCCTGTCCTTGTAGAGAAGCATTGGAAGAAGGAGTCTTTATATGATTCACCAGTGGCTAACTGCGTATGTGTGTTAAAAGCACATGGTATAAGAGGTTTTATTTTAAACACAAGTTTATAATACTTCAACTCACGAAGGAATTAATAATGAATCAGTTCCGTGTGCCCCCGTAAAATCGAATTGGCTACGTATATAATTAATTTTATTGCTGTACTAGTACGTACACATGGACTTACGAATGTTTGTAGTGTTTCGCCTTTACACTGTCGAAAGATTCTTTGAATAAATATATATTCAGCACTACGCACCGTAAAGAGGAAAGTGAGTAACTGTTTATAAGAATAATGACTTGTAAAACCTTTAAACAAATCTGATTAATTTATTTACGAGAATTAAGTTCAAAAGAGGTCTTCTTCTTCATCCTAGCGTTAATTCCAGTCGCATCCGAAGCTATCAACTTGGAGTTAGGGGTCCGCTTTTACCAGTCTAACTGCGGATTTGGTTAAACTTCGACGTTTTCCGTGAAGCGACTGTCATCTGACCTCCACAACCCAAAGGCGATATCGTAACATTGTAGTTAGTGTTAGCCAAGAACTGGTGTTCTTGGACTTTTGAGGGCTCCACCTGCCCCGTAACGACTGCCATAGATGTTTTTATGGCAACCGGGACCAACGGCTCAACGTGCTCTCCGAGGCACGACCAGACCAGTGCAAATACCCATATTCATGCATATAAATATTTGCACTGAGCGGGGATCGAACCCGCGCCTCCTGCGCAGCGGCCGCGTTCACTACCGCTACGCCACGGAGGCTGTCAAAGTTTAAAAGAGGTCACAGTACATTAAATAATGGGTATAGGTATATTCTGTCATAATATGCCATAAAAGGCGTAAAAAAAATATAATTCTGCCATAATGAGGCTATAATTATATCAAAAATATGTTGTCAATTACCGTATCGTAATTTATTAATATTTATAATAACTACATTTTGATTAATAGTTGTTTTTTAATGTAATATCATCTGTGGTTCGTCAAACTCTGTCGAAGGTTACTGCGCATGCAGTAAACATTTCTTTGAAATATAATTCTCGATTAGTTGGGGTTAGTCGCGATTTCCCCCGTTCTCGATTCCACTCGGAATGTTTTCAATTTTAAAATAGCGTTTTATCACGCTATTATTTAACAATATAAAATGAATCGCGACTAACCCATTAATTGGAGGTTTTTATGTTGCTCGTTTAAATAAAAAGCGATAAAGATAAAGTCATAAATCGTTACATAACAATATTATTTCAGATATGGTAAAATGTAAATCCTTAATAGTCTCATTAGGTTACGTATCAAAATACCGAAATTCAAAAGCCGAATTTTTAAAATCCCAAAGTTAAAATTCCGGATTTCAAAATCCCAAAGTTAAAATTCCGAATTTCAAAATCCCGAATTTAAGAAATACCGAAGTATGATATGTCGAAGTTCAGAATCCCGAGAGTACAAAATCCAGAAGTACAGAGTCTCGAAAATTAGATTTTGGTACGTTACCGATGGTTGGCATACTGCTTTAATTTTTATAGTTACTTTTTACAATTGAGGTATTTTTTTTTCATGTAGCTCCTATATCTCCAGGTATTATCACAAGTATTCTAACATGAAGGGTATTGCAGTGGTCATCTACATACATTTCTAACGTTTCACTCTATTAATATCAAAAAGACCGCGGATCTATGGGGATTATCAGTCAAAACTATTTCATGTGTCATTGATGTCATTGCTCCCCATCTAGCAACTGTGTTTAATGACTGTGTCAACAGCGGTATATTTCCTGATTTAATGAAACATAGCAAAGTCATACCTTTGTTCAAGGCTGGCAGTGCTACAGACCCTTCTAATTTCCGACCCGTTTCTGTGTTGCCGACCTTGAGTAAAGTATTTGAGAAATTAATCCTAGGACAGTTGATGACCCATTTTGGTGAAAACAAATTATTTCATGAGAAACAGTTTGGGTTTACTAAGGGACGTTCGACTGCTGATGCTGGTATAGAATTGTTAAATTGTATTTACGAGGCCTGGGAGGATAAGCATGATGCATTGGGTGTATTCTGTGATCTATCCAAGGCTTTCGATTGCGTCCACCATGACACATTAATCAGGAAATTAGAACATTATGGAATAAGGAACAAGCCTCTCGAGCTTCTGACTTCATATTTGAACAATAGGATTCAGAGGGTCGATGTTAATGGTACACGTTCAGTGGGATCTCTGATTTCGATGGGTGTTCCACAGGGTTCGATACTTGGACCATTTTTATTCTTAATATATATTAATGACCTCCCCTACTACGTAAGGGATAAAACTAGTATTATTTTATTTGCTGACGATACTTCGTTAATATTTAAAATTAAAAGGCAACAAAATAATTATGACGAAGTGAATGGTGTTATCACAAGAGTGGTCCATTGGTTTAATACTAATAATCTTTGCCTTAATGGGAACAAAACTAAATGTATAAAATTCACATTACCTAATGTTACACAGGTTGAAACCAATGTACAACTCAATGGACAAGTGTTGAACCTTGTGGAATCAACAGTGTTCTTAGGTTTAAGTATTGACGCCAAATTGCAGTGGCGATCGCATATTGAAAAAATATCCAGTAGATTAAGTTCGGCTTCTTACGCTGTAAAAAAGATTAGGACATTAACAGACGTGGATACGGCTAGAATAGTTTATTTCAGTTATTTTCATAGTATTTTAAGCTACGGAATTCTCCTTTGGGGTAATTCCGCGGATTTAAACACAATATTCATTTTACAAAAGCGGGCTGTGAGAGCTATTTATAATTTGGGCCCAAGAGTTTCCCTTCGAGAAAAGTTTAAAGAAATAGACATTCTAACCGTAGTGTCACAATACATCTTCGAGAACCTGATGTATGTAAGGAAAAATATCTCTAAATTTTCAAGAGTTTGTGACAGGCATAATATAAACACAAGACATAAAAACAATCTTGTAGCTTGTGATAGTAGACTCCATAAAATTAGTAATTCTTTCCGGGGCAACTGTATACGCTTTTTCAACAAGCTCCCTAATGAAATTAGAGATTTACCTGTAAATAAATTTAAAAATGTAATTAAGACTAAACTGTGCCAAAAAGGCTATTATAAAATCCAAGAATATTTAGATGATAAACAAGCTTGGAAATGAGCTGTTCGCTCAACTATGCTACTCAAGCAAACTATTGTATTTAGACTAAGTAGACTAAGCAAATGTTTGTAAATAGACCAAAAAAAAAATGCCCGCTGAGTTTCTTGCCGGAGTCTTCTCAGGTCGGGGCCGCGTTTCGAACCGGTGGTCCATTTGCTAAACTAGTCTGGATTTTTTTTTTAAACTTGACGTTTTGTAAGTACCGTTTTAATGGTCTATACAGAATAAATGATTTTTGACTTTGACTTTGACTTTGACTTTGTATACGTCTCTATGTCGAAGCGCGCAGTATCCACCCCGCGCAATCCGACTTGGACAGATTAGGTTAGATTTGGTTGGACCTGCATCAAATATTTTTCGATTCGGTGGTTTATACACATACACAGATCGATATAGGTACACCAATACATATTATGAACACTATCTAATGTATATGTATAGGTAACAAAAATCACCTAAACGAGTTTACATGAACACATTCAATAGACAATATAATTATAAACATATACCAGTAATATAACACACAAGTATACATACATTTATACACATACACACTTACATGCACATTGTGCACACTTTACATCCACACACCCTCACACTCACCTGCATGAATTTTATTTTAATTTTATTTTAAATGATGAATGAATTAAATTAGTTAAGAGTTATCCCAGAAATAGCTATGTTGTGTAATTTTCTTTGATTTTGTATAAATCTGGAACAATAATTATAGATTTCGTCTTATCAGGGGAGTGGCATTGATGGTTGCACCACAGTGTTAACTTTAGCACCTATCATCGACACAATTTGTATTTGTCTGAATTGTTTTTTTCTGTTCCAAAAAAGATTATTATTATAATATTATTATCAATATGCTTATTTACTTGGCCGTTTGTATAACTCATGCGTAGCAGAAAAGCACCAGCCTATCTGTACTAGGTATAACACAATGCACTTTTTCATCCCTTCTATTCGAAAAGTGTCACTTTGTTTTCCAGTATAGTGGGTTACGTTTTTCTTCTACCAAAGAATTGGCCTAAACAACATATCTGAATTTGTAATTACAAAGGCAAAAATGTGTGTTTAACATTTTCTATACCAGTCATTTTCATTAATTTTATTCATGCTAATATTATAAATGGGAGAATATCTGTGTCTGTTTGCCCGTCTTTCACGGCTAAACCACTGAACCGATTTTGAAGAAATTTGGTGAAAGGGTAGATTAGACCTTAAGAAAGGACATAGGCTATGTTGGCAATCAAAAGCTAGTTACACACAAGAAAACATTTATAATATGTTCACATATATAAGTTATACATATTACCAAAGCTTATTATTGGTTTTACAGACTAAAAGCAAGTAGGTTGTTTATATCTACTATCTACTTTTATACTTGTAATATCTAAGTAGCTATATTTTCTTGGTTCCATTGTTCAAGAGCAGGTCAGTTTTTAATGGCTGCCTATAGTGCTCACACACACCTTTAGAAAACTCCAATTTGTTTTGTGAATTAAACTTCCGCATATTCATTGAGGCTTGTTTAAAAACTGCACAAAAGTCTCCTAATCAAACATGTTATATAAACAAAACCGGTCAAGAGCGAGTCGTGCTCTTACACGAGTAGTCATTAAAAGAGAACATGTCTCCTTGATAGAGACATCCATGTTTTGAAAATGTGTGTAATTATATCACTCACTCAATAGTAATATAACACTCATCAATTAATCAATAAATTATTCTATCTCAGTGCAAAGCAAACTGCAATGTGTGTCTAAAAGTTACACATTGCAATTTATTAAGACACAGCCCGCTTACAATAAAATTAAGCGAACTGTAAAGTCTTAGCAATAAGCTTCCCGCATTGGTAATAAACTCCCTTTGCATACGGAACCTTAAAAATGTTTAATCTGTCTCGTTTTCAACATTTGTGACCTTTGATTTAAAATGCTTATCGTTGCCACGTGCAGTTATCGATTCGACACGGGTTACTGCTAATAAAACATATTAAGTTGATGGTATAAGTTTCCTAACTATCTCTGAAAATCACAGATCAAAGTGTATTTTAGATAAAGTTTTATAGTATTGTCATATTTAACATTGACTAAGAGTTCTGTTGTAAGAATAAAACATTCTAATGCACATTTTATTCCTATATTATGAATAAGGAGATTTTACGGCTTAAAAATTAGTAAAATATTGCAAGTACTAAAGAGTAAATGTCTTATACGCACTAGCTAATAAGGATATTTTACGGCTTAAAAAATAGTAAAATATTGCAAGTATTGATATTATAAAAGAGTAAATCTTTGACGGCGTCTTTGACGCATTAGGTACCAATTCATATTTATGTCAGTTTGAGTATTCATATTTATGTGAAAGTTGTATGACAAATGTTTTAATAGAGACTCTTGTGCAGTATGTGGGTCTCGACCAAAGTCTCGACAATAATTCAATGTCTTTTAATGACGTAGTGTCAATGTTGCGAACAGGTTCCCGGGTGAACCATCGGCGATTTGTTAATATCATTGCATTACTATCTAACGAAACGTTTTTACTTTCTATAAAAGGAAATCGAAATTAGCTCACTACTTGGGGCATTCCATTTCTCTTTCGGTAGTTTTGATAATTGAACCTCGCTTATTCGTTTTTACTTTTATTATGCTACATTTGAAATAAAACATACTATAATCAACATTCCAAACATACTCTCGATGGCGATGCCCACGTTCAATAAGTTCTTCTATCAATGAAAATGTTCGAGTCAAATAAACGTAAATTTCGATAATCTAGTAAGTATTTTGTGGGAGCTCTTCGCCCCTACGATCATATTGAGTGCCATATCCGATTTTATTAGGTACACACTCAATTGAGCCCTCGCACTGGCTGGCGCGACTCAATCAGTCAATGATTACCAGCTGTTCTATTTACAGAGTATTGTTTTGAGCCTGACCTGACCGACTGACGTATTCAAACATCCCGTTTTGTCGACTTGGTTATCCTGTGATAGGTCACAGCCGAATTCGATTTTCCGTTTTTATTAACTAGATATAGCGGGTCGGTTGGAAGCTGCAAATTTTTATCGAGGATAGTATCGAGAAACGTAAAACAACCATAAAATTGGATAGAAATTGTTTTAGTACACTCTGACCGCAAATACACTCAGACCCTTAAATCTGTGGCTTTGTTTACAAGCCGACGACCCACTAAAAGGTTCGATGACCTCAGGAAAGAATTGGAATTATTACGACTCGGACATATAACGAAAAAAACTGATAAACGAGGACTAGCAATAAATGCAAAGCAATGAAACTGAATAAAAATGTCTCAATGGACAAAATACGCGGTTAATTGGCGTGTTGCGCAGAGCACATTCTAGTTTGCCATAGAAGGAGGCAGATCTCCGCCTGAAGCGATATAAATAGCGAGGCGGACCGGGCCACAGATGTAAAGTGGACACCAGTTTTAGAAGTGCTTGCGTCTATTTCGAACAAGTGTAAATAAATCTAGTGAGTTACTTTCGTACACAGTTGTCACTTTCATTGCTCGCCGCGCCAGCCCGGCATGTCCTGTCGCGCCTGCTCGACCGCATCGTGAACTTGTATGCATAAGCCGCTCTGTCAACATATAATTCTAAGGTTGAGAGCAATAGTAGTTACTGACGCTTCATGTTAAATAAGTATGAGATAGCAACAATATACGATGACGGAATCTCAAAGCGCGAACTATTCTCGCTACACTAACAGGCGCAATTTAATTGCCCTACACGCATGTTGCACGTCGTTTACTTCCTAATCGCCAACTATTAGTTACTGTGCAATTTAAACAATTAAGATAACGAAATAAATACTAAAACTTGATTGGTGGGTGGCACGCTCGTAATCATGACGGTTATGATTCATTGAATAACACAACAGCTGCTATATGCGATTTTGATTTATGAAGGAGGAATACTTATACATCTATATCATTAAACAGAAGGATAGAGTGTAATATTATCAGAACATATCGATAACCCTATTAATTAATATTAATTAAAAGTTGAACTTTACTCATGTATTTACATTCAATAAACTTGGAAAATACCTCATGACTGTGCTGTGGCAGCCTTGATCTGGCATGTTGTTTTGATTTATGAGATATAATGACAGCTTACTTTGTCAATACAACATCTGCGAGGTGTTTGATTGAAGACTGTAGCCATAGAATGTAAATAAGGAATTGTTCAGACTATCTAATTATCCTTATTGTCAAATAAACTAACATGCTTGATTTGAAAGCATGTCAGTTTTTAGGGTTCCGTAGCTAAATGGCAAAAAACGGAACCCATATAGATTTGTCTGTCTGTCCGTCCGTATGTCACAACCACTTTTTTTCGAAACTATAAGAACTATACGATTGAAACTTAGTAAGTAGATGTATTCTGTGAACCGCATTAAGATTTTCACACAAAAATAAAAAAAAAACAATACATTTTGTGGGTTCCCCATACTTGGAACTGAAACCCAAAATTTTATTGAGGTTGTTAATATTCTTTTTTTCTAAACTGCATAGTTTGCGCGAGAGACAGTTCCAAAGTGGTAAAATGTGTGCCCCCCCCCCCCCCCCTGTAGCTTCTAAAATAAGAGAATGATAAAACTAAAAAAATATATGATGTACATTACCATGCAAACTTTTACCGAAAATTGGTTTGAACGTGATCTAGTAAGTAGTTTTTTTTTTAATACGTAATAAATCGTAAACCGTACACTATTATTAAAACTTAAAACATCGATCAAAGTAACAACGAACTACAAGAATGTTACTTATATTACTTGCTACTTGCTGCTACGGAACCCTTCATGGGCGAGTCCGACTCGCACTTGGCCGCTTTTTTAATATTCCGACACACATTTTACGTATTTTTTACCGTTTATGCCGATGATGGTCAATTCATGGTGAAAAAGCTGCCAGTTTTATTTCCGATCAGGCTTTAGTTTATAGTTCTTTAGTTGGTAGTTCAAGCTTCACTGTGATTTTGTTATTTAGATAGATACTAGTAACAATCTCCTGAATGACTAATATAAATTTAGTTATAAAGTTGGTGAGTTCATATGCGTGTAAAAATTCGCAATGAGGCTATAAGGGACCTAGCATGTTATTTTTTTCGAGTTAATATCTTGGGTCAAGGAGACAATAACAGTGATTTATTTTAAGTTCCAAATTGCCGAACACGAGGCGATTTTGGTAACATGTTCTACGTATCTAGCTGTGAATGCTTGATGGTTCATCACAAGTGAATTTGTGATGAACCATCGAGCATTCACCGTTTTTTAAGGTACCATAAGGATTCCATGTTTAGCCAAATGGCAAAAAATGGAACCCTTATGGATTCGTCATGTCTGTCTGTCTATGATGTCTGATTTTTTCCCGAAACTATAAGAATAATGCTGTTGAAATTTGGTAACTAAGTCGATGTATTCTGTGAACCTATCATGTTAAATTACCATGTAAGCTTCCACCGAAAATTGGTTTGAACGAGATCTAGGAAGTAGTTTTTTTAAAACGTCATATATCGAAAACCGCTGTTTTTGAAAATATTTTTTGTCAAACTGGAATATATATATTAGCTTGTTTAGCTATCACAAGCCTATTAGGGCTCGCATATAGTTAGATCTAAATCTAATTATTTAGGTACCTAATTGTAATGTTTACTTATCAATAACTTAATAAAAAAAAACACTATTACTAAAACATCGATCAAAGTTACAACGAACTACAAGAACTTTTATATTATGTTACTTACTGCTACGGAACCTTTCATGGGCGAGTCCGACTTGCACTTATCCGCTTTTTAAATTTGTCAAGCTGAACAACGAACCGAGTCAAGCATGCGCGTTTATTTTTTTGTAATGTAACATTCGCATAAATGCTCATTATTTGCAACTATGAATGCTCAAGTTTGTCAGCACCTTTAGGCATAATTATTACACTTGCAATATCAAGCTAGAGTAGTTTCAATTACAAAGGAACATTCCGCTGCTGGGAAATTCTATGCGAGCAGTTTAGATGGCTTGCGAATTTATAAGTTGAATGTACAAACAAAATACGCAAACATGCGTATTTAGGTATATCCGTTCATTTAGTATGTGAACAACAACTTGTTCGTTTTAGAAAATTAAGTACGCCTCAATTTAAGGCCATACCACCAATTTGTAGATATATTTGAGAATATAATATACACCAGATACTGACCTATATCTTCAATTCTTTAAACTTTCTATCCAATGGTTGCTTGTAAGATATTATCCTGTGAGATTTTAATGTGCGGTTAACGCCACGGATACTCCCCTCGCCGGAGCCAGCGATAGTGGTTGTAGCACACTCGAAACAATCGAATACGAAAAATGCGTATCCTGCCCCTCTAGACAAGTGGCAACTCGTTGGCCGGCATTTGATGGAATAGAATGACGATGTAAGGGATTTGACGTATTTGACAAGCGTTAACGACTGTCATTTACGTCAAATCCCATACATTCGTCATTCTATTCCATCAAACGCCGGCTAGCGAATTGCCACTTGTCTAGAGGGGCTGTTCCCCGTTCGGTGTTGGTATTTTGTCCCGCGACAAAGGGTCCTGCGACTAAGGGTATTTGAGAGTCGTTAACGCATGTCATACACGTCAATTAGCATACATTCGTCACTAGAGGGGCTGTTCCCCGTTCGGTGTTGGTATTTTGTCCCGCGACAAAGGGTCCCGCGACTAAGGGTATTTGAGAGTCGTTAACGCATGTCATACACGTCAATTCGCATACATTCGTCATTCTATTCCATCAAATGCCGGCCAACGAATTGCCACTTGTCTAGAGGGGCTGAAGAGATGTAACTACTCATATATCAGTTTAGATTCTATCAAAAATGAAAGCTGAATTCGTTGACACTTTACCAGTCTTTGTTTAATAAATCTTCTCCACTAAGTTTATTTTGCCGGTATAAAAATTTCACTTTTCGTTTGTTGGTTCAAAGTTTAGTCTTATCTACCTGGCTGTGAATGTGTGAATTCGCATAGATTATCTTTGTAAGGATTGTTTGGAAGTATTGAATGACTTTGTTAACAATTTTTGCCTTTATTTGAGGTTTTTTCCTTCAATATTTTCCATTAACAAGTTAGAAAAGGTAAAAAATGTTTTTATTTTTTATTATTCCACCATGGTGGCTGAAAAGCATACGCATCTTAATCCATAATAATGATCTTCAAGTGAAATACAAGCTTCGTCGTTTTTGTCGGTACTTTAGTGGTTTAGAAGTTTCCCTCATGATCGAGAGGTCGGGTTCGAATCCTGACCATTACACCACCGATGTGAATCCACTTCTAACGTAAAGCAATTAAGCTTAGCTAAAGGGATTACCTTTACAGAAATACTTGTAATTTCGGCTACTAATAATGATTGTTAAACTTCTAACTTAAATCTAACTTCTAACGTACAAAACTTTGCAAATATCTACACGTAAAAAAATACTTGTTTAGAATTTATTTTCATTAAATATTATTTAGTAATGCTTAATCTACATGAACGCATAAAAAGATAGACATAGATATATTTGATGTGTTCGCGACAGACAGACAATTTTAATTTAACTATGTTCGCAAATTGTGATTATGTGTAGTTTAATCAAAATAAACATTGGTTTTGTGATTATCGGAATGAATAGTGTTAGAATAGTATCAAAATAATGTCAAAACAGTGCAAACCGGCCTCTGATTGGCCACTGTGTGATTCAGTCGCGCCCTCTGGGATAGGCGTTGGAACTACCTAAATTTGTAAAACAATCTTTGTATTATCTGTACGTGATTAATTTGTTAATTTAGATAGTAAATGATAATAATACATAGATAAAAAATATATGTAATAGCAGTAAATATCAGTACCCAATATGTAACAGCATATCTGTAAACCATAATCTTATAAGAATTTAATAAATGCCAATTAAACCTCACACATAACTACAAAACACTGTAATTTCTGCACACTTTTGTTAATTTTAAAGAAATTATGTAATTTTTGTGTACTATTCAATAAGAAATAAATAAATAATTGTGTTGCACACGTTTATAGATAATAGGTATGTTAGAATTGTAAGAAATTGTATAGATAAGTGAAATATTTTGATATTGTCAAAGTGAAAATTGATTGTGCAAAATAAAGAAAATATCCACCGAAACTAGAGGCCCACATCAGGGTAAAAACTATTAATATAAAAGCGCAGGCGACTTTTTCACCATTGCGATACTCTAGCCGGGTCGCCTAGCACGTCTTGGAGCTATAACGCTCAGACTTGCAACCTGAAATGGGCATCTAAGTTCAGGACAATTTTATTGTTAAAATAGGATTGTTTTATTTACTGGATCCCTTCAGATACAAATCGGAACCTGGCCTTTCTGGCTGGTTCAGCTGGTTGTCAGAGACACACGGGGAAACCTCGCTTTCCTGTCTCGCATACAACAGCTACAGTCCACCTTCTCCTCAGGGCAGGAAAGTGTGTAAACTGAATGAACCACCCCATGTACTTATGGGCGACAGCCGATCAAGAGGTGAACGAACTCGCGTTCTATAACCGGGTTCGCTCGTCCACGTGAGGCCCGTCCAGTACATTTTCTGGTCCGTTCGAGCCGGATTTGCTGTCCGTGTGGTCAGCGTCCAGCCGGACGTATCGCGTGGTCTAGTCCATCTGGACCCCTGTTTCGTTGCGAGCCGGCAGATAGTGTCGCTGTCCGTACGGTCAGCTTCCGGTCGGAAATATCGCTAACTATTGTTTTTTTATATTCCCCGTGTGTCTAATTAATCTAATTCATTTATTACAGCGTTACTTAAAGTATTTAGCATTCCAATTGGAATCCAATTGGAATATTTCTCAGTTTTTCGTTAGTCCAATTGAATCCAATTGGATTCTTTCTGCTTGTCAGATTGAATCTTATTGGAATCCAATTGGAATATTTTAGAGTCAGTTTTTATTAGTATTAGAGTCAGTGCAGTAATAGTCACATGTGCGCGTTTTATAACCGTAATACATAAGTAAAGTAAATAATATAGTATATAGTAAAGTCACGTGTGCGCGTTTTTTTATCCGTTTATCAGTCAGTAGGTAACGTGTTTTTATATCCGTTCCGTTTTTTGCGAATTTTGAATTTAAATAAGTAAAGTATATAACAGTAAATATAGATTTCGTGCGCGTTACGTTAAGCCCAGTAAATAAAAACAAATATAGTATAGTTAATCGGTATCGTTCGTATCAGTGTAACAGTGAATAGTGTGTTATTTTACAGTTGTGCGTTTTGACAGTACGTGTAATTTGTTTGAGTAAGTAAGTCTTTGTTTTTAACAGTCTTATTTCGATAGTATATAACAGTATATAAACAGTAATAGAAATATTTTGTTTAATAGTAAATAAATAATACACGTACTGTTGAATTCGCGTCAGATTTACGTTAGTGTATCAGTGTCAGTGTTGTCAATATGCCGAAAACGAGATCTCAAGGCAGAGCTGCAGAGCCGAGCCAGCCTGAGAAGGCTCTGACACGAGAGTCTATCCTCCGGCACGAGCAGCCACCACGTTCCCCATCAGTACCAGTTGGATCTGAGGTAAGTGCCCCATCATCCATGGCTCAACCCCCAACCAGTACACCTCGGCCTTCTAGCGCTAAGACGCAAATAGATAAATCTATAAAGCCTTGGTCTCTGGAAGAGGATAGATCAGATAATACGTTACGCCCAGTTGAACAGAATGTAATAGAAGGGGTACGTACTACTGAGCGAGTGAGCCGTGAACCGGGGGTTACTATAAGATCTAGATCCTCAATTCATAATAAATCGATGGCACGTAAACGAGCATTAAAGGCTCAGGAGGATATGCTCAAAATTAAATTACAGTTAGCTGAGGTTACACTGCGTAGGGCTGAAGAATCAGCCGAGGATACCGATTATGATGATGATGCCCATTCTAGGACAGAATATGTTCGTTCGTGGTTAAGAGAGGGATCGCCCTTGACACGACCCGGCACAGACGAACCACGCTTAGTAAGTGGACACCTCCAAAAGGAGACCCACGAGATAGAGCCTCGTAAAGAAGCTACCATGGTGCCTCAGTATGGGGGCACAAACCCTAATTTAGAAAATATTAAGCTCCAAAAGGAGACTAATCTCGTATCCCGGGTTGGGGATACATCCGCTTATGTTGAGCCTCATAAAGAGACTCCTCTCGTGCCCCAGTTTGGGGGCACAACCGATAATATTAATATAAATAAACCGGCATCCCGGGCTGGGGATGCATCCGTATATCTTGAACCTCGTAAAGAGAATCCTTCCGTGCGCCAGATTGGGGGCACAACTGATAGTATTAATAACGTAAATAAACCTTGTACTGAAACTGCCTCGGCACCCCGGGCTGGGGGTGCAATAGATTATTTAGATAGAGAGCAGGCTGACAGTAAAAATATGTTAAAACCATTTATAACAGAACTCACTTCCGCTATAGCTGCACTCGCTGACAGAAAACCGATGGAGGCATCGTTTACCTCTGGCTATCCATCGACTTCGAAGGTCGTAATGACCTTACCGATTTTCAGCGGGTCGCATACTGAGTGGCTGTCGTTTAAAGCCATGTATGACACCACTAAGATATATTTTAACGATATAGAAAATACAGCCAGGCTCAGACGGAGCCTGAAAGGTAGAGCGCTAGAAATTGTAAGCTCTGAATTAATAGCTAATGCACAGCCGGAGCATATTATTAGGGAACTAGAGCTCCAATTCGGACGACCTGACTCTATAGCTCAGTCTGAGACAGATAAACTCAGAGCATTGCCGCGATGTACTGAAGCACCGAAAGACATATGTACATTCGCCAGTAGAATAAGGAGTAGTGTCGTCACACTTCAGGCTTTAAAGAAAAATCACTATCTTATAAATGCCGAACTGTTACGTATATTAACAGAGAAACTTCCGAACTCATTGCGTGTACAATGGTATAGAATTTATACTGATAAATATAATTCCACACCCGATTTAACTTCGTTTAGCGAATATATATCTGAATGTGCCCGTTATTGTAGTGCCTTTGCCCCAGCTGAGACCGTTAAAGATTACCAGACAACTCGTCGTGTCCCTCAGAGAGCATTTACTGCCACTGAGAGACACACTGGGGAAAATAATAAATCTAGATGTCGAATATGCGACTCTGAGGGGCACTACGCGTCGAACTGTGAGACGTTTAGAAAGGGGAACTCCGACAAGAGATGGGAGCTCGCTAAGAAACATAGACTCTGTTTTCGTTGTCTCAAAACGCGTCTAAACGATCATAAATGCCCGATTAGAAAATGTGGAATTGATAATTGTATAGCTTCTCATAATAGATTGTTACACTATGTTAAGAAACCTCGTACAGAACCGAAACCAGACACGAATGAGGAAATAGTCGCCAGTTCGAGCTCAAAATCAACAAAGCAGGCTTTCCTGAAAATAGCGCCTGTTAGGCTTTCAGGACCGGCGGGAGAGGTGTTGACATACGCTCTCCTAGACGACGGGTCAACCATTTCATTGATAGATGAAGACATCGCTGCCAAGCTGGGAGCCAGAGGTAAGACAGACCCATTTACCATTAAGGCTATCGGGGACACAGCGATAGACCTACCGGACTCACGAAGAGTTGAAGTCTACATAGGTAACCCCGAAGGCACTAGCATACCACTGTCTGTTAGAACAGTTCCGAAGCTGCACCTATCATCACAGACAATCAGTGAGACAGACTTACAGGACTGTAAGCATCTCGAGGACATAAAAGATCAGCTTATGTACACAGCGGCAACCCCGAAGATACTCATAGGCCAAGACAACTGGCAACTATTGATATCCAGCTATATTAAACGGGGACACCGCCAACAACCAGTCGCCTCACTCACAGCATTAGGATGGGTGTTACACGGATGCCATGGTAGAATATTAGGTCAAACAGTACATTTTGTTAATCGTCTCTCAGCCGCTGATGACAGCATAGATACTCAACTGAAACAATATTTTTCACTTGAATCGCTCCTTTTAAACCCACGTCGACCGAGCTCCGACCCTGAAAAGCAAGCCGAGGATATATTAAATAAGAATACAGTACAGTTAACAGATGGTCGCATACAGACAGCCCTCTTATGGAGAAAAGGGGATGATGTGATGCCTGATAGCTATCAAAACGCTATGAGGAGGCTCACGTCAATAGAGAAGAAGCTTGACCGCACTCCAGATCTTAAAGCCGCATATACAGCACAGATGGAGTCTCTCATACAGAAGGGATATGCAGAGGAAGCTCCGAAGCAAGCCAGACCAGGTAGGACCTGGTACCTGCCTCACTTTGATGTTCACAATCCAAGTAAGCCTAACAAAATTCGTATAGTTCACGATGCTGCTGCCAAGTCAGGGGGGATGTCCCTGAACGACTTCCTGCTCACTGGACCAGACCTGCTGCAGTCACTGCCAGGTATAATGATGCGTTTCCGCCGTCACCGAGTCGCCGTCACAGCTGACATCACTGAGATGTTTATGCAGGTACAGGTACGTCCTGAAGATCGAGACGCCCTGAGGTACCTATGGAGAGGAGACCGGCGGGAGGGCGCACCTACTGAATACAGAATGAAATCGTTAATATTCGGAGCAGCCAGTTCACCGTGCACAGCGATCTTCGCTAAGAATTGGAACGCGAGACAGTACGCGTTACAGTATCCCGAAGCAGTAGCAGCCATAGTTGATAGTCACTATATGGATGACTACCTACATAGTTTCCCGGACGAGGCAGAGGCAGTTCGTATATCAACACAGGTACGTGATATACATAGGAAAGCTAAATTCGAGCTCACCAAATGGGTCTCGAGCTCCGCGACGGTCGCTAGACAATTAGAAAACAACCCGGGCCGCGCGGAGATAGTCAATATAACACAGACGGAACAGGATGAGAAAATCCTAGGTCTAATGTGGGATCCTTGTACCGACGAACTCAGTTTTAATTTAAAATTAGCCAGATTACCCGAAGATCTCATTCGAAGCACTACACCGACTAAAAGAGAGGCCTTAAAAATAGTAATGTCTCTATATGACCCACTCGGACTTGCGTCACCAGTAACAATTAAAGCCAAACAGATTTTACAGGAAGCGTGGCGCCTAGGTACAGACTGGGATCAAACATTGAACGACAAGCTCCTCACACAATGGAGGACTTGGACAGAACATTTACAGGCACTGAAAGACGTCAAGATACCCAGATGCTACCCCGGATACACCGACCCTCAGTCGCTACAGCTTCACGTGTTCACAGATGCCAGCGAAGCAGCCTACGCCGCGGCCTTGTACTGGAGAACCGTCAGCCACGAAGGACAGGTGAGTGTTAGTCTCGTCATAGCAAAGGCGAGGGTGACGCCACTGAAAATCACGTCCATACCCAGACTAGAGCTACAGGCCGCGGTGATGGGAACACGACTAGCGACTGCAGTGACAGAAAGCCACAGCGTCACACCTGACAGCATAACCTACTGGACCGATAGTAAGACCGTACTCACATGGGTAAGAAAAGGCTCCAGATCATATAAACCATTTGTTGCACATCGGATAGCTGACATAGAAGAAAACACGAAAATAGATGACTGGAAATGGCTGCCCTCTAGACTAAACATCGCGGACGCGGCCACTCGCGACGTTCCCGCTAACTTTAATTCACAGCACGAGTGGTACAGCGGTCCGGCCTTCCTATATAGAGAGCCAGAGGAATGGCCAACAGAGAAGCCTACAGCAACAGAGGCTACAGGAGAGGAGCGGGTCAACTCCGTGTCACTCAAAATTAATGTAAGTGCAAGCATACCGAACATAAACAGATTCTCAAGATGGGAGAGACTCTTACGCACCACTGCTCGGGTGCTACAATTTATAGATCTGTTGAAGCCTAACAGAACACAGCAAGTGGCCTACAAAAGAACCACGAAAAACAGAGAGAAGGATCCCGACTGGCGCAACACCGATCGGCAGGTGAGAATAGATAAAGGGTCAGCATTGCCTAAAATAACTGTACCTACTGATAATTACAGAATCCTCACCGCTGACTACATTAGAGACGCCGAGCGCCTTTTAATCAAAAGTATACAGTCCGACTCGTTTGCACAAGAGATGCAACGACTAAACAAACAAGAAGAGATACAGACCGACAGCAGACTCCGAGGTCTCCGTGTTGAAATGCTGGATGGAGTGCTGGTACTACACAGCCGAATAGCAGCCGCCGAGGATGTGTCCGACGAGGTAAAACGGCCACCGATAATAGATGGTGAGCATAAAATTACCAAATTATACATAGACTGGACACATCGTAAGCTGCATCACAGTGGCACAGAGACCACCATCAACGAGATTCGCCAACATTACTGGGTGATTAAACTACGACCGACTACAAAGTCGGTGATTAACCAGTGTTTAAGTTGTAGAATCAGGAAATCGCAGCCGCCAGAGCCTGCCACTGGCGACCACCCGAGAACCCGCCTTGCGCACCACCGCAGGCCATTCACCTACACCGGGCTCGATTACTTCGGGCCAGTCAGCGTGACCGTTGGGCGACAGCACCAGAAGCGCTATGTCGCGCTATTCACCTGCCTGACTTCCCGGGCGGTCCACCTCGAGGTCGCCGCCAGCCTGAGCGCGGACTCCGCAATACTGGCTTTGCGGAGGTTCATCGCGCGCCGAGGCTGCCCCGCTGAGGTCTACTCAGACAACGGCACCAACATGCACGGTGCTGAGCGCGAGATGCGCGAGGCCGTGCCCCGCGAAGCCGCTGAACGAGGCATCGTGTGGCGCTTCATCACCCCCTCTGCTCCCTTTATGGGGGGTGTATGGGAGCGCCTCGTCCGCTGCGTTAAGACCGCTCTCATCACGGTCTTACACGAGCGCCATCCCCATGAAGAGGTGCTCTCCACTCTACTGTGTGAGGTGGAGTACACAGTCAACAGCCGCCCCCTCACACACGTCTCCGTTAGCCCCGAGGATGACGAGGCTATTACACCGAACCACATCTTGCTCGGTGGTTCGGGCCGACTACCATCGCTGGGCGAGTTCGACTCGTCCGATGCTGACACCGGGAAGCAGTGGCGACGCGCTCAGGCGCTCGCCGACATGTTCTGGCGCCGATGGGTGCGCGAGTACCTTCCCGAACTTCAATACCGGCGGGAGCCCCATGGATCGGGCCCACGCATCGAGGTCGGCGACCCAGTGCTGATCGCCGACGGACAGCTCCCTCGCAACACTTGGCCGAGGGGCCGAGTCACCGAAATATACCCAGGCGCCGACGGTCAGATCCGGACCGTTGAGGTGCGCACAGCCGGGGGCGTGCTCAAGCGCCCCACGAAGAAGATCGTCCCGCTGCCGAAGTAGTGTCGCTCACCGTAGATGCAGCATCACAAGCGGCCGAGCCTCACTCTGCTGCACGGCGGGAGAGATGTTCGCGACAGACAGACAATTTTAATTTAACTATGTTCGCAAATTGTGATTATGTGTAGTTTAATCAAAATAAACATTGGTTTTGTGATTATCGGAATGAATAGTGTTAGAATAGTATCAAAATAATGTCAAAACAGTGCAAACCGGCCTCTGATTGGCCACTGTGTGATTCAGTCGCGCCCTCTGGGATAGGCGTTGGAACTACCTAAATTTGTAAAACAATCTTTGTATTATCTGTACGTGATTAATTTGTTAATTTAGATAGTAAATGATAATAATACATAGATAAAAAATATATGTAATAGCAGTAAATATCAGTACCCAATATGTAACAGCATATCTGTAAACCATAATCTTATAAGAATTTAATAAATGCCAATTAAACCTCACACATAACTACAAAACACTGTAATTTCTGCACACTTTTGTTAATTTTAAAGAAATTATGTAATTTTTGTGTACTATTCAATAAGAAATAAATAAATAATTGTGTTGCACACGTTTATAGATAATAGGTATGTTAGAATTGTAAGAAATTGTATAGATAAGTGAAATATTTTGATATTGTCAAAGTGAAAATTGATTGTGCAAAATAAAGAAAATATCCACCGAAACTAGAGGCCCACATCAGGGTAAAAACTATTAATATAAAAGCGCAGGCGACTTTTTCACCATTGCGATACTCTAGCCGGGTCGCCTAGCACGTCTTGGAGCTATAACGCTCAGACTTGCAACCTGAAATGGGCATCTAAGTTCAGGACAATTTTATTGTTAAAATAGGATTGTTTTATTTACTGGATCCCTTCAGATACAAATCGGAACCTGGCCTTTCTGGCTGGTTCAGCTGGTTGTCAGAGACACACGGGGAAACCTCGCTTTCCTGTCTCGCATACAACAGCTACAGTCCACCTTCTCCTCAGGGCAGGAAAGTGTGTAAACTGAATGAACCACCCCATGTACTTATGGGCGACAGCCGATCAAGAGGTGAACGAACTCGCGTTCTATAACCGGGTTCGCTCGTCCACGTGAGGCCCGTCCAGTACATGATGTATGTATTTCAAGTTGTAGGCAAGAGCAGGTCACATTTCACTAGCGTCTGCGGATTCCTCACGCGTCCCCTGATCTTCCCACGGCGCCGGTATTGCATTCTTTGCACAACAATTAACAAATAAACTGTGCCCGTTCTGAAACTTCTAAGGAGTTACTAATGTTAAAGTAAATAAAAATGTAGTCATTATTAATCTGTCATTCGAGTTATCGGATCTATTCGTATTGTTAGAAGCACAATGGCTTGCATGAAATGATGAATGACAGTTTATGAAGCTCATAAAGTATGTAAGGATAGAAGCAGATGCCTATCCCGGAGGTGAATAGAGCTGAGGATTTGTACATATAGGTATTCTTTTACAACAGCTTTTCAGCAGAGTACCTTATTAATCTTAAATCGATCTATCTGACTTATCCAACCATTGAACAACACGTGATTGTTCCACCAACGTGAACTAGGCCAGACGCTAACTTCAATCGCGCGTTGTCATTGTTGCGGAGATTAAAAATGTATGAAAATAATGTATAATAATTTATGTGTGTCAGTGAATTAATCAGTCCCTCAATCGTTATATCAATAAAATTATTGTATATCTCAAAGTTAATGATTAAGTTAACAATTGAATACTGATATACCTAATGGCGACTCGATATTAGTGCCGTGAAGCTCCGTAAACAGGCGCGAACATGAATGTGGACGATTCCCGCGGGGTCCACACGCGTTCACACCTGTTCCCCGTTCGGCGTCGGTATTTGTCTCGCGACAAAGGGTCCACGCGTATACACGCATTCACGGCAGCTTGCTAGTTTGTTCCTGGCTAAAAAGTTATTGCAGCAACGGTTTCAAAGATTGAGAGCACCCCTTGAATGTGGAGGGCACGACTTGTGCCGCGGATTCATGGCGTGAATTCGCAAAAGGAATGCTTCTGAAAACTTAGAATAACAACAAGAAAACATGGATTACCTATCATGTTCAGGCTTAAAGCGCGTCATTCATATGACACAGTAAAAGCTCCACATTAAATTGGTTACATTAGACTATGTTTGTCATCAAACTATGACCGACTTTTATGCAACAAAAATTTGTAATGCATTTAAAGGTGCATGACGGTGCAAGCCGGGTCGCGAGGGCATAAGTTGCAACGCCTTGCCACGATGCCGAACCAAAACAAATGGACGCGACACCGTTACACCACTTCGCGGAATTAAATAAAGTAAAAAATGACAGCAAACCAACGGTAATCTTTGTTCGTGTAAGGTCGAAACTTCACGGTAAAGCACTGAGATCGCTCGACTTCTAACACGCAATTAAAATCAGAGTGGTGCCGTCTCTAGATGTCATTGTCCGTTGACAAATATGCATATCCGTGACTATCTGCCAAGTAAACTTACACATGTGGCGCAAACACCCCTGAGTGCCGTCCGTGTTTTTAAAAGGGCAATAAATAACTTAAAGTCGGCTGGTTGTCACCTTTAGTGCACACAGATGGCACGGTTCCCAATGAATGCGTTTTGGCTTCTATATTATATGAAATTTTAACTCGAATCCAATTTAGAAAATACTGCCAAATATTTTTGTAGGTATAATTATTTAATATATAGGACTAATCACTTCGGCTTCTTTTTGACGTTAGTTTATAATCATATAAGTTAGTTAGTTTATAAGCATATAACTTAGTTTATAAGCATGTTATTTTATAAATACAGAATTCTTTCTGGTTTAGGCACTAGTCTCCCACATAGGAAAACTATGCATATAAATTAAGACGATAATTGTATATTCTATATATGTGATGCGCACCTAAATAAGGATTCAGAGAATTATTACAAAAAAATATATAAGAGAACTGTTTCTCTTCGTTGCACTTCGTTGCCTTTAGCTATATGAATTGGATTAATTCTACAAAGAGCGGCATTTCCAGACTAATCTAAATATGTACCTATGATGTTGATGATGTATGATCCATGGTCCTAGATGTCAATCGGTACCAGTCATCTATTCCCTAAGGACTGAGCTCATATCAACAACTATAACTACAAAAACATTGGTACAGGGAAGTCATCTCGTTCTTATAAAACATCAGAAAAAGATAAGTTTCACTTCCAGGAATGCTTGGTGCGCGATAACTATTAATGTAAACAACAAAGCTGGAGAAAAAATACGCAGTAATGTAGCCATTGTGTCCATGAGTGGAAGACGGAAGGCTGGAGGCGTGGGAGTGAGCGCGGGAGCCGACCTGCCCTGTCGCGGGAAAATGGCGCTGTATAAGAGCACGTTCACATGAACGCGCATAAACATAAAAACACTAAAGTTGCTAACGATCTGAATGACTAAACATTGTTCTTGTAGAGAAAGGTTATCGTGTACGGATTGCAGTGGTGGGATCAGTCGTACTGACTTGAAGTTATCGTACCAACTGTTCACCATACACGGCATATCTAGCCAAAATTTTATAGTTATCACAGTCTTACCTCTTTCATTTATAGTTTACCTGTAGTTTTTGGGCTAAATAAAATGAAAAGACCCATTTAAATCCTGGAAAATCGCTATAGGACGCAGTAATTTCATTTCTGTATTGACATTTTAGTTACAAAAAAGGTTACATGAAATTTTGTTTTCAATTTTCTGTAAAGTATAAAAAAGCACTATTTATGAATATGTGCCGTTTGGAATCGAAACGTTGGGGTCATAGGGCCCGTGCGCACGTAATCTCTTTAGCCCCTCTAGACAAGTGGCAATTCGCTAGCCGGCGTTTGATGGAATAGAATGACGAATATATGGGATTTGACGTATTTGACAGTCGTTAACGCATGTCATAAACGTCAAATCCTATACATTCGTCATTCTATTCCATCAAACGCTGGCTAGCAAATTGCCACTTGTCTGGAGGGGTAGGGAGATTGCGAAGCGTAGGGTCGACGCTTCTCGTGACCAGAAGGCTGGCCTCTTTTTAGGCCAGATAATAAGCATTGCCATACAACGTGGCAATGCTGCCAATCTTCTGGGAACGCTACCAAGAGGTATGTGATGCGGAGGAATTCTATGACGCATTTAAATTGTTATTCTTTTAGTTTTAGTTTTATTTTATTTATTAAAGTATACTGTTCATTCTCTATTAATTAAAATTGTAAATACTATAGCAAATACCCTTAAATTATTATATTAATGAGGCATTCCTCGAAGCACACCCAATTGAAGCACACTCAGACGAAGCACACCTAAAGTATTCCACTTAGCACACCCATAGGTGGGCTACAAATAAAATTTTCAAATAATTAATTTCCTATTCCACGGAGCACACCTAATTATAGCGCACCCAGACGAAGCACACCTAAACTATTCCACTTAGCACACCCATAGGTGGGCTTCAAATAAAAATTTAAAATAATTAATTTCCTATTCCACGAAGCACACCTACGAATATCACGCGCATAGTGCGAAGGAAGAAAATATTTATTATTTATAAGACTAACAGACTAACTTAAATTTCTAACATCTTTCAGTTTCATTATGACGATTATAAGTTTCATGACACAATATTTGTCATTTTTGTAATATTGCTATTTAAAATCACAGGCTGATTCATAATTTTCTTAAAAAAATCTATTATTTTCCTTTTGTGTGATCTTAATAAAATCACTGATTGTTTTATAATTGGAATAAAAACTTGGACAAATTTAATATCAATAAATATAGCTTTCCCTAGAGATCTATGTTGAAGTTTTCTTATAGCTACCTGTTTAGTGAACAATAAAACTACTCTACTTTAACATAAAAAAAATCACAGATTGCTTCACAATTGGAATAAAAACTTGGACAAATAACAAAACATTATAAATATAGCTTTCCATAGAGATCTATGTTGAAGTTTTCTTATAGCTACCTGTTTAGTGAACAATAAAACTACTCTACTTTAACATAAAAAACACAGATTGTTTCATAATTGGAACAAAAACTTGGACAAATATCAAAAACATTATAAATATAGCTTTCCATAGAGATCTATGTTGAAGTTTTCTTATGGCTACCTGTTTAGTGAACAATAAAACTACTCTACTTTAACATAAAAAATCATATATTGTTTCATAATGGGAATTTAAACTTGGACAAATATCAAAAACATTAAAAATATAGCTTTCCATAGAGATCTATGTTGAAGTTTTCTTATAGCTACCTGTTTAGTGAACATTAAAACTACTCTACTTTAACATAAAAAATCACAGATTGTTTCATAATTGGAATAAAAACTTGGACAAATATCATAAACATTGTAAATATAGTTTTTCATAAAGATCTATGTTGATGTTTTCTTATAGCTACCTTTTAACTAACAATAGAAATAATCTAGTTTTATGTAAAATCACAGACTGTTTAAAATCACAATCTTTAAGATACTTAGATAATCTTGAAGAAATGGGCAATTTAGTAGTGTAAAAATCTACAGCTCTCTATATAAGCGCTTTATATGAAAAAAAGCTAATGGCCAAATGTTCGCGTCGTGAAAGCTTGAATTTCTGCGAAGCTTATACATGCACTAATTTTACTCATACATACACAATTACACAGAAATACACACTAATTTTTGGACACATTTTTTTCCTTCGAAGTCCATGGATTCAAAAAAGTTCCGCCAGGACAACGACGTTCGCCCAGCGGAATCAGTTTTTTGCGAATTTCTCCACAATGGCTACATTCACAATTTTTTTTTATCATACACAACTACACGACGTCATACACTAAATATCTGCATTATTAAAATCTTTAAATTCAACAACATTCCGCTGCGTGAACGCACACCATCATGTATACGTCTTATCTATGAGATTTATATTATGAACATTATGAAAGTATTCTATCACATTATTATAATGAAACTGAAAGATGTTAGATATTTAAGTTAGTCTGTTAGTCTTATAAATAATAAATATTTTCTTCTATCGAAATTGTCATATCTTAGTCTCCGCACTATGCGCGCGATATTCGTAGGTGTGCTTCGTGGAATAGGAAATTAATTATTTTACATTTTTATTTGAAGTCCACTGGATGTGCTAAGTGGAATAGTTTAGGTGTGCTTCGTCTGGGTGCGCTATAATTAGGTGTGCTTCGTAGAATAGGAGATTAATTATTTGAAAATTTTATTTGTAGCTCACCTATGGGTGTGCTAAGTGGAATACTTTAGGTGTGCTTCGTCTGGGTGTGCTTCAATTGGGTGTGCTTCGAGGAATGCCTCATATTAATCAATCTAAGTTACCTGTGAATATAACGGAATTATGTCTACCACTATATTTTAAATAGGTTATCCAGCGTTGCGTTTACGAGTATTGAATTGGATGCTGTTCGAAACAGAGTTAATTGAATGAAGCATGTTTTAGTGCGAATTGCGAATAATACCAATTGCAGCGTGGGCCTCGGGCCTTTTATGTAGCTTTGATGTTATATCGATTTACAGCTCTTTTCCAAACGCTATAACGTGATTAATTGAAAATATATAATACCGTTGCACATATAGGAACTAATTTTAGAGACAAACTGTTACGTTTCGTTCGAAAGAATTGACGTGTTTTCACCCTCGTTATCTTATAAGTACTCATAACCAGTCATTTGAAAATCAACGCTGAATGCCCAGCATGCTTATGGTCATGCATTATTATGCTAAGATTTTCGCGAGACCAGCTGTCAATTAGCTTGTAACTGCTATTTTTTTTTGGTTTGCTAATACTCGTAAATATTGCTACTAATAATACTTATTCCATTGTTTGTATTTATTGTGTGTGTTTTTGAATAAATGTGTTTCTTTCTTTGTGATAAATGATAATGTCTATGGAAGGTTAGTGTTTTGTTTTTCAAAGTTTTATTAAAGATTGTGATGGAATCCTTCACTAGCATAGTCAAGTACAGTCGACAAAGAAGATACGGTTCCACCTTTACGTAGAACTTCATATGAAAAAGTGGGACCTTTTCTTTTTTGTCGACTGTACACACCGATATGGATTTGTGAAATTTGTAGCCATAAATTGTATTTTTTGTAAAATAAATTGTACAGCAATACTGTCTTCTGTATAGAGATGGTAGTCTATGACCCGCAATCTGGTGTTCAATTTTTGGCCTATGAATTTTTATCCTAACATATGTATTTCGAATAAGACAGTCAACGACTTTCATAGAACACAGGCACACGCCTTTTATATCTTATGTGTGGTATGTTTTTGTATGTATGTTGTACATACAGACTTCTTACTTTATGTAGTCTATGTATAAATGTATTTAAGAACGTTGGGTATTTCCGGGGTATTTACAATGTGTGCAGTCCCGCGTGATAGGACGATTTGATTTATGGGACGGTTAAGATTTAAAAAGACGTCTTTAAAATGTTTTTTTTAAAGATGGTAAGATGAAGGCAAAGTCTCAGGAAAAAGTTATACCATTACAAACACGTACCATGTTAACAATGGTGACATAACAAGCTGAATACTTGACGCGCTCATCAGATGTTTTTTCACGCCCCGCTTAAAGTTCCCGGGACTGAAGGAAGAAGGAAACACGAGAGCTGGCTAAGCTCCAAGCCCGGCACGTGTTTTCCTATGTAGGAAAAGAGAGGGTTGAACTAATTGGAAGGGTTATGAGAAAATCCACCATGGTAGAGACGGTAAAATACTGCCAAGGGAGCAAGATCTTTACGCATCTGCAAAGGCTCGAGGGTGTTCGTGACCTTAGGATTCCCAATAATGCGTATTGCATATCGCTGCAACCTGACGAGAGCATCTAGTAAGTACTTTGTGTTGCGGAGCCATCCCAGAGATGGAAGTAGTTTTCCACATAGGAACGGATTTGACTTTTGTATAGAAGACCACTTTGATTAGGACTCCGAGTTTACGCGAGGCTGTTTTGATGATACTCTCGAATTAGTTTTTGTTTTTCAGTTTGCAGCGAAAATCCATACCGAGGATATTGAGTTTGTCCTGCAGTTACAGTGGCGTGCTCTGAAGAGTGGTAAGGCGAAGGAAAGAAGATACCTCTGCTGTAAATGCACATGTCTGCATCTTCTTGGCATTAAACTCGACCAGGTTCTCAGCCCCATGTGTTTCAGGACCCGGTCAACCTAAGTGACAAGAAGCTGCCTTTTTTCCGTGATATCCGACTGCTTGTCAGTAATAACTCCCGTGAAAGGTGCTATCGTCTGCTCAGCTCATTGCCGGTGGACAGCATGTCGTTGATATGCAGAAGAAAGAGAGTCGGAGATAAGACGGACTCTGGTTGCATGCCAGCATTTAACTGTAAGAACTCTGAAGCTCGTCCATCACAAATGACGCGAATACGGTGCTCCCGCAAGAAGTTAGCAACCCAGTTGCACAGTCTACGGAGCAGACCAAAGGCTGGTAGCTTGGAAAGAAACGATTAGTGCCAAACTCTATCAAAAGTTTTGGCGCTGTCAAGACTAATTGTCAGTGACTCGCTGTGCTTGTCCATAGCCTCTATAGGTGGGTAAAATACGCCACCTTGCACAGCACTGAGGTGACGGCTGTTATATATTTGGTTTAATTATTGTTATTAGTATTTGGTATATAGTTGGCTGGGTCTGAGCGATCCCCCTTCTTGGGGATCGACTGTACATTCGCCTCTTTCCAAGCCGAAGGCACTGTATTCGAGCTGCAGGACAGCCAGTACAGCTGCGTAAGCATAGGAGACAACTCCGCTGCACATTTTTGCAGATTCAACGCTGGATACCATCCGGACCACTGGCTTTCCGGACATCCAGTGATTGCAGTTCTCCACGGACTTCGTGTTGCCTGATATGAATATCAGGCACTGCGTGGTCACTGATGGGCAGTGTCGGTGGCTGCATACCAAAATCATCGATTCGGGAGTTGGCCGTAAATTATCCTCGTAACCATCAACCGAGTAACATCGTAAATACGGGATTTCATCGGGGATATCGGGATATTATACATAGCAATATGCTACTGCAGCGCAATTGAGGCCGTAAGCAAACTAATGATAAATATTACACTTACATTCAGAAAAGTATCACTGGCGGCCATATTCGTAAATTACAATTTCACCAAAGATAATTGCAATAAAAGTTGAATATCATTAGTTAATCTAGTTTATTGGTCAAACAGCGGCGTTTTCTACCGCATCAACTTTTGTTTGTTTCGTTTACCATTTTTTTTTTTGTTTTTTTTTTTTTTGTTTAGTAATACTTTAATCCATGTTTGCGATTGTCTATTTCAATTTTGGTGGTATTTTGCTCTATTTGTAGACAAGTGTATTCGCTACTGTTTCAGATATCACATTCCACCATATATTTTACCATGCAAATTAAATAGTTACAAATAAATGCTGCGACTGCATTAATATTTTCAAACTTATCTCTTACGTGATAATTACATAAAGAGATACCATTATTTTAATTAACAAAGGCCAAAACAGATGAACGATACTTACACGTGTGAATGGCTGTAGTTTTTAATTGTTATTTATTTTTATTATTTTTTATTTATTAGTATTCACAAAACATGGACAATAATACATATGATGTACAATGGTTGACATAAAACCCTTACGGGTTTGTCTAGGCAACCGCGGTTACATTCGACTCGGGCTTATAACTATACATTTAAGTATCTATGTGGATGCGATGCAAAGCCATTTCCTTTTTTGTTTCTTTTTTCGCCCAACTCATACTCTAAGCGAAATTCATTCAGAACACGTTACATTACACTTTTTCTAGATAAGTATTATGATTAACAATTTAAAGTACCTAAAATATATATGACAAACTGCTTAAATTTCTTTAATTAAATCAGAAAACAAAAAAAAAGCAAAAAAAAGTGGGTAGGTTGATATAAAATTATACCACCAAGTAAGTCTCCGCATTGCGGTAGTGCTATTACCTATTATGTGGTATTGTAAAGCAACGAATGTGTCCGTAATCTTAATGTCACCAATCAGGTTCACATTCGTCCCTTTGCAAGCGCATAATGCAGCCATTTCCAAGAACAGTAACGGAGTTAGGATACAGCGTGTTTCGACTTGATATGCAAATATTAATTGTGTGTGAATTATGTCTTTTTTTTTATGCAAACACATTTTATGTAGTATTTAAGAGTTATAATATAATAATATTAATAGATATTATTTAAGTACGTTAAACTCGTTTTTAATATGTTCTATGTAATACCTCTTCAGTTTACGTTTAGAATTGTTTACGTTAAGTGTTTCCCTTAGGGCTACAGGAAGCTGGTTGTACAGTCTAGGGATAAGATATTCACACGTTCGTCGGCCATAATAATTAGTACTCCGGCTCGTAGTCACCACATTTTTCCTACTTATTTGTCTGGTTTGGATTTTTCCTTCCATGGGGCACAGAAATTGCTGCGGGCGAAGGTAGTGTTCACTAAGCAACGCTAATTCTGCCAGTTCCTGCACCGGCACTATTCCGCAGTAACCAAAAAGACCCCGGTAGCAATCTTTAAAGGTCTCTTTCACTTTCCGAGGTACAATCGTTTTGAGTAATTTTATTTGTAGATTGTATATCTTATCTAGGTTAGTCTTAAAGGTACGACCGTAGCTAGTGATGCCGTAGGTGATAATCGAATCAGCTAGCGCAATGTATAAATTTCGTAGTATTTTATAGGGCAATTTGTATTTGAGCATGTACAATTTTGCTAACAGTGTACGTAGTTTGTCACATACTTTATTCACATGCGGCGCCCAGTTGAATCTGTCATCTACAACTAGTCCGAGATAAGTGGCTTGGCTGACTTGCTGGATACTCGTGCATTTCCCGGTACACCATATTCCTTTGTACAGGTGCAAGCATGAGTGGTTGTGGGCTATTAGACTGACTTTGTCAGGACCCCGTGTATTATGAGCAGATCTCACGTGGAGTAGTTGCGTCTTTTCGGCATTTAGTACTAGTCCTGTGTCGTGAGACCACATGCTTAATGATGTAAAATCCTGTTGTAGCTTTTGCAGTGCTACATCCACATTTTTGTCAGCTGCAATTAAGCACGTGTCATCCGCGAACTGGTATATTTCACAATGTTTTATGACATGTTTAGCATCATTAACGTATGTCAGGTAATGAAGTGGACCTAGTACTGAACCTTGCGCTGTACCCCTCGCGACGTCAACTATCGCACTGGTAGCATCCCCAACCTTGACCCTATACTTTCGATCTTTTAGGTAGTCCTGGCACCAGCCAAGTAGTGGTCCTTGAATCCCATTAGCACTAAGTTTGTCAAGCAGTTGATCGTGTCTTAGGGTATCGAATGCCTTGCTGTAGTCAATAAAAAGTAGCAGGACGTGCTTTCTATTATCCAAATGAGTATTTACTAGATCTGTAAAATCTGTCAGCAGCAAAGTAGTGCTTTTCTTAGGCCTGAAACCGTATTGTGTGTCTGTTAGGATATTGTTTTTCTCATAGTAATTATATATTTCACCTGCATTAGCGTACGACAGCGATTTTATTAAGTGACTATGCTACACCGCAGTCATTAATGAAGAACTATGGTTTACGAAGTCATTCTTCCGTTCATTCATTCAAAGGTTTCTGGGTGGAATACTTTTAAACCGGCCTTTGATTATATTCCGAAATTATTTAAATGAATATCTTGCCGCTCATTTTTACGGTAAAGGTCATCTAAATTATCAACAGTACTAAATAATTTACAGACAAAGTCAGTTTATTCCTGTCGAGCAATATATTGAAATTTGTAAAGGTCCTGATGGGGAAAGTATTTCTGTTGTAACTGTAAGTGTACTCTTGTACCATATTCTAGCAAATAAACTATTTGATTTGAGTTGGTTGATTTTCAACACAGTTTCTTGGGTACCTGGTATATGGTTAAGGAACTAGTGATTATTGTATTCCCTGTTCAAGTAGAAAGCTATCAAGATAAAGCGGTGAAATCCAGCCTCGAAAAATTATTATTTGTGAATTTCGTTTTCTTAGCATTCATTTTATAAGTAGGTATAATGACTATAATTATTGGAATTTGTTAGCACTTATGTCTTTTACCTATAAGTTGTTTAAGTTAAACTAACTTTTAAATTAAAGCTTTTCTGCGCAGTCGGATAGACACCGGACAGTTTGCTAACAGAATAAGGACATTATGAGTGTGGTATGTGACGGTACATGGCGAAAAGAAAATATTGAAAATGTGCGGGTAGATGAAGAACCTACTACCACACGGATTCGAAGATGGCGGGCGTACACCACTGAGCCAGTTAGCCTGTGACCGCGGCCGGTGTAACCTGGTCGAAACGTCAGGCAATCAAAGGTATGTAAGTACCTATACCATGATCGCGTTAATTCTCGTTCTCTTAATTATATGATTTAAATAACTGTAATACATAATAAACTCTGAAATGAAATGATTTCTTATCCCAGACACCTTGTCATAAGGACTGAGCTCTTTAAGGACAGGCTCTCTAAGAATTTGAAATTCAAAAACAACACTGTAGACAAGGACAAATAGTAACAATGTATGCAAGACAATATCACCCCACTCTTGTCCTTAGGGTGCCTTGTTACCTTACAGGGCATCTAGGTTCAACGCTTTGATGTATTTTTGATCTTTATTTTACAGTAAAGTAAGTGCTTAATATCTCAATATAAACATGGTATTGTTTAGTAAAAGAGCTTTGATAAAACTGTTAATAAACTGAGATCAATTAAACTATTTTTATTCGAAATAAACTTAAAAATCGGCAGACAAACTTGTTGGTAAGCAAAACATATTGTTATGTCTATTACTGTTCGCTTGTGCATGTTAGAGATACATCATCGTATTCTGCAGAAATATAATGGGTACACCTATAAGTTAGAAACTTGCCTCATCGCCAATGTGTTTAGAGTTGCGACCATACAATGTTCGTATTCTCATTTATCTGGCTAGTTTCTGTAACCTGATCCACGATTATGCGCCAGTGGCACGTACGTGAAGTTTACATTACTATCTGCATTGTAGAAGCTATTGTGTCAACGAATACGGTGGGCATGCGCATAATCTTGCATTAATTTATGAATTAATTATTTTTCTCGAAATGTAAAACTCCAAATAAGTACCGTTATATCAATCTATTTGATTTTTGCTAGGCTCAATTTGTAAGTAAAACGTGATTAGGTAACCCAAATTGTGAATTGTGGTAAATATCTCTGTGTCAAAAAACATTTTATAAGCATCAAAATTCAGCACTACACAATAAGTTAACATTTTATTCTCAAAAAGACTGTTCTATATTTATTAATAGGTAATCTTAATCAGTTTTAATCTGCTTTGATTAGACTGTTTGCTGTTGGTTCCCTTCTCAGTATAAATGAAGCGCAGTAGGATTATACTGAACATTACATTTCGTAACGGCTTCGAATTAGGAACGTTCCTTTGACATGTTTTTTTTAATTCTAATCTGTTTTGGCATAAATTTTTATGGCGTATTGCATAACATGATATAAATAGGCATGACTTTCTCAAAATGTGCTATAGTTTTGGGTCTTATTTTAATGTGCACTTAATGATATATGGGAATTGTAAAATCTCAATTCTATTCAGAACAATTTGAGGGCAGGTAGCAAAATTAAGTGGTACTAAGGTAGTAATGCGCAATATACAATTGCTTTTATAAATTTTCAGAAGCTTCCCAGCCTTATTGTAAATATAAAGTGATTTAAGCTATCACTTGTCAGCATAATTTAATGAATGTTTATACCTTAGGTTTATACCAAAATCGATTAGAGGTTATGATCAAAATTCAATTACGTCTGTGGTTTGTTTGTGGACCGTACTCAGGAGCCCATAATGCATTAACACTGTCACTTCTCAATACAGTGACTGTACTGTAACCACAAGATTACGTAGAAGTCCCTTTAGCCTGTTATGCATATTAAGATGTATGCCTACACACGACCACGAAAATAAGCTTTACATGTGAAGGAGTATACTTATGTGTACTGTTTTGAGTGCAAAAGATTGTTTGATAACTAATACAAAATTAATTCGTGAGTTACTTTTAAATATCTACATATTTGCACGTGACTTGAAAAGTTGATTTCAAATAATTGTTTTTTGATAAATGATGAAATGAATAGATAAAACAAATGGTTGTTTATAGTAATTTTGTCCTCATATTACAAAATTTATGAAAACACATATGAAACAAATAAACTAGACTAACTTACTGACTAACTATTGGTTCAATTTTGGGTTTTAGTCTTTAAAATGAGTTTTAAACTGAAAAATATTAAAAATCTGAGTTTTTTAATAACACATTTCAAGATTGTTTACATTTGATTAACGAACGTTGAATTACGAATATACTATAAAACTTTAGGTCTATTTTGAATACGACCGAATTATTCTTTAAAGTGTCATAAACTGCTTTCCCCATCTATTTATAAATAAGTCCCGGTCACAATGTTAAAGGTTAAAAGCAGTACCGCATTAAAATATTTATTTTAACATTCAACAATAAAATGCTACCTATTACTGTCACAACAAATAATTACTTTACTTCCAAGGTGTCTGATTAACATATTGTGGTAAGATAAGATAAAAAGATTTCTTTAAACAGGAACTTTGCAGAAATCCTTTGGAAAATAAACTAAAACGCTTCTTAGTTACGTGTTACTGATGTTTGTATGTTTGTTTAACAATACGGCTACAATTCCACGTAAGCACTCAGAACCACGACACTTTATCCATAATTGGAATGAGAAATAGTGTGTAGTAGCATCTAGAATCATTCGATGTACTTATCTTATGGCTATATTCATGAGGATAGCATCACTGTCCACAGAAGGGAATTGGAATTGGATTGAATGAAAGAAACTTAATCCAGGGCACGCTTAAGCTGTGAAATGAGCTCCCTGCAGTAGATTTTCGAAGCGAATAGAATATGGGGCTTTTCTAGAAGGATTAGAAGGTTCCTATAGAGTTGGCTGACAAGTGTGACGCCCCTGGTATTTTACACGTCCATAAGCCAAGGTAATCACTTTTCACCTGCCCCCTAATAAATCTATATATACTTTTTTCTTTTTTTTTTACGTGCGGGAAACCTCCCCCTTCGGAGCCGAAGGGGAGGTTATGTCGGACTCGAACCGACTAAACCGCACGCCGTCTGTGGGTCGATGTGCTAGGCCGGAGGTGAGGTTGTCTTTTGACATATCCCTCGCACCCCGGCTGACCCAGGGCCATTCCTCTCGGTCTGGCCCTCCTCGGGAGGGGGGACCACGCGGTCTCCGACTCGCCCCCGGACTATGCGCAATATATAATACAGTAGCTTAGTTAATTAAAAATGCCACTTACTATATTTTAATGTATGACTAATTTATACACCACTTAATATTCAATTAAGTCAAGGAATGTGCTATTAATTAGTATAACGATAACAGCTTACATATTTAAAAAATTATAGGTTAATAGTATTACATAATACCGACGAATAAAAAGCAAAAGGGGTAAGTAACAATGACAGAAGGCTGATTAAGTTTATAGAAAGAGTCAAGAAGCTATATAGGAGTATTGTTAACGTTATTTTGGACCTTGTCATAAAAAGTCGATGTCATTTACACCTTTTTACATATCAACCGTAAATATGCAGATAAACAACTACAGTACATTACAAATTATAAGTTACATTCTTATACTTAAAATTCCTGACGTGTGGGTACCAAATAAACCTCAGGTTTTCCTTTTTTCTACATCTAAAACCTGTCTGTTGTCATTATGTATTGTCATACCATTGTCATAGAGAGGTGTTTAATGATTCCATTTGTGACAATTGTATTTAATAATTCCTTATTATACTTTGTTTAATTTTAATTGCTTAAAGTTAACTTTTGCGTAATCTCTTTAGCAACTATGCGGCAAATTAGTTACTCGCGTCAAACAATTGAGGCATATTTTTCAGCATTGATTTTGGCAAATTGAATGTATTAGCTAATTTATTATATTGAAAAAGTGCATGATTCTGCTTTACTGAAAACTGACACTCGAGGTAAACCGACATACTAAGTTCAGTGTATTCACTCGGCCGAAAGTTAGTATGCTATGTTTTACTAGCTCGACCGATAGGCAATAAGTAACACCCTTTCACATAATACATTATCGACTTCAATCAGAGAATGCTGTATCCCTTACGGTTTATGAGAGTGACTAAAATTTTACATGTTTTAATTATTTCTCTTCTCTCACTCTTCTCTTTCCCATCTCACTTTCTTTCTTCATAATGACGTATGACAAACATTCGTAGGCCACCGTATTAGTTAACCATTTAACGAACGTGTACATGTTTGCAGTTAAAAGAGAAAAATACTGTATATTTTTCTAAAAAAGTCTTAAATAGAATTGTTAAGTATTGCTATATATTAACCCTTCCCTTCTAACAGCTGGTACGTACCAAATAATTATGTATTATGTACGTGATTGTCTTATGAACTAAAGCCAGTTATCGTGTTACACAACTTTGAGTGACACGCGTTAACAGTTGTGTTGTAGTAACGGTGGCATATGCTCTGTGCTCTGCATGTCAGAGAAGGATGACTGGACACTGTTTACAATACTTGACATGATACGTATCGTCGAAAACGGGTCACCGGTCGCTAATACATATTTAGAAGCACTTATCTGAATGTAGATACTTTGTTATTCTTATGTTTAGAATGTTGAACTCAGGGGCGACTGTTTTGTTAGTGTGTGATTGTGAGGTGTGACGGTTTCTTGGGCAGTTTATACGGTAATAGACTTACCCTCTATTGTGTGAATCTTAAAATTTACTCCCGAGGTTGAGATGCAGATGTTCAACATATTTAGAACTAAAAGAAAACATCTAGCAGTGTAGAAGGTTGCTGGGGTGAAACATAGGTGTAAAATACTTTAGTCTGCTTGTAGGACATAACGGAATTCACACTCGAACTCTGAACTACGTTTAAGGTTCATTGTTAAAACTTTAACAGTCTTGGGTTGCACAATTTTCAAATACCACTTTTAGCTTTAATATTAGTACAGTAATGTATATTTTTAAGTACGGTAGATAATCGTGATTAACATGACGTTGCAAAATGCAAATGGCTCACACTTATGTGTTTATAGTGGTTCCTCTAAAACCCATTAAAAAGCCGTTTCACGAAGATACGGAGAACGATTTCAGAATGGCAACCTGTCTTGTATGAATGATGTCATTAGTTGACAACGACTAACTGAACTGGCAACAAGTCCTATTTAAATTAGGTTCAACAGTTCACTATGCTCTATTAACTGTTAATGATTCTACCGATCTCGAAGAACACTTAAGTGAGGATTTAAGGGCGCTCGACATTGTCATATCACAAACAACAAGTAATATAATGTCGCATAAACGTTGTAATGATTAAGGTTATGTAGGTATATACCGTGAGAAGACAAACGCAATGTAGGACGCCCCCTAGCCAGATAGTCTGAATGTGGAAGACGGAGGATAGCGAGTCTCTCCCAATGTGTGACATAACACATTGGGAGAGACCTGTGTAATAGGCTAATTAATTGGCAAATGTATGATTTTTAATAATAAAAGAAGTAGGAGAGGAGAGCGGACTCAGGGCTACTCCGTGCCAGTTTTGAATGCAACTGGAATTGGAAATAGTATGAAGAGACTACGACGTAAAAAAATGATTTTGCTAATATTTCTTTTTATTAAATATTAAGACAAAAAATTTCGATGTTTATTCCTTTCATGCTTAATGGTTAAGGAGTCGGCCTTTAGATCAAGAGACTTCAAATCCTGGCTTGGTTAACGGTACACGGGGCTGAGTGATCGCAAATTGTCATTGTAATGTACTGATGTCAACCGACTCCTATAACAAGCAATTTGACTGGAGGGGGTAAGAGGATACTAGTAATTTAGGTTACTAGTACTCTTTTCCAAATGCAAAAACATTATTACATGCATGGATATTAATCAAATTCTATACAGATTTGATGAATGTCAATAACAAATGTAAGCCAGAGCAGACCTAGTTTAAATGATCTTACTTTACATACGCAATAAACGCGATCATTAAACTGATCTAGTCTACATTTTGCACACATATATATACTCATACCTGTAAATTCCCTAAGAGGTAGGCAGAGGTGTATTAATCCACGTTGCGCCAACTATGATTTTCGCTCCCTCTTAATAGGGGGCGAGTCTATTGCCGTCAAGGTGGCACTAAGTCATGGGATATATGTTTACTGCCAGATGAATGACAGCCCTATCCCTTAGTCTTCTACGAAATCCACAGCTCTATTCTACTCGACCGGGACCAACCAACACGGACTCAGGGTTCTACATTTTGAAGGCTTTCAAATTTCGAACAGTATCGATTTTATTATATAGGACGTTTTGATTGGTCACAAAGACCCTATATAAGTGAAGTCGGGGGTCATGTATAGTAAAGCAGGATAACCATAATCGTTAAAATTGAATTTGGAATAACTCGTCACCGAAGATAACGATATTTACATTAAATATAAATAATTCATTCCGGACACTATTAACATTTGAGATATGCTCGTACAAGTTAATTATCTCATTTTAATATATGTAACACTTGTGGTGTGACATTTTGTAGTGATGAAATATTAATAGCAACGATTGGCTAAAACATTTATGTTATTGTCGTTTTGCTTATAAAAGACTTCAACGCACGCTTTTATTGGTTTCAATAAATAATGATTGATTCAAGACGATTTCTTTGATTATATTTATTATTTCACAACAACATGATAACTAATAAAATATGTATGTGCAAAGTCTGAAACAAGACGTTATTAATTATAAATTTTAATGATAATAACTAACTAGGGATATAAAAGGTCTTTGTCTTTTAAGTGATTTATAATCAAGTGAGTAATAATCAATTACATTAAATAATATATTAATTTCATAATAACATTGCAAATTAGGACGCTTTTGTATATCTAAGCCTAGTAAAGGATTTAGAAGGTTAACTACATATAAAATTACGGTTATTAAAAAATAATCAAGATGTAGGTAAATCAGAAATCATCGATGGCATGACATGACCCAATCCGAATAATGACATAGAAATCGAGCGGAACGCCACCGACTGCGACCTTCGCAGAATAAAATGCAGTCCATGGAGCGATATCTTCTCGTAGCATTAATCAGCTGTACGCTACATAAATAAATTAAAACTCAACTCGTACTCACCATAAACAGATGGCTGTATTGTAAATAAATTGATCCCCTCCAATGTGCGATCACAAAAACAAAAATCAAACAACACAAAAACAAAACTACTTTTCAAAAGTATCAGTGTATAATGTTTTTATTAGTCAAAACAACACTTCATTCACAATGGTACGAACGAGTAAAGTTTCGCTGTGGCGAGCGAACGCGGGGTACGTGCGATGCGCTCGGCGGGCTCGAGTCGAATGGTCATTCATCTGACGGGGCTGAGCAATCGCGGTCGAGCACTCGAGCCCCGCGCGGTTTGGGACGGCTGCTGCCGTGCTGCACCGCGCGGCTTCCGCGCTGCAACGAAATTGTATGCGTGTCTGCCAATATGCGTATTGCGTGTAATTGCTGATACGTCCACATCCGTTCATGGACTCAGCCCTGGGGAGCGATGCTGCGTGCTATCAAACATGAGTTAACGTTAAGTAATTCAAGCCAGACTGCATATGTAATCAGTCTTCTGCGAGCTTAAGACAGTTGATTTTTTCATGAGCAGGTGGAGTTAAATGCAATAGATCCGTAGTTTTTCGGAAAAAATAATATTAAGAACGTGACTTAGTCTATTAGGTCTTAATGTAGAAAATTAACAAATTTTTGCAAAGTTCCTCTTGGCAATTTATTACATTATGGAACAGACAAAAGACTTCCTAAAACGTCTTTAAAAGCTTTTTAGATTGGAAAAACATACACGGCGGTTTTCTTAACATTATTAGTAGCCCAGGGCAAAGGTCAATGGACTTTAACTATCATATGATGAAAAAAGGATTTGTGTGCTTTTACTTACAAAGCGCAACTTGACACTAAGTCTCGAGGACCACGGGTTCTTTAACACTTATTGGTGATCAGTAGGATAGACGTTTGGAAATAGATATTATTACTAAGATACCTATAGTTCGTCCACTATATTACTGTATTTTAGACAGCTCACAGACAGTGATTGATATAGCTTTGCTTTAACGTCAGTGCTTAAAATTCCGAACTAAAATTGGGCACCAAAACGTCATATTTCATTAACAACGTCACGTCAGCCAGAAAGCCATTTTAAGGATGTAGTTAGTCGATCGATTGTGTTTTATATATCTTGAAAATGTCACAATCGAAATAGATTACAGAATATTAATTAAAAAAGGATTACATTAACTGGCGGTTTTTAACCGACTTCTGATCAAAGAAGGGGTTCTCAATTCGGATGTTTATATTTTTAAATGTTTGCACGCGCGTAACTCTGTCATCTGTAGACGGATTTACAAAATCTTTTTTTATTCGAAAGAAGTTTATTCCGAAATGGACTCTTATAAAGATGTTAAAGTCTCTCGTAAATATCTCATAATAGGTTTCAGAGCCAGACCTCGGAACTCTGCAATAAATACCAGCAATCGCATATTATTGCAATGTTTATGCCTTTATTCATCAATAATAAAACTTATTTATATCTTTGTTTTCAGTATTACGAAACTGACTGCCGCCTGACCTTCCAACCCCGGGAGGCAAGCCTGCACTAGTGCCTCCATTGATCAGCAGGGGTACTGGTTGCAGACGACATGGTTCCCAAAGACACCATAACACATATGAAATAGTGATTACCTACAGTTGGTGTTTATCACGTTACGGTAAACCTTTATATCGTGACCTAGGACCAGAACCAGGTTACAACGCCATCTAGCTACAAACACGGAATCAAAGAAAACAAGCAACGTATTTATTTATTCTACATAATTTAATCAGTCTTCTAAATAATTTAAAATGTTATACAACACAAACAGTGGTGAATATTATTGTAATGTTTGTAAAAGCTGTTTATTAGCCTACTTATCTGAAGTCTTGTATAATATTTATATTTTACATTGGCATTGCGAATTTTGAAAGTTGTGGTTTCTCCGGGTAATCCGTCGAAAGCAAAGAGAGATGTCACGATTCTACTTTCATCCATCACGCATAATGACAGATAGTTTTATTGCAAAAATTGTATTCATAATAATCACTTGGTCATTGCTAATTTGGGACCTTCTCCATGGAATGGATTTGGTAATTTTGACCAAATGCGAGCCTATATATATAATATCAGCATCCGTCTAGAGATTTCCCGGTTCCCCACCAACGGGGGCCTAAAACGAACTTTTAACTTTTGATAATTTGACAATTATTAATCATCGTTTCCAGTTTTGTTTCAATGCAAAATAATTTCGATTGTTAACATTGTTGCATTTTACTTTACATTACTTTTCTTATTAAGCCGGTATAATCCTGAAGAGATAAACAGACACACTTACATTACGCCCACTTTTCGTCAGTGGCTTTCGGTCCCATGTAATACTGTGCGAACTTTTCGCAGTCTAATTTACTTGTATGAGATACAATACAAGTCATTGTTGTATTCTTTGTGTCAGTTAATTGTAAATTTATGTAGGCTCCGTGACACAATATGTCTTTTAAAGGATAAAGTATTTATTCAACCAAGACATTTACTTCTTAAGATACATGATATTTTCTAAAGTTTACGCGAATATTACTTACTCATTGTAATAAAATCACTTTTTAATTCTATTGCGATTTATTTGTTATTATTGATTTAACGTTTTCGCTACTTTTTGCTTTCGGCTACGCGAACATGGCTGCAGAAAAGTAAATAATAACAAATAAATCACGCTAGAATCCGTTGAAAAGTGGTTTTATTTCAATTCTTAAGGTACTTCAAAATATTCTAGAAAATTCTATACAGTCGTGCTATCAGACCGCTAGGTAGAATGAGCAGAGTGTAAATAACTCGTATTGTCGATTCAAGAAAGCGGATAAACATACTGAAATTTGCCTCCCCCCCCCTGCCAGACAGACTGATGTCCAGAAAAAGGTGGCTGAGACAGACTGGATGCGGAAAGCGGTGAATAGGACGAAATGGCGCACATTAGGAGAGCCCTATGTCCAGCAGTAGACTGTGGTTGCCTAATTGATTGATTAATACTCAAATACATTTTGGTCTATACTTATAACACCCAAACGAATGCAATATTCATGCATACACATATTTGCTTTGAGCGGGTTTCAAACCCACGACCTCTGCCTTAGCAGTTGGACCGCTACGCCACAGACACAGAGGTGATCAAGAAAGGAGGAGGAAGTCTCAATTCTATGCGTGTTTCTTTTCATGTACGAGTATATACGCCGATTTTTTCGAGATCTATAGACCCCTACACGTATTAATCAATGCGGTGTACTTTTAAAAACGTCGCCAAATAAATTTAATTGTGAAGTTACTTTCTCGTAAAGACCCTTTTATACCCCATTAATAAGCAAGATTATACCTATATATATATATTTCAAATGGTTTCAAATTCTAAGAAGATAAATTTTATCAACCGTTAGAATTTATTTTATATCATCATTTCGCTGTAATTCCAGTTGCATACAAAGCTAGAACAGCTTGCACAATGGACTGCGGGTCCGATCTCCTATATGTTCTCCTTCCTGAAGTGGCACATCTTAGACTTGATGGGAGTAACTGCCGATGTTATTGCAGTCAGAAGAAAGCCAAATTTTTTAGATCCGTAAAGTTATTTTTCTGCTTTAAACACTCAAGATCAATTGTAATCTCTCTTTTTGCATCTTCATTGCCTGAAGACATTGATGTATATTTTTACCAAAATATCTGGAGGTATTATAAAATATTATACTAAAAATATGCAAAGCTCAATTAAGGTTCGAGGTCCAGGCAACAATTCTCCTTCGGATCTATATTATTTTTGGTACAAGATCCCTAGATAATGATTACATTATAAAGAGAACATGAGGTCCTCATATACGTAGGTACCTATATAATTGATAAACCTACACTTACACGTGTAAGCCTATTGTTTATCAATTTAACATGAAGTGCAATTTTTGCAAAAGCATTTATCTTATCACTATGCTTTGGAAGTTGAATGGGGGGACTTTACATAGTAGCGTATTTTTGCGATTTATTCGGCATCTTGGCACGGCACTTGGTGTCAAGTTGCTCTGAACCTTTCAATTTTTTTTATCGTTAACTACTAGCGTGCGTGACGGGCGTTTATGGTCAAATTTCAGTCGCCTCTGTAAAAGTCAAGATAAACCAAATCAATAGAAAGAGTAGAAGAGCGGGCCCCGTGCGCCAAAGTACAAGCTTTATCAGGAATAACTCGGTGATCACGATGATGATGATTTATTAACAGGGTGACTAAGAAGTTCGGTAAATGAAGAACGTGTGAGTTGTAGATTCTATGCGACTACAATATGGGGTTCTTTAAGAAAATCATTAAAATAATCGTTAAGATAGGAAAAAATGAATCGCTCATGCGGGACTCGAACCCGCAATCTATCTCTTACAGCGGGAATGCTCTGACTACTGAGCCACCGAGCTACACCTGAAGCAATCCAAATTCTCCTTTACAATTACACATTCCACACACTCCTATATCAAATATATACCATACAAATTCCTATCTTAATCGCTTTGAAATGATAGCATGCTAATTGCTTTAAAATTTCATTCAAATCATTAGAATGTTTCTACAGGGTGGGCAGTGTGATTTTGACACCACTGGTGGTGCACACTCAAATAAATAGGCCACGGTAACTACTTTCCATCAGGTCGTCTGCTACCTAAGTTTTATATAAAAAAAAAGAAACAATTACGTACATCGTTCAGCATTGTTACATTTCTAGAGGACGTTCTGCCCCTCTAGATAAGTGGCAATTCGTTGGCCGGTGTTTGATGGAATAGAATGACGAATGTATAGGATTTGACACATTTGACAGTCGTTAACGCATGTCACAAACGTCAAATCCCATATATTCGTCATTCTTATTCATACTTGTCTAGAGGGACTGTACGGTGTGACAATCAGCCTACTAATGCAGAGTTGAAGCGTTGTGGAGCGGACGCGTAAACCTGCCAATTTGTCAGTGTCGCCTGCTCGCCACATATTTGTACAGTCACCGAGATAAAAGCACATAAGTGAGAGTATAATGAGCCACTTATCACTGTAACACGAAGGGGGTTTGAGTGCGCAATGTATTTTATTAAATCAAAAGGAAACAACATTCTGTAGTCTTGATATTCCGCTATTCATGTTGTCTGCAAAGATTTTCATTGGAGTGGAAAGGTTGTATCCGCTAGTACCTTTCTCCTTTGTGAGCTATTGTAATGTTTCTCCATATTTAATTGTCAGTTGTATAGGCTTATCACAGTCATGTTAGGTAGGTACACATTTAATTCTTGAAATGGGATCTAGTAGAATAATTTTAGTTATGTTTATAGGGTTGGTAAGTCTTGTGAAGTAGGCATGCAATGATAGATCTGTGGGAATAGACCTTATTTTCATATTTTTCTTTGTTAACTGGAATTAACACAATTGTAGTTAAACCCTTCAATTGCGTCTCATTTCAACCAAGTTCTACCTAGGTACGGGCCGTGGTCACAGGTGGACTGGCTCAGTGGGTACTCCATGATCGGCTAAGTGAGGTAAAGGTTTCTTCATACATATTTATATATTTGACCATACTACAATGGCCAAAATCATCACAAATCTTTCAATTTTATTTTTCGTAAATAAATAAGCTAATTAATTATGTGTTACTTCCCTTTAGGATAATTTCATAAACTATAAACAACTCAAAAAGTAAGTTTTTCTATTGAAAACAGTCTATATAAAATAAAACACATTGGTTACAGAAACAATAACAACAAACTAGCTTTTATGGATTCTATTTTTGCATTCTGTAATGGGAGCGACTCTTAACAGTAGACGAGTTCGTGCACAGATAAAAGCAAAATTTGATAAATTTGTATTATTGAGTAGTTGTTTTGAATAGATACGGCACTTTCCACAAGTATTGTATAACCCGTGTTGTTTTGTAAATATATAGGTTATGCACCACACTAATCTCAATTGGTTATTGGAGCTTCCTCAATTGTTAAATTGGTCGGTCACCCATATAAATATAATCATATCTTGATACAGTAGGTACCGTTCAGAACTTCTAAATCGGAAATGTGGAGCACTAAATATTTTTTCTGACTTCTATATAAAAAGGATCGAGTAGGAACTTGAGTAGGTAAAAAACAATAAGTAAACAAAAAAGCACGCGCTTGGCGCCATTTGGATTTTTTCTGTAGTGATTTTTTTAATGAAATTGTCGTTTCATTGAGCTTTCCTAATACGATGGAGAATAAATAATGCTAATTAAACGAAAAAAAAGACGGGTTGCACTCTGGGAGTGCCGGCAGAAGTGAAAACTTTTTCTTTCTTTCTTTCTTCGTTATATACATAGAAAAAGATAAAAATAACATATCATATCATAACATACCATTCCATACCATACCTATAATATAGCGCCAATCATAGAACCTATCACTAATTTTCTGCTAATTTTCTTTCAGAAGAAATTAATAAATTACAAAAAGAAAAAATAATCAATCACAAAAAGTAATAAATTACAAAAAGAAACAATAATCACAAAAGTAATAAATTACAAAAAGAAAAAATAATCACAAAAAGTAATAAATTACAAAAAGAAAAAATAATCACAAAAGTAAAAAATTACAAAAAGAAAATTAATCACAAAAAGTGCCAGAAGCCCAGGTTTGAACCTGGTAATATCTGAAACCATAAGGACTTACAGTCGAACCGCTAACCGTTAAGCCACGAAACTGTTTATCGTATCTTGCAAAATAGACAGTCTTTCTCTTTAGCTAATGTTTTTTTTTTTTTTTGTCAAGGTCGTGTGCCTAGTGGGCCTACCTGTCCACCCGCAGTGGGGTGGCCCGCGAAGCTGGGACCTATTCTAAGTTCTCCCTCACAAAATGAAGGCTTGTCGTATCTAATCTAGTGTGCGTGTTTGCCAATAAGTTGGAACAGTCCCCCTTACGGGGGTTTCGTTTTTTATTTAAAAATATACATTTGTTGAATACAATTCTTTAAAAACACCTTCAATAATACAAATTTACAATACAATTTTTCGAATGCTATAGTTAAAATACAATTCAATATAGTTAAAATACTTATACAAAAGTCTCTTAAAATGCAATTAAAATATATTTAAGACAGAAATACAATTTATAAATACAATTAAAAATTAACACCAATATCACAGTTAGAATAATACAGTTCAATCTAAAAAGTTAAAAAACAATAAATGCCATTGAAGTAAAAATAAGTAATTGCAATAAAATAAAAAATAAAAAGACTATAATTACATTCGGAAAATTATAAATCTCCTAGTCAAAAATAAATAAGCATTGTACTCTATTTGGAGTACTGCACCCTTCTCCGAACGACGTATTTTTCGGTGACGCACTGGAACCGCCGTATGCTGGCAGCGCAAAGCGCTTATCATACGGCGTCCAATGCGTCACCCGTCTCAGTTTCTCTCCATACAATTCCTAACTATGTGGGTGCAGTACTCCAAAAACTGTTCCCTACAACTATGTTTCCGCTTCGATAGCTTGGATTTGTGAATAATACGACGTAGGACTGGTAAAACTGCTGGTTTAATATTATAAAATACAAAAGTAAACGTCCGTCGCCGAGTGCGTTGTTCGAATGGCCGATGAATGACATAGGCATTTGACCGCCGCGCGCCCCGCGCCCCGCGCGGGTGAAGAATGGCGGCAACATACTCCCCGGGGTTGAAGTAGGTAGGTGCTTCAACACGAAGAGTCGACAGGAAGAGGGCATATATTGGTGTACGCCCTTTGGATGACGCCTTTCTTCGTTAAGATGTCAGCAACTCTGTTGATATTGTCTAGTCCAGGATACAGCTTCGTGACTCTGCCCATGAGCCACAGTAAGGGAGGACGATTCTTGTCTCTGACGAGTACTAGTGAACCCAGCTTTAGGTCGTCGCTCGATGTCTGCCACTTGACTTTCTGTTGTAGAATAGAAATATATTCATGTGAGAAGCGCTGCCAAAAATGTTGCTTGAGTTTCTCAACTCTCTCATAACGTTGAAGCCGATTGATATTTGTGTTGATAAGCTCTCGTTGAGGAACCGACAACAGCGTTCGTCCAACAAGGAAGTGGGCAGGCGTAAGGCAGGATAGATCAGAGGGATCTGAGGATAATGGGGTAAGAGGTCTAGAGTTTAGAATAGATTCTATCTGAACCAGACATGTTGACATTTCCTCGTACGTAAGATGGGTTAAAGAGAGGATTCGTCTGAGATGATGTTTGACAGATTTAACTGCCGATTCCCATAGTCCCCCGAAGTGTGGAGAGTAGGGAGGAATGAATTTAAATTCAATACCTTGATTTGCAAAATCTGTTAAAATGTCGTTGGAATAAGTTTGAAAAAAGGTATAAATTTCGTTACTTGCACCGACGAAAGTTGTTCCATTATCTGAGGATATAGTTTGCGGTTTACCGCGGCGACTCATGAAACGATAGAGAGCAGCCAAAAATGCTTCCTTTGTCAGGTCCGTGACGAGCTCGAGGTGCAGTGCCTTCACTGCGAAACACACGAAAATACATATGTATGATTTCATAGCCCTACTACCTCTACCCTTTCGATCTACGATCAGCACTGGCCCGGCATAGTCCATGCCTGTGTGTAAAAATGGAAACTCTAGATGCGTTCTATCTAGTGGCAAGTCGCCCATAACCGGTTGTAGTGTTTTAGGCTTAAACCTAGCGCAGCGTAGGCACCTATGCACCGTTTGCCTCGCGAGGTTCCTCCCCCCCAAAGGCCAGTATGTTTGCCTGATGTGAGAGAGTAGCATGAGTGGGCCTGCATGTAACAAATCTTTGTGGTAATTATGAAATATTATATTTGTTAAATGATGCTTACAATTTAAAAGAATTGGATGTTTAACATCAAAAGTGTAATTTGAATTTTTAAGTCGCCCTCCGACACGTAATATGTCGTGAGAATCGATAAATGGGGACAAAGCAAGTAATCGGTTCTTTTTGGGTAATATTTGACCCGATTTGATTATCTGATATTCTTCTGGGAACATCTCTTGTTGCGCAGTACAAAGTATTACATTCTCTGCAAATTTAAGCTCTGACAAAGACAAAACATCTACATTTTTATTTGATTGATTTCTGCAATTTTTAATGAATCTGTTAATGTAAGCTACTATTCTGATTAATGTTTTGTAATTAGATTTTTTCTGTATTAATTGTGATATAGATTTGTGATTGGTTGTGTCTGTTTGTGTTGTAAGTAGTGATATTTCTGGAAGTGGTGTGCTTGTGTGCGTGACTGGTCTCTTAGGAAACTCTACGTGTGTCTTATGAAGAAAGCTCGGCCCCGTCCACCACAGATTTGACTCTATGATGTGATCAGCTTTTACGCCGCGAGAGACGAGGTCGGCAGGGTTCAACTTAGACGGTACGTAGCTCCATCTGTTGCCGGAAGTAGAGTCTTGAATCTCACCAACTCTGTTACGGATGAAAGTCTTGAGGTGGCTGGGTGAAATATTGAGCCAGCCAAGGACGATCATAGAGTCAGTCCAGTAGTAACAATCATCAATGTTCTTTGTAAGAGATTGTAAAACCTTAGTGCAGAGTCTTGTGCCCAGTAGTGCTCCACATAATTCAAGTCTGGGTATGGTTACAGGTTTTAACGGTGCTACTTTATTTTTTGAAGCAAGAAGACGGACACATACTCTACCATCCCTACTAACGGTTCTAACATACACACACGCCCCGTATGCACGCTCCGAGACGTCTGTGAAGGTATGTATTTCAATTTTGATTGGAGAGTCACAACAAATCCAGCGTGGTATGCGGAGCGAGTTTAACTTTGAAAGTGAGTCTATAAAATTTAGAAATCGATTTTTTATATCATCTCTCACTTCGTCATCCCAGCTGCACTTGTCGAGCCACAGTTTCTGCATTAAAATTTTTGCCTCGACCGTACACGGTCCTAACAGACCTAAGGGATCAAATACTTGACTAATAAGAGAGAGGATTAAGCGTTTTGTCACCTTTTTTCTGTTAGAGCAAATGTTTATTGAAAACAAAAGATTATCTGAGGTTGAGTCCCAATGTAAGCCTAACGTTTTATTAGGGAGAGACTCATTTAAGTCTAAAGTCTTGTCTGTATTATTTCGTGTAGCTTGGCATGTGTTTGGTGAAATGGATTGTAAAATTTCTGCACTGTTAGATTGCCATTTTCTTAAATTAAATTGTGCTGATTGTAAGGTTTTTATTATATCTTTACATAGATTTACAACATATGGAATAGTGTCACCTCCACTAAGGTAATCATCTACGTAAAAATCTCTACGTAGAGAGTTCTGTGCATCAATGTTTGAGCATAGTTCTGCTAGAGACACTAGGCATTTTGTCGCTAAGTACGGCGCTGATGCCGTGCCATAGGTGACTGTATTTAGAGTATAAGATTTGATTTCTTGTTTAGGATCAAATCTAAATAAAATCTGTTGTAAATGGCGTTGGGATGGCGCTATTAAAATGGCTCTGTACATTTTTTCTATGTCACCTGATACTACGTATTTGTGTTGTCTGAATCTGAGGAGTATAGATAGTAGGTCGTCTTGGACAACCGGTCCCACCATCTGGATGCTGTTCAATGACTTACCTGTGGTTGTGACGGCAGAAGCGTCAAAGACAACCCGTAATTTTGTCGTCGTACTTGACTCACGGATCACTCCATGGTGAGGTAAGTAGTAGTTGACGTCATTAGTTCTGTTCTGTTTATTTTCTGACATGTGCCCCAAATTATAATATTCTGATATGAATTGTAAGTACCTTTCTTTCAGAAGAGAATCGCGCTGAAGTCTTCGCTCCAAAGAAAGAAAACGCTGCTTCGCCATTGCGTAGGAGTCTCCGAGGACCTCAGGTGAGTCTTTTAGTGGAATTGTGACTACAAACCTACCGTCGTTATCTCGTCGGGTCGTGCTAGCAAAACTTTTTTCACACGCTCTTTCTTCCTGGGATAAGTAGTATTTAGATGATACTGATTCTAATTCCCAGAAGCGAGTGATCTGCGCTTCTTCATTCTGAATGAAATAGCATGTAGAATGATGATCTGTTTTATTGTGTGTAGGTTTATGTTCTGTTTTTTTGTCTGTATGCAAAAGCGTATTATGTTTATTTTTGCAATACTTACAGTGCGATAATTTGCACTGTTTCTCGGTATGACCTGGCCTTAAGCAATTTCTACAAACTTTAAAATTACTTATTTTCTGAAGGCGAATATTTACGTCCAAATCTCTGAATTCTTGACAGCTGAATAAGAAATGATTCTTTTTGCACATGGGGCAAGTGGGTATAAAATTATTATTGTTTGTTTCTGAAGTGTGTTTTGTTTTATGTGTGTCTGTATGAGAATTGTTATGTTTTTGGGTCTGATTTTGTTTATGCGACATTTCTTGTTGAATAGTGTCTAATAGGTCTGCCCTGTTAGTTAAAAAACTTACGAATTGTGACAAAGTAGGATATCCAGTAATTGTATTGCGATGCTCTTCCCATTCCCGAAAGGAAACATGATCCAACTTCTTGGACATAATATGAATCACTAGTGTGTCCCAGTGATCGGTGGGTTGGCCAAGACTGGCCAACGCTCTTAAGTTTTTATTGGTTACATCAATCATATTTCTTAAAAAGGTACTAGATTCCTTTTGGGAAGTTTGCAAATTAAAAAGAGCATTTACATGGTTATTTACTAGAAGTCGTTCATTATCAAATCTGTTAGTTAATAAGTTCCAAGCTATTTGATAATTATTAGATGTGAATTCTACACTTTGAATGATTAACGATGCACTACCTTTAAGAGCAGCGCGCAGGTAATGAAATTTGTTAATGTCGCTAATAGATTTGTTATTGTGTATTATTGAAAGATACGTATCTCTGAACTCAAGCCAGTGCTGAAAGTCACCATCGAAGCTGGGCAAGTTGATCTTCGGAAGCCTCACGTAATCATTAGGCACGAAGTCCCCACCGGAGCGGCCTCTGCTCGTGTCGCGCTCGTCACGGGCCTGGCGCTCCGTCTTGATCAGAGACGTAGCTGTGGCCAAAGCCGCAAAGTATTTGTTCTCAAATACCTCACGTTCCACGTACACCTCACTCCCGGCATCCTTAGACAATGACTCCAACTCACACTGTAATTCATCAAATTTGGAAGCTAAGGGTTCTATTTTTGACAAACGTATCTCTAACTCTGTTAACTGAAGATCTGTTAGCGGTGTACCTGTTTTGAATCCATTTAGAAAGGTAATAAAATTTGTAAGTTGAGCTTTCATACTCGCACGTTTCTTTATTAGTTCTTTTTCATTACTCATGTTTACGTATACTTAAAGCCAAAGCAATTATCAGCCGAAAAAATAGAAAGTCTATCGCAAAAACACACTTTTTCTTAAAAACACTGCTAGCTAACGTGCGTATTTAAAAGTAGTAAACAAGCAGCAAAGCAGCCGTAGGCATAGATCCAGCGGCCGGTCGGGCGGGATGAGAACAATAGCAGGTAAAAAAAGGCACTGATAAGGCGATCGATGGGAATCAGCTGTTATAATATGGTGATAAAAAATAGTTCACACTGATGTTCTGATATATTTTGAATGTAGGTACTTTGAAATCTATTTTGGAAAAAAAATTAAATGATTTACTATGATTAAGGTCTGATTCAAATATATCTGTTCTGGAAAGGTAAATAGGATAATGAAAGATAGGAAATGTGTTGGAACGAACTCACTCAATCTGTTTCTTTATGCCGAGAGCACGAGCGTGGTTCCACGTTGAGGGTCAAAGTCCACTTCGCTTTTTTCTCGATTTTGTAGATGATTTCGACGGCGTTTCTTCAAGACGTTGGTAGAAGGACCATTGTTTCCGCTTCGATAGCTTGGATTTGTGAATAATACGACGTAGGACTGGTAAAACTGCTGGTTTAATATTATAAAATACAAAAGTAAACGTCCGTCGCCGAGTGCGTTGTTCGAATGGCCGATGAATGACATAGGCATTTGACCGCCGCGCGCCCCGCGCCCCGCGCGGGTGAAGAATGGCGGCAACAACTATTATCTCTAAAGATCTCTGATAACACCTCGGCCTTCAGCTCTTTCCCCATTCGCATTTCTAAATCAAACCTGGCTACCCCGTTCGCAGGGCAGTCAAACAGGAGGTGTGAGACCGTTTCGTCCTCAGTCGGACTACAGATGCACGATGGGTTCGCCCTGTACTTGAATCTGTACAAGTACGAGGCGAACGCACCGTGCCCCGTGAGGACTTGAGTGGTCTCATAGGTGAGCTGCCTTGTCAGGGCGAATTTGTACGCGGTGAACACATCAGAGAAGAACAACTTAGTGCCGCTGGCAACCGTCCCCGACTGGTAGCGCCGGTTCCATTCGTCAAGCGCCCCGTTACGGATCAAGCGCTTGACAAATGACACCGGCACCCTGTCGTAAACAGGTCGGACTTTGGAGCGGAGAGCCGCGTCTTTCGCCAGCTCGTCGGCCCTCTCATTCCCCGCTAGGCCTGCGTGAGCCTTGACCCAGTACAGAGAAACTTCTCCGCCATGGGCCAAGGCTTCACGCAGGTTTGCCCTGGCTTCAATAGCCAGGGGGTGCGGGGACTGACTGTTTACAACAGTTTCGAGGGCCGAACGAGAGTCGCTCAATATGGCAGAAGCTCCGCGGCGTTTTGCTGCAAGCCCCGTGGCCTTGCATATGGCCAGCAGTTCCGCCTGGTAGACAGTGCAGTGCGGCGACAGGGCAAGCTTGACGGCTTCGGTTTCGGCGTCGCCATTCCATATAGAAATGGCGGCGCCCACCTTGCCGTCAATCTTGCTCCCGTCAGTATAGTACCGCACTGCACTGCCCACCTGCTCGACCTCCTCTGAGGTCGAGAGGCATAGGAACTGCAGGCTCATATGGTCGGCCGGATGGGGCCTGTCTCGGAACGGAGTCGGTGTCTCTATTTGCCGATCCACTAGCTCCGGCCGCTCGACCCCCCGTCGGCACTCGTACAGGGCGGCATTCTCCCTTATACGAATGTCGAGCGTTCATAGACACTGTCCGGTACGCCCGGCAGAGCTTCTGCGCGAAACCGCGTTGCACGGCCTCCAACCTCTTCCGCGTTCTGACCTTGTTTGTAGACGGCGCCCAGACGGCGGCGGCATACGTGATAATGGGCTCCACGGTGGCCGTATATATTATACGGACCACCTCCGGGTGGAGCCCCCAGCTGGATCTGGCGGCTGCCGACACACGCTTGTAGACGTTCAACGCCTTTTCACAAACACTTCTGACATGGGCGTTGAACGTCAACTTGCTGTCTATCAGCAGCCCCAGAATCTTGATCTCCTCCACCGCGGCAATGGCAACTTCCCCCATGCTCAGGCGTGGGGTGTCATACTTAAGTTTTTTGGTAAGCACCATTGCAGCTCTCGCTTAGGTACCTTCGCAATATGCGTCGAGTCGTGGTGGGCACTTGGCCCTCGCCAGCGCGACCTTCACCGCGGGCCACCAAGCGCTATCGAAGGCGCCCTCTATGTCCAGCGAAACCATCGTAACGAGCCTTCCTTTGCGGATCTCGGCTCGTACGTGGCTCACCAGATCATAGAGGGCGTCCTCGGTACTGCGCTGTGCGGTGAACCCGTACTGACGAGGGCAAAGTGCCGGCGCCAGATGGTGGCCGAGACGTCGCACCACCATCTTCTCGAGTATCTTCCCCATGACCGGAAACAGCCCTATGGGTCTGTACGACCGTGGATCCTGGTAGTCCGACTTCCCAGGTTTACGGAACGCTACCACGGTCGCCTCCTTCCAGTCCTTCGGGAAGTACCTGAGTGCGAAGCACCTATTAAACAACGTTAGATGGAGCTCCATGTCGGACAGAATGGCCCGCGCGCATATATCCGCCGTGAAACCCTCTGCCCCAGGGGCCTTTTTCGGATTGAAACTGAGCACCGCTGACCGAAGCTCCTCCTCGGTAAAGGCCGGTTCATGTTCATCATGTACCAGGGCCTTTACCGGGTTTTCGGCTTCGGCCCTGATACTGCGGTGCTCCTCGGTTTCATTTTCCTGATGGTCGCTGGGGAAGAAGGTCTCCGCTAATACGCGCGCGGAGTCATTCTGGTCGACCGGAACTCCATTCAGCGAGAGCAGCAGCTCTTCCTCCCGCTTGCCTGTCCTGCGAATCACCCTGTAAATCCCCTCCCAGACCCCTTCCTTTGTCTGGCGCTCACAAAAGGATTTCCAGGAACTGATTTGTGCTGCCTTGACCTCTGCTTCGTAGAGGACTTTGGCCGCCACATACTCATCGACGACGCTTTGCCGACGCCACTGTGAAGCCCAATGGACCCTGCGCTTCTTGGTCGCAACCGAGCGCTTCATCTGCTCTAACTCGTCGGACCACCACGGAACTCTGTATTTGCCAGATGGTTTGAGCTTGGGCATCGCAGCGTCGCACGCCTTCGTAATCGACCCCGTGTGTTTCCTTATTAAATTGTTCAAAGCACCCGCATCGCCAACTGACCGGATATCTTCTGCAGTTAGCCGGTTCAGCCCACACTCCTCGCTGAACTTACTGCAGAAGTGTTCCCAGTTGGCTTTGCGGGTGTTTTACACACGGGTCGTGCGTTCCACTGCGACGCCTTGCGCTCTACGTAATTTAATTTTGAACATTATTCCGTTGTGGTCCGACGAAGTCAGGTCCTCGACCAAGGAGAGCAGGTCCGCGCTGCAACAAGTCACGTCGATAAAGCTCGTGAAGCGTCTACCCCTTCGCACGGTGTCGAACGTTGGGGTAGACCCCTGATTAAGTATGTGGAGGCCAACCTCCTCTACGAATGCGGAAAATCTTCTTCCTCTTTTGTTGGTCTTATTGTCTCCCCACCATACATTCCTGGCGTTCGCATCCCCTCCAACGACCAGCCTTGACCCGCCGAGGGTCCTCTTGATGGAGGCCAAGCGCTCCAGATTAGGGGCCATCCTCTCCTTCTTATTTAGGTAGTATGATACGGCGAGGACATCCCAGGCACTGGTGCGTAACCGGACCACCACGATGTTGGTGGTGGTCATGTGAGGAAACTGTTGAACACTGATGTCGCGGTTGAAGACCGCGACAGCAGCCTTCACAGTTCCCTCACCGCGATTCGTGCACTGGAATATCCTCACCCCACCATACGCCTTCATCTCCTTGATGGCCCCGACGTATGGCTCCTGAATAAGAGCCACGTCCACTCTTCTGCGCTGGGCCTCCATCATGAGCTCCATTGTGGCCAACTTCTTTCGCTGGAGGTTCACCTGCACCACGCTGTACAGCGCGGTACTGTCTGCAGTATTTGGGACGCCCGCGGCCACCTTAGCAATAAGCCACGCCCTGCCGACTTATGGCGTCCCACTTCTGCCTAACCGGACAGTCCGCGCTGAACGCCGTGTGAACGTCAGGTCCACACTTCGCTTTTTTACAGTTGATGCACGAGGGGCCATCCCCCCTGGCCGCTGCAGGGCATTCTGCCCTGCGGTGCGGCCCCCCGCAAAAGGCACAGAGGTCCGCAACCTCCGTGCATCGGGCCCTGCCATGGCTGAATGCGAGGCACCTCGTGCATTGTATGAGGGGAGAGTGGTCCTCAACCCGCACCTGCTGGATGTCGATGTGGACCCTACCAGCCTCGATAAGGCGCCGCCACAACTTGGGGTGGACCTGGAGGACAGCGTGGCACTCCAAGGCGTTCCGCGCTGACCTCCTAAATCGCACCACTGCGGCGGTCTCGGTGGCTGATAGGCCTTCCAACAGGTGCCGGTTCTGGACCTGAAGGGCAGCTACAATGTCCTGGTCTGAGTTGTACCTCAGCAGGTTGCGCAGCACCACCAGCGGGTTCCGCGCTGGGGCCTCCCTGACATTCATCGTACTACCATTAATCGCCATTCGCTCCTTCGCCTTTTTGAGGTCCGCCTCTGAGGCACAACTCAGAACCACCTTACCATCTTTTATCATCCTCACCCTGTCGACCCTAGTCCCGGTTTTGGTGGCATCTAGAGCTTTTTTAATGTTCTCTACCACCTGGGCGCTGGTGTTCTTCTCGGAGGACACCACAACGGAGTATGATGGCCCGGTTGTTCTGGGCCTTGCCAGGACCGCGGCGTAGGTGGGGGCTTGTCCCACCGTCGCCGCGACCGTCTGCTTGGCATCTTTGACTAACTCCCTAATTTGTCCTACATCGTTGTGGTGTCCCTCGAGAGCTGCCCTTGCCCCGTCCATTTTGGCCGACAGGGTGGCCATTTCGGCTTTGTGAGCCGCCAGCATGTCCCTTTTATTTTATATTTATGTTATATGTCCCTTATATTTATGTTTAGGGCCTTAGCTAATGTTGTATGACGTCAGTCGTCGGTTACGGTTCAAAGGTCAAACGATTCTGACGCAAGTTTAACAATTTTTACCCATCCAACGCCGCTAAAGAAGTTTTCACTTCAAAACATTGATGTTTTTTTTACTATACCGTTAAAAAATCCAATCAGTAGTGTATTCGGAGTACTACCAGGGGCCTTCGGCTTCGGGAGCGTTCCCCTTACACCCGGTACACTATAAACTTAGTTTATTAAGCTTATGTTATAATGTCCAGCCTACCTTGCAATTAGTGACTGTTTAGAACGTCATTCGAGTTCGATTCACACTTCGCCACTAATTTATTCACAAATGATCAACATAAGAGTTTCCTTGACATTGTGTTCACTAATCTCTATCGATCACTCAGCCTCAACTACTGAAACACGTGATTTAAAATATACAGAGCGCTTAATGTGTTTAAAAGAATGACTTGTAAAATCTTGTCGACAGTTTGCTAAATAAACGTGACAGACAAATTTTATTTTATTCTGAATCTGATAACTATCTATCTTTTTCACCATACTAGGTATATAGGCGATTGTTAGGTTCATTTGATCGCGTAGCCGCGAATGACCCCATTTGAGTCCCCTATAGACATGTGCCAGACTTTGTTTATAGCTTCAAGAGACAGAGGGCACATTCTAGTCCTCTCTCGTTCTTCACTGTCCTCGATATGATCAGAGCGACACGCGGATAAACAAAGTGTTCAAGTAGAGAATCTGCTACTTGTATACTTTATCTTATAGCACAATAACAAACACTTTTAAGATGATGAAATTTTAAAGCAATTATTACTATGCTTTCTTACTATCCTTTTCTTATCGATTTGTCTGAGTATCTCAGGTGTCCAGGGCATTCGCGGGTCCAATTCCCATTTTGGACGTTCAATTCTCTCGTTCGAAGTCGACTCACTTTTAAGTGCTTTAGTGACCGTGACTTTTTTTCTTACAAGTCTGTGTTATGTAAATTCATTATTAATCAATTATCACATATTATTTGGCGTAACAGCAATAACAGCGGAATTCAAAACTTATGTCATAAACTCATAAAACCAGACACATCAACATCAACACATGAGTTAAACCGAACAGTTGTCGCGTGACCAGTGTTTATTAAACATTGAAGTTGCAACCCTTTCAACGCGCGTCTCAGTACAAAGTTAGTACATTAGGTCGATAACACGTGGAGATTTAGCCATGTAAATAATCCGTTGTTTTGAGTTCAAGGATTGTGGAGAAAGTTTCTAATTTTATTTAATACTAAGTTGTTATAAAATGAATTATTAAAAATAAAAATCTTGACTGATACTGAAAAGATCTAAACAAGCTTTATAGCAGGCGGTACCCATTAATTTTCATCGGTTTTGAGATTTGCAAAAGTGTACCGCCTGCTATAAAGCTTGTTAAGATCTTTTCAGTATCAGTCGGGTTTTTTATTTTTAATAATTTATTTTATTTTATACTTTTTAGTAATGTAATAACATTTATATATTTTTGTAATTGTATTCTAATTTCTTTTATTTTGATGCCTCACTCGAGAAATTTGAGTGTTTTTTTTACCACATACATTTTGGCGCCAAAAAACCAACATACAGTTTTTGTTTAAATTTTATGCAGCCAAAAACATTTGGGCAATAAATACATTTTATTTGAGACATTAATCATTGAAATCCGTATGGTGGTTCAGAAGATATGAGGTAATAAATAAAATTACAAACATACATCCAACATACGCGCGAAAAACATAACCCCTCTTGGCAGTCGGGTAATAATATAGTTAAAATAAAACTAAACCTGTGAGAATGCCACAAGGCGAAACAGGTTTTTAATAAATATCGTGGGAAAAGTGCATTATCAATATAAGCAACATAATTTTTGTTTATATTTAAATATCTAGGTATTATATTCGAAAAAAAAAACTTTACTTTAACGCTCCAATTGCTATGAACTACAATATTACTACAAAAACTTCTTAAAAAGTATTAAAACCTCATTAGTATCAAGTCATTGAAGTTTATTGTATTCAATTTTGTTCCTACTTTTTTTTATTCCATTTCTCCTATATGTGAGGGTGAAATTAGTTTGCACGTTCTCCCTATGATGCTATAGTTTCAGACAGGAGATCAGGATCAGGTACTAAAAAGCCCCAATCAACTACAAAGTGTTCCCCGAGCATTGAAGGGTAAATTAACGTGATCCGAGCGTGACTGCACCGCGCGCTACCATCTTATTCTTTACGACTCTGTTTTCTTTCAGAATGCTATAAAATGTTTATGATTTCAGGTCTCCCCTATTTCGGTTCAAGCGAAATGTTTGATCTCAAATTGTAAACACGCGCAGTCATTAGCGATACGTCATAATAAACGGGATGTTGTGACGAATCTGTAATGGCTGGCCAGCTGTAAAACACTGTAATGTGTCTGTGCACTTATGAGAAAATGTAAATTATAGTAATACTTGTAATTTAAGAGGCATAGTGTTAGTACAGTGTAACGGGTCTTCATGGTTATAATGTTATTTGGCGAATATTTGTGAAGTATATTCATACAATCGCAAACAAAATCCTTACCTAAGTATATCAAAATATTGCGGAAGACCATAACCCGGAATTAAGAAATAGGATTGGGAAAAAAGACGAGCTTATGGCCACTTGTTGCATTTTGGAAGGGGTTGGAAATTGGGAAGTGGCTACAAGCTACAGTGGTCTTTTGCAAATTTTTCAGGCTAATAACACCGATTCCAAAGCTCACTACTGCTTATTAATCCCAATTATTTTTATTCTGAAAGTTTTTCAAGAAAACTTCCTCCAGTAGCACTTTAGGCTTTTAAATTTCCTTTCACCGCTTCAACTTTATTACGGAAGGAAATGTTATATTAAAACAATATTATTATGATATGAGTAATCAAATAAGTAAATGTCGTGGGATTTTATTGACATAAATATTGATAAGAAAACTTTCTATTGAAACAGTCGCAGTCTCGGGCAGGCACGCTTAAGGCACACGAGTGGGTCGTACACGTGACAAGTTTGCCGCGTGACTACATCTAATGCACTTTAGAAGGTACAGTCAGCATCGGATCGATCTTGAAGAACAAGAACATGAATGAACAAGAACATGAATGAACAAGAATGAAGAGCATTTTGAGTAAATGCTCTTAATCCCTTGATTGTCTTCCTTCCTGTTGACACATTGTTCGGATATTTGGGACACACCTTTAGTTCGGACAATAATACAATTTACATCAACAAAACAATTTGATTTGCTCTCACTACCTTGGTTTTAAAATCACTTTAAGATTTCATCATCATGGTTCTGACGCTGACTGTACGAACATGAAGTCTTACCTTGATTGTCTTCCTTCCTGTTGACACATTGTTCGGATATTTGGGACACACCTTTAGTTCGGACAATAATACAATTTACATCAACAAAACAATTTGATTTGCTCTCACTACCTTGGTTTTAAAATCACTTTAAGATTTCATCATCATGGTTCTGACGCTGACTGTACGAACATGAAGTCTTACCTTGATTGTCTTCCTTCCTGTTGACACATTGTTCGGATATTTGGGACACACCTTTAATTCGGACAATAATACAATTTACATCAACAAAACAATTTGATTTGCTCTCACTACCTTGGTTTTAAAATCACTTTAAGATTTCATCATCATGGTTCTGACGCTGACTGTACGAACATGAAGTCTTATTCTATCGTATTCCTGAAAATGATATTTTAATTCGCTTTGGATTGCCTTAGCTTTACATCTGAACTGAAGCTTTATTAAATAATTGGGTTCGTGCGTGCTTTCTGTTTGGATATGCATGAAGGTTAGGAAGGTGTTTGCAAGTGCAATGAAACTTTTAATATTTTACGGCAGATACTAAATATTTTTAGACATTTATTTAAGACCTTCAAGGCTTTAGCCAACCTCATCTGCAAGCCGGTATATTTGCTGATTGGTAGACGAAGCTCTGGTGCAAGCTATCCTATCGGGGTACAGGCGGCACTCCAAAGTGCCAGTGTTGGATACAACCTTAATTGAAACTCGGGTGAATACTGAAAATTTTAAGATTATAATTGTCAATTTGATACGTGCAGGAAATACTGCTTCCGGGCTGTTTGGCCGTAGTCCATATGAAACTTGCGTTCCAGAAGTTTCGTCTATAAAGATCTATATTCAATTTAATACTAATGATGATGATATAATAGATAGGTATACTAATGATGGTGTAACAAGCTTTATATTACTTTGCTCTGTATGTAATTTGTTCGGGGTCAATCTTGGAACTCAATTTTGAAGCAGATATCCTCACTATATTAGATTCTGATGAAAATTTGCATGCACGTTTCGTTTTGGATGATAATGCATTAATATGGTTCCCTGGAGCTGATCTGATGGTGGAGTGAGAAGGTGGCCATAGCAACTCCTAAATTAATTTGTTTTGTATTAAAAAACTCTGTGTCTCTGGTTCATTTGTTTGGTCTTAACAAATTCTCTTGTATTACATGGTAGTCAGGTTTTGAAGATGGAAGTCAGAAGGTGGCCAATGAAACTCCTAAGCTAAACAAGATAAACCTATCGAGTTTGGGCTCATTTGTTTTTTCTTAACAAACTCTTTGGTATTACATGATATTCAGGGCCTGAAGATCGAGTTATATTCACGGTCTGGCCATAAATACTGTTACAAATAAAAATAAGAAAGATATTACATATGAAATTGGAATCTGTCATTTATATACGATTGTTCATTGAGTTTTCTAATTTTGGTGCCAATACATTGTACAATATTTTGCGATATTAAAATGGAGTGGGGTGATAAAGGGAACCGAATCGCTGTGATTGCATTACACAAAGTTGGTATGGAGCCAAATACCATTTTTAAAACTCTCCATACGCTTGGTATTAGTCAAATGTTTGTGTACCGGACTATTAATAGATACAATGAGACCTCCTCTGTTTGTGACAGAAAAAGATCTGGCCGTCTACGTAGTGTTCGTGTGAAAAAGGTGGTCACAGCAGTAAAGGAAAGAATTTGAAGAAATCCTGTCCGAAAGCAAAAGATTTTATCTCGGAAGATGAAGATAGCACCCAGAACCATGTCGCGTATTTTAAAAGATGACTAAGGACTTGACGCACTGGTCATTTTTTAACTGATAATTTAAAAAAGAATAGGGTGGTAGAATCGAAACAACTACTGAAGCGGTAAGCAAAAGGAGATCACAGAAAAAAATTGTTTACGGATGAGAAAATCTTAACAATTGAGCAACATTTTGACAAACAAAATGATCATATTTATGCTCAAAGCTCTTAGGAAACTTCCCAATTAGTCGACAAAGCGCAAGGTGGGCATTATCCGACTTCATTGATGGTTTGGTGGGGTGTTAGCTATGACGGAGTGAGTCACCGGTACAAGTGTTTCAAGATACCATTCTTGAGAAGGTAGTTAAGCCCCTTAATGACACCTTGTCGGCGCCGGGTCATAAAGCTCGGTCCACGCAGTCTTGGTTGAAAGTGAACGTTTCGGACTTCATCAGAGCAAGACTGGCCGTCGTCTAGTCCCAATCTTAATTCGCTGGGTTAGGATTTATGGTCAGTTTTAGAGAGTACGGCCTACTCTAAACGCCATGATAATTTGGAGACCCTAAAACAATCCATACGATAGGCAGTGAAGAATTTTCCCATGAAAAGAGTGCGTGCTTTTATTGATAACTGGCCTCACGTTTAAAGGACTGTATGGCGACAAATGGAGACCCCTTCAAATAAGCTTTGATATTTTAAATTGTTTTATATTTATGTATTAAACTAACACACTGTAAAAGTAATGAATGTTATTTGCAATAATTTATTTTTTTCTTCGTCACAATATTTATGGCATGACTAAGTATATGTATATAAGGCCACTTTCTAACAAATTAACAAATTCTCTTGTATTACGTGGTAGTCAGGTTTTGAAGATGGAAGTCAGAAGGTGGCAATAGGAATTTGTTAACGAAACAAGATAAAACTTTCGAGTTTCGGTTCTTGTCTTCGTTTTAACAAACTGTCTTCGTACATCGTACTTCAGAACCTGAAGATGGACTCAGTAGGTAGTCATGGGCATTTCTTTTGTTTGGGTAGTATTGGTTGACACAGCTCTACTGTAACATGATATTATTATAACTGAAAAGTGGTAAATACAATTATTAATAAAAACTTTTTGAAAACAAGCTTTTCTTTAAATAATCTGTACTAAAACGTAAATAATAATTTTATGTAAGGGTTGTATTGATTTCAAAAGCTTGTAGAGGTAACAGAAAACAAAAAAAAGACGGGTTGCACTCTGGGAGTGCCGGCAGAAGTGAAAACATTTTCTTTCTTTCTTTCTTCGTTATATACATAGAAAAAGATAAAAAGAACATACCATACCATACCATACCATACCGAACCTATCACTAATTTTCTGCTAATTTTCTGTCAGAAGAAATTAATAAATTACAAAAAGAAAAAATAATCACAAAAAGTAATAAGTTACAAAAAGAAAAATTAATTACGTGTCAGAAGGCCAGGTTTGAACCCGGTACTATCTGAAACCATAAGGAATTAAAGTCAACTACGATGCTATTTATCGTATCTTGCAAAATAGACAGTCTATAGCTAATGTTGTATGACGTCAGTCGTCGGTTACAGTTCAAAGGTCACGCGATCCTGACGCGATTTCAATACTTTTCACCCATCCAACGCTCCTAAAGAAGTTTTCACTTCAAAAAAACTTCTGCGATACTAACGCGATACGATTTTTGTCGCGATAATTGTATTATTGAGTTAAAATACTGCCTTTCATCTTGATACGGTTCCGCGCATTCTCAGCCGGCTATTTATAGTATGAATCTATCGCGTATTCGCTTCACCGATTTCTACACCCGTGTGTCCTTTAATGTACGAATCAAATATCGTTAGGTAACAGGGCGAGACTTTGAGTCTTTCTACTCAATTACAGTGAAACTAGAGAAAGGAAAAAATGAGATATAAACAAATGACACCGAGTCGTTATCCGCCAGGCTTCTTTGCTGTGAAATTGTTTCACGGAATTGTCGCCAAATATTCATAAAGGAAAGTAAAGATATTGACGGAAAATGTCAAAGTTCAGCCGTTTCGCAGTTAGACCTGGAAAGCGGAACCCAATTTGGGAAAGGACTCACAGGATGATAATGATTTATAAAAGAAAGACATAGTCAAACATAGAACCTCCTACTTCTTGAAGTCACTGAAGAACAGTGGATTACTTATTCAGAACTCTTAAAAATTATGTCTCAGATATATTTTCGTAGCTTACCTTTTTTCCTCCTCGACCAAGCCTCTTCTAATGGTTAAAGATTTAAAGGGTTAAAGAGAAGTCCAGAAGTTCATATAAAAGTAAAGCTACAACAATATTTTAAATATTGATACGTAGACATCAATATCGAATGCAACACAGTTATAGAATACCTTCCATGCATAGATTTTTGTATATAAGGCTTGTTGTTAACGAGAAGGTGGAATTAATTAAGGAGCGGATCTAAACTAGCACTAGAGTTCCACTGACCTAAAGAAGTAAAATTTTCCTGGCTTCATAACGGCGTACTTCACTATTTGTAAAAACAATATTCATTCGTGGTCGTAGCACTGTCAGTTTTAACATTAATTGTGTCCTTCCTAAGATAAGATATTTTGATATACTGTGTAGATTTTACACAACCTCTGTCTTCTGTAAGTCTTCTAAGATAAAATGTGTTCAGTAAAGGATTAAATTATTATGATAATATTATCACAGTTCATTAAATAAGAGAACGCAATATATCAACAAGTGAACTGGGTCACGGCTCGCGGCCCACGGCTCTAGGGATCCCGATATTACACCTGTTGCCTGTATAATTTGGCTCCATAAGTAATGGAGATATGGACTCTGAGCGGACATGACGGAAAGGTTTCCGTCTTTAGGGATTAATAGTCAGTAATTCGTCTTCTATCAAACTTATATTACTCGGGACTTGAATCGCTTATAGAATGGTATTATAACTTGAAATTGTTTTGAAGGCTTCTTAAGATTAACCGACAATTTGTTGTCAGTGAGAGTGCTATCCATCTCCTCTTTTTCATTTTTCTCATTCTCTATTTGTACTGTACTGTTGTAGATATATAAAGCCCCGGTAAATGTCTTCCATTTTTGGGTATATTAGTTATCACTTTCGAAAGTAATAATATCTTATAGAGTTATAGTATTTTTGAAGTGAAAACTTCTTTAGGGGCGTTGGATGGGTGTAAAATGTTAAGGAAGCGTCAGGATTAGTTGACCTTTGAACCGTAACCGACGACTGACGTCATACAAGATTAAGTACAGACTATCTATTTTGCAAATTATTATAGATAACGTCGTAGCTTAAACGGTAAGCACTTCGACTGTAAGTCCTCATAGTTTCAGATAGTATCGGGTTCAAACCATCTGGCCTTCTGAAACTTTTTGTGATTATTTTTTCTTTTTGTAATTTATTACTTTTTATGATTATTTTTTCTTTCTGTAATTTATTACTTTTTGTGATTATTTTTTCTTTTCATAATTTATTAATTTCTTCTGACAGAAAATTAGCAGAAAATAAGTGATAGGTTCTATCATTAGCGCTATATTATAGGTATGGTATGGTATGTTCTTTTTTATCTTTTTCTATGTATATAACGAAGAAAGAAAAAAAGAAAATGTTTTCACTTCTGCCGGCACTCCCAGAGTGCAACCCGTCTTTTATTTTTTTCAGTCTCACTTCCCTTCTGCATTTAGGTATGCGAATGACACCTCCAAATGTAGAGAAAAAAATATACCTCTTTTTTAAATTGTGCCACGATTAGACTAACCTGAGCACAGACTTATCTCGAGAACCGTAGAACTTTTTCTTAAAATTACTACACGAAAATCGTCCCAAGTTTAATATTTGGAGATCAATCATTTCTATTTTCTAATAATTATTTACATATAATATAATAAGTACAGCAGAAAAGGCAATTAGACGAGTATCCTTGATAACCCAAACATTAATAACTTTATGTTTATCTGAAATTCATGACTAAGTGTTTGACTGAGGCACATTATAATATTATGTATAAGAAGGTTGCGTGTTCCAAGTTGTGTTGCATGTGCCACCACGTGTAAATTATTAATTGTGTTGTAAAATCGGGCAATGATCGCAACATCAGTTAGCTGGTGGTTGCAAGCACATTACGATACGGTGACGTGTTCAGCATCCAATCAGGTGTTTACCATCACATGACGCATCTCCACAGGTTCTTAGCACGCCCGTCATAGAATTCTATGTCATTTTATTAATTAAAATAAGTTATTTTACTTACATACAAGCTTACCATCAGGCGAGGTGAAGTCGAATTGACTTGTCCTATACATAAATCTTGCATCATTTTTAAGACATATTTTTTAATCTCTTGGAACCGTCTGTAATTTTTCATTTTAACGAAGCAATTATTTTAATTATGTTAGTGTTTCCCTGGTAGAAACGACCCTTTTGTACAGGAAAAGCAATGTTCTACTAACTAATGAAATTTTAAAGCAAATATGTAGAACTACTGGTCTAGTTTAGGGTCGCGGGTTCAAGTCTCGATAACTAAAACGATAGGAATGCTCTACTATCTTAATTTCTAGGTCATGTTTTGAAGTGTATTGGTTCTATTGAAACTGGTCTAGTGGTTTTCCTCTGATGAGTTAACAATTAGACTAATAAATTTCAGAATTTAACCACAAAAACTTACAGAGGACTCTTTGACCAGGTCATTGAAATGCCTTGTGGAGGCAGTAAAATGTACGAATGTGAGGTAATTTCGTTCCGCGTACGCTCAAGCTATGGAACGATCTCCCTGATGGTTTTTGCAAGTGAATACAATATGAGGTTCTTCGGGAAGGGCATTAGAACTAGAAAGTTTTTACAACATGTGCAGTAAAAGTGTGACGTCCATAGGCTGTGGTAACTGCTTCTGTATCAGGTGGTGTGCTTGTCGGCTACTAAATGGTATAAAAATAGAAAAAATAAGTTTAGTATACATACGATAGTTTGCTCAGTAATAATTGTATTACGTAACTCGCTGTTTCGTTTCATGAAACAATTTAGACATGTTTGATGGTTTCTCACCTTTTACGTTTGACGCGCGTTTACTTTTGACGAGATTAATGCAAGTTTGTGTTAACGTCAGTGAATGTTTTTTTAAAGTATATAATTTGTTAAGTTCCCAGACTCACTGACTCACTCGTGTTGTGGTGCAGGTACACGTTCGTATTATTATGTGGCCTCTAACTCCGCGGTTCGTAGGTGATTCACACTAGGGAACACGACTACGATTCTTTAAAAATAATTTATATGCGTAGCTTAAAAGGGATATATAGGTGTGAGCATGTGTGCGTATGTGTGTAATATATTTATTATTGTCAGCTGAATTAATAAATAAAACACAATGTCGATTCTCGCCATAACATTTTGCCATTGATACCATATTGGTGACTCGTGTTTTTGGTTCAATTACAGTTTCCATCAACGCACATGTAATGTAAAGTAAAAACTAAAGTAGCGTTCATGTGTATTTTGAATATATTGATGCCAGTGAGGGAAATATAACTCGGCTTAGGCCCTTTTACACTGTGTACCTGTGGATTATGTGTGAAAAACCCTTTATGGTCTACTATTGGCCAAAAGGTATATTACCTTTTCTTATGGGCCAGTTACTTTAACGTGCTTGATAAATATTTCTTATTTTTCTAGCTTATAATTCTCACCACTATTTTCTCAAGGTCGCAGTCATCAGCCTCATAATTTGAAAGAGACTATAAAAATCTTCTTTAGTCTTAATGACATCCCAGCTAGGCAAACAATATCTCAAAAAACCAAAATTATTGAATTTTACCGCGATTTAAGCAATTTAAGCACTTTAGTTATTAGACTTTTCTCATGCGAAGAATTGTGAAACCGTGAATTGTTTCCTATTTTAGGATAAGATTCATCACGAAAAATTATTAGTTAATTTAAATTAATTAGTTAAATAGTAGAGCATAAATTAACTTCACTGAATGTGCAAATATTTTTATGGACATCGTTTTTTGCACAGTTTTTCAAGACAGTGACGATAAATTGCGCAAAGATAACGAAGAAAAGTCGAATTAAATGAAAAAGGAACGATTCGGACAATCACCGTTAAAGAGCCAACATAGGTACCTATTGCTCTGCACGGCTGTTATCAAATAAATTAATTAGTAATTTTCTCGAGATTTATACATGCTTTTAGTGACAATCAGGTTGAATGGGGCCAGCCTATAAAACTATCAATAGGTTGGTCCTATTATACACAACTCCTACCTGTATGGCCGACGCTGGAGCGACATGCGACAAGTGCGAAGTTCAAGATAGGTGCTGCGTGTCATACAGAGATGAATAATGCAGCTGTGGATTTGCAAAGTTCCGTGAAAGGATCTGTATATGAAGAGCGTGCGAAGTGGAGTAGAGGCAACTGTGCCCTGGACTTCAAAAGCGGAAGCGTGATGCAACCTGGATAAATGCTACCATGATGATTTACAATACCAACATTTATTCTTTTTCCCATATTTTTTCCATTGTATGAATCATAAACAATAGGTATGTCTACCGTTTTGCAAGGACTTGATACGATCTATTCTATATTAAAACGAGTTACTGAGATGCTTATCGTATACCTAATAATAAGTTATAAACGCTACAACATTGTGATTTTTATTTTTAATTTATTTATTTTATAAGAATTTCATTTAGGTTCTTTTCTAGGCTTCTTATTTACAGGTGTAAGTAATATTAACCTTGTGGTTATTTAACTGTTTACTCATTAAAATAAAAGCAAATTATTTGCCATTGAAGATATTTGTTCATTGATGTTGACACAGTTGGGGTTGTGTTTATTTACAACAGAAGTGTTTGGCTATTTAACCTGTGGGGGTTACGTAGGATAATGACACAACCTTATTTTTCTTCTGGGCAGGATTTGTAACACTCGTCACTTCCGCTTAATGTCTTGTAACAATTGTAACCGTGGTTTTACAAGTGCTAGGGAGGTTTTCGGGCTTTCTAATCCACCTAAAACCGATATTCTTTGATAGATTGAGACAAGTAATTATTGTGTAAGTTTAGATTTAATTTGGTTTTACATATATTTACAGTGATTTTGTTACATAGTCAGTTTGAGTATATCATAATTTATCGAAACAAAATATGTGTGAACTTAAAGCTATTCGCAGTTTTCCAGGCCCACTTTGAAACTTTATTCTCTAACAAAAGAAAAAAAATGTGCGCACCATGAGTCACGATGGTTAACCAGCCAGATCACCGGTTGAAGCTTGTTTTATCGGAAATGGATATGCTATTTAATTCTAGTAGTCCTCTCCTGAGTCATGATCTCGCGCCGTGATTGAAGTGAAGCGTCTCTGAGACGCGAGACATTTTACCCATTGTTTCTGTCCACGCAATTTAGAAAGTTTATGCATAATGAGAACGAGAGCGAATTATAATGTTATATAATTTGTTCACAGTTGAATTACAATTTTGTATTCGTTTTTTTAAAATAACTGTAAGCTCTTATTTTAATTGCACCTCCTTAAATTCGAGAAATCTTGTGTGCTGTCTCGAATTTTCACATAAATAAGTATGAAAACTTCCTATAAGCCAGTAGATGCTGTAGGTACATGAAATGTTCAATGCATAAGCCTTTCTGATCAACCATTGTTCTGCTACCTGATTCTGAATACGCTTAGGATTGCTAGGAGTTGTTTCAAGCACTGGGGTTTTGACAAGCGACTACAATATAGGGTTCTTCCTGGATCGGCACCAAGAGTATAACGCCCCTGGTGTGTTGCATACACTTCCTATCAGGTGGGCCGTGTGCTTATCTGCCACCTGAGTCGTTATAAAAAAGATATCTACGACATTACTATGTGGTTTAACTAAAAATCCAACTACGAGAACTTTCATGACCGTATTAAAAATATGGGAATTACTTTAATTTTTTATTCAATTGCCAATTATGTGGTTAGATACGAGTATTAATTTACGTCACTCACCCACATTTATTCTGTGAGAAAAAAATCTGGCATTAAAAATTATGTTACGTTTTGAATCGCTAATGACTGCGCTATTACCAAGCACTAAATATTGTAAAGTGTGAATGCTTATCAGATATGCTTTTATTTAAAAAAGAGCATCCGAATCGCCTTTGTCGACTCGTTTTCGGCATAAGCTTAAAATAATCAGCTCCCTTGACAAGTGGCAATTCGCTGGCCGGCGTATCGTGGAATAGAATGATAAATGTATAAGATTTGACTTAAATGACAGTCGTCAACGAATGTCATAAACGTCAAATCCCATACATTCGGCATTCTATTTGACAATGCGCCGGCCAGCGAATTACAACTTGTCTAGGGGGGACAGGTCCGTATTCCAGAACAACGCTCACTTTTGAATCGACTCTCACAATGACAAAAGAACTGTCATCAGTACTCAGATTTAGTTATAAATTGGATTTAATTCTGGATTACGGGCCTCAAAGTTACCTTTAAAAATTTCACGCCTTTTTCCATCCAAAGTGGGCAGAGACAACAGCCCGCCATCTACTTCTGTAGTTACTCAATTCACGAGCTGTCCTCACTTTTGTAGATGTATGTACTTTTGTAGACAAAAACGCTTTGTTAATGTTGATTTTATGCCTATAGAAGTCATCGGTCCGGTAATAGCGATTACGGTTATTGGTTCCAGTTCAATGCCTAGGTTGAAGTGTCATTGGGTTTTTAAGTAGGAAATTAGCAGTTCGGAATCGAGGAGGAACGAAATAAACTCCGGTGTCAAAAGTCATCTCGACTGTCTTTGGTTATCGTTTATAGGGGTGGACATTGTCTACTGAACTACACCTACTCGATTTGATTTGAGATATTATGCATGTATCGTAAGGTATTCAAATAACCTTGTGTTGATAGGACTGGTAGTACTCGACCAAGGAATGCGGTGGTGTGGACAGACGATACCTACATATACAGGGTGTATTTTTGAAACGGGGCAGTAAGGGCAAGTACCTTAACCGTTGCAGTTACAACAAAACGTTCTTAAAAGACCTTCCCTAACTTTTTGGGACATTTTGAACTGCATTCACAGATTTTGTAAAAAACTTACAGTTAGCAAAAAAAATGCAAAAAGTTCAAATTTTTTTTTTATGCCTATCGATTCTATTTCATGTGGGGATCAAAAAACTCTATGGGACCATTTTAGCTTTCAGTACTAGAAAAGACAGAAATCGCCAAAGACCTTTCCCATACATTTCGTACGGAAATATGATAAATCAACTCGAAACTCATAGGTCAGGTAAAATTTTGAACTTTTTTAAATAAAAAAATCATTTAAACATTTAAGAAATTGGTTTATGAAATAAATTGCTCAAAATGGTTTCCATTTTCACGAATACTTAAGTCTATCCTTTTTTGCACTGAACGAATGGCGGCTAATAATGTTCTAGGATGAATATTACGTAAAATGGTCATTAATGCATCCTTGAGCTCTTGAAAACTGGCGTACGTCGTCTTATAAACCTCGTTTTTCACGAAGCCCCATAAAAAAAATCAAGTGGTGATAGATCGGGGCTACGAGGTGGCCACTGTGTTGGACCATGTGTACCTATCCACTGTGTACCGAATAGGCGGCTCAAATTGGAACGCGAAAGGTGACTGTTATGTGGCGGAGCACCATCTTGTTGAAAATGAACTTTTCGCAATTCCGACAGGGGCCATTCGTCCATCTCGTTTTCAAGATGGTGTAAAATGACTTCATTATACATGGCAGAATTCAGTTTCCCTTCATAAAATTCCACCATTATGACTCGATTGGACATTATACCACACCAACAGTTGAATGAGAAGCGAACCTGATTATGCCTTACCGTAACTCTTAATGGATTTTCTTTGGACCAATAGTGGTGATTTTTTCTGTTGTACATACCGTTATTGGAAAAATTCGTTTCGTCTGACCACAGTATGTAATTTAAAAATTCATGATCTCTGCTTATTTTTCCTCTTAGCCATCTGCAAAAAGTAAGCCTTCGAACATCATCACCCGCATGTAACACTTGAACTATGCGCCTATATCGATAGCACTTGTAGCCGTATTTCTTCCATATCTTTATCACAAGGGAGTGGGATACACCTACTTCAAGGGCGACTTGCCTGGACGATACCTCTGGATATGCTTCGACATAAGTTAGAACCGCAATCTCCGTGTCCATGTCCACACGAGGCTGCCGCTTTCTTTAGAAAGAACCCTGCAATTCCAGGTTTTTCAAAAGATTTGTAATAACCTTTCTTGTTGGCACATGCCGCAACGGATACTTATTGCGGTACCACACTAATGCAGCTCCCGCATTTCGATTATTGACAAAATACGCTTCTAATAAGTCAATTTTTTCACGATTAGAAGACATTTTAGCGAAAATCCTTAATTAATAACTCATACGAAGTTTCTCAGCTGAAACTAAGAATAACACACAGATTTTCGAATCAAATTCGAAATTTGAGGGTAAAAGTTCTTTTTATTTACTTTACAGTCAATTCTACCTACTTCCTGGCCATAACAAAAAGTTAGACCATCGTAGAAATTTGTTTCTGTTGCCGAAATGTATGGGAAACGTTTTTGGCGATTTCTGTCTTTCCTAGTACTGAAAGCTAAAATGGTCTCATAGAGTTTTTTGAACCCCACACGAAATAGAATCGATTGGCATAAAAAAAATTTTTTGGACTTTTTGCATTTTTTTTTGCCAACTGTAAGTTTTTTACAAAATCTGTGAATGCAGTTCAAAATATGTCAAAAAGTTAGGGAAGGTCTTCTAAGAACGTTTTGCTGTAACTGCAACGGTTAAGGTACTTGCCCTTACTGCCCCGTTTCAAAAATACACCCTGTATACCTGGTAATATAGCAAATTGTTGGTTGTTAGATAGCCTTTGTGGCGTAGCGGTAGTGGACGCGGCCACTTGCAGGAGGCGCGGGCGGGTTCGATCCCCGCTCAAGGCAAATCTATGTAATCATGAATATGGGTATTTGCATTGGTCTGGCCGTGCCTTGGAGAACACGTTAAGCCGTCGGTTCCGGTGGCCATGCGAATATCGATGGCGGTCGTTACGGGTAGTTGGAGCCCGAAAAAGTCCAACAACTGGTCTAACTGCAATGATTCGATATTACCTGTGGGTTGTGGAGGTTAGATAACAGTCGCTTTGCGGAAAATATCTTAGTTCAGCCAAATACGCATTTAGACTGGTAAGACGGACCCCAGACTCTAAGCTGAAAGCTTCGGAGAACCATGTTTACGCAATCCGACCTAATTTTATTTTTTTCTTTAAAAGTTTCTTTAGTCTAAAGGTGCGGTTTATTAAATCTGTCACGAAACAACTTCAAACTTATATTTTTCATATTTTAACATACGTTTAAACGTATCCTACATAGGTATGTGTACGTAGGTACATCGTTTTAAAAATATGTACAGTTAAAGTATAAATTTTTTAACAGTTTTAGGTTCTTCCGTCGTTTTGATGGCGCCTCTAGTGCTTCTACTCGGCTCTCAAATTCTACATACAAATGTTCTGGAATATCTGAAGAGTCTTAAAATGCAAAAATGATAAAAAATATAGTCAAGTAGTACTGTATTTCATACACATATTATAATGGATCCATTATGAAATTTATTGTAATTATTTTCATCTGGTTTCGATGTTGTAAAGTAATTTTGATCACAGGCGCATTGGGTAAAATAAGATCGGAATTAATACATTCGAAATATTTATATTCGATGCGGTTGCAATAAAAACATTTTCGGTATTGTAAATTATTGGAGTAACAGGTAGCAATAATGGCTACAAATAAATTATTTGTTATGTCCAGTTCTGATTTCTTTTGTACTTTGATTATTATGTTTCACTTGATTTATTATGTGGTCATGTTAGTGAAATAAGTAGATGGTCTACTAAATACAACCTGGAGCATGTAACCAATGGGGAGCTCATAACGAGATATCAGACTCATCCGATCCTTACGGCATGAGGAAGCGGTGTATTTATTGTGGTTGTGTTCCATTGTGGATTTATTCTAAATTGATGGTTGACCTGAAGTCTAAGTTTTTGTATATTACGCTTGTAACATTTGAGGTGACCCTCGTATTTTGCTGCCCGTGGACGGAGAAAGGTGAGTAGAAAGAAGCTGTAAAAAGAAGGTAAAACCTAGCAAGGGCACGCATAGAACATAAAAAAGTCACTGGATTTTCTTAGTTACCAACACAAAATTTATTCGTTTGCATAAAATAATTTTCTGTTTGGTCATATTTTTCATGTTTTTTCCTTTATCCTTTTTATCATATTCATAGCTTTCTGACATTTAGCTGATAATTTTGATACTATTTATTTAAAATATAATTAAATAAATTTAATAGAACAGCCATTAGTTTATTTCATTAATATTTTTTGGAATAGTAAGTATTCTTTATCAATGATTCCATCTTTTGAAATATAGAATTATAATTACTGAACGACACTACGCTTGCACTAGAAGAACTGTGTTGTCTCTTATAGTGTTTTGAACTTGATACATTACTCCATGGTCAAGGTAAAGATTTCTATTGCTTCTCGCGAAAGATAATAAATAATTAATGGACCAATATACATGAGTCAGCCTTGACTCACTCTTAAGAAACTGCGTTCAGTATTAAAACCGGTTTATAAATGTATGAAATCATTTCCGGGGAGGAGGAGAGGGCTTTCTACTTCACTTGGCAGTTTGGTTTGATTTCAATATAATGGTCAACAATCAAAATACGATTGTCGTATTTGGGTAGTTACTACCCTGTTTTCATTGGGTTCCAAAATATGGAGAAAACTGATGCTCCAGTTACACTACAGGGATCTTGCAATATGCTTACTCGATTGTATTCCAATAATACAAAGAAAATAAATACATACTTGATTTGTAAAATATTTCCGGTGATTCAATTGTGCATTTATACGTATCTTTAAAAGAGAACATGTATCTATTTAAATATTAATATAAAACAAGGAAAGAAATATGTAACTACAGTAATTTGAAAAAGAAATGAATCTGATAAAACACCGCTTAAAGACCTTCTTTATTAGCGGTACGTGGTATGATGAGGAATTAAATTTATCCAAACAGTTTAAAGGCCATTAGTGTCATTGTCTTCATTGCAAATTTCTATTCAGTTATAGTTTTTGTTTATATGAAAGCATTGACTATTATATAAAAGTATTGACGTAATATAGGTATAATATTGACGTCAGATGATAAATAAATTTTAAATGTGTGTAGCAAGCGGTGCTCCTACTTGGATCTAGGTTTTGACCGTGAGTCACAAGCCATAAGCATTTTATACCTGTGGTGTAGTTTATGTTGCTAATAAAAATATAAAGAGAAGCGCAATGTTACTTCTAAGCACAGCATCAAGAAAATGTCAACTGCCATATTAAAAAAGTCACATAAAAGCACTTAAAAGTAAGGCACTGCGTCATCATAGCATTTTGGAATAATTTGAAACAATGGCATCTTTAGGAAGTAACAACTGAAATAAAGTTGAGTGACTTTGTTGACTGTTATGCGTTTCAATAATTTCACCAACAGAGATGCGCGAAAACCGTATCAGTGACAAGGCAATTTATCTAACTTGTTGCTCCCGGCTCCACTGGCGTGTAATTCTGACTCACACCCATGGAAACCTATTCCTGGGATAATATACTTATAAAGATCATAGTTTAAACTATAATCTATCCGTGTACCAAATTTCAGTCAGATCCTTTCAGCCAGAGCCGTTTAGCTGTTGGAGCATGATTCAGTAACAAACGTCCAATAATTATGAGTGGCGACTTCATTAAAAATTATTAAAAACGAAAAACCCGATTGTTGCTAAAAAGATTGAAACAAGCTTTATAGCAGACGGTCCCCATTTATTTTCATCTGGTTTGAGATTTGCAAATGGGTGCCGCCTGATATAAAGCTTGTTTCGATCTTTTTAGCATCAGTCGGGTTTTTTGTTTTTAATAATTTATTTTATTTTATACTTTTCAGTTCTGACATATATATAATTATTTTTGTTATTGTCTCCTAATTGCTTTCATTTTGATACCCCACTCGATAAATTTGCTTGATTTTTTTTTATCGCATGCATTTTGGCTTCAAAAACCCAACATATAGCTTTTGTTCATATTTTATGTACCTTAGAACACTTGGGCAATAAATACCTTTCATTTGAGACATGAATCATTGAAATCCGTATGGTGGTTCTTAAGATATGAGGTAATAAATAATATTACAAACATACATACAAACATACAAGATACGCGCGAAAAACATAACCCTTCTTGGCAGTCGGGTAAAAATGAAAACATAAGAAAATAATAAATAAAATCAATTGCTGGAAGAACAAACATTTCAGATGTGTTCATTCAAATTAATTCTCCGGACTATTTGTAGTTTTAGTTATGAACTTGATAGAGTTTACTCGCGTAAATTCTATGCCATATTTCAGAGCAGTAGAAGTGCCATAATTTCCGTTCATATAATTGTAAAATGCATTTGTGTATTTGCATCTCGGGTCACCACCCGCATATATTTAGTCTAATAGCCTGCTATGTTGATGGTAATAACTGTCCAGAAGCCATCAGAGTTAATATTAAAACAGTATTTTGTCTAGCGTACGACTGTTTTGCAAACTGTAGCGATTGTTGAAGTTCTGTTCACTTTTATTAACAAGCACGGCTACGAAACACTAAAAGTACTAAAGTCAGTAATGGAAAAAAACTGTTAGGAATGTTAATTTTGTGGCGATACCCATTCTTTGTTTAAGACATGTATAGTAGGTTAGTGTCTTTGGTGGACCATTAAACATGTATGCAAGTACCTATAGGTACATTTAAAAGAAGTTTTCCACAATGTTATTGTTACAGTTTAGCTGTGTGATGTAGTGTTCGACTGCTACAATAGGGGTTACCTACAAGTTCTATCCCCGCTCAATTTATGAATGCATGTATGAATACCTGTATCACGTTGCACTGGTGTTTCTAAATTAGGAAAATAAATAATTAAAACAGATATAAAAAAATAAAAAACAAAAGAATGTGTAAATATACCTTTTAGGCTTCATCGGAGCTTCCTACAATCTGGCAGTTTGTAGTTAAATTACATCATCTAATATCAAACAATGTACCGGCCAGTGCTGTCTTCGATACGGTCGTCTTCACACATCTGCCTTATTAAGTTATTATACAGTAATTCACTACTAATATAATATTCCGCTTCCGATAATCGCGTGTTATTCGATTCAAACTGTTTTGAATTAGAAATGGCCATGTTCCGGTGTTTATTTACAGGAAGTGGGTTCCGTGTGATCAATGGATTCAGCATTATGTAAATCTAGGCACAAATTGACGGGTGCTGTGATCGAACTTCCGTCGAACAATCGATTATGCGGTGATCGAATGTTAAGTTGATCGATTATTCTAATTGTGAAAGGATTTTCATAAATTATATCATTCATGTAACACATTTTAAACGCGCTTTTGATCTCGTTTCTATTTATGTTTTGGTTATTGATATTCGCTAACCGTGATGTGTTATTTAATAGCTATAAAGTGGTTTAATTTGTACGAATTTGTATTCAATGGAGACTTAAACAGGTAGCAACCGATTATTTCTAATGACGAGCGTGTGATGGTTAGGTCCCTTACGTGTCACAAGCGTCTAGAAGCTATGGTATAGGTACCACCTAATAAAATTGGTTATGGTACAAATAATTAATTTCAATTTTCATCTGGTTTTATGTTTCTAAGGTTTGGAATGTTTACTCATATGAAGCTAAAGTAGTTTGCGACCAGCAATACAAATGATCTTTTGTAAAACTCAACGACACATGATGGAACATTTACATAAGTGTCTAAAAAGTTGTTAAAAGTTTCGTGAAAGTGAAACACCACTATCCGTGTACGTTTTAAGCCATAACAAAATAAAAGTTGTTCATTTCCCCATTGAACCCTTAGTTGATCGGATTCCCTGATGTCATCAATCTAAATACAATCATTTAAACTTAAGTTTACTAAGGGTTAAACACGGTCACTAGGTGTAAATGTGACGCATACACACACAAAATTGTACCTTTTATATATAAACCAGACGACCTCTGTAGCGCGGCGGTACCTATAGTGTCCGACTGCTACATTGGAAGTCGTGGGGTCGATTCCGCAAAATTGTAAATATTTGTACGCATGAATATATCCATTTGGGTTTTTCTATGTATGTATTTACACAAGATTATACTATTACTTATTCTTTGGTATAGGTACGTATATCCGCATTTTAGAACATAACACACGCTAATTAAGCTATGCTTTCTTTCGTTCTAAATAGCGTTCTAGATAAAGTACCTACTAGTTTATTTAGCTCAGATTAATATTGTCATTGCAGTTTCAGGAAAAATATCCGTGCCACATAACGATTAATCCAGTAAAAAAGAAAATACATTTATTAGAAACACAACAAATGCCATTAGGATGGTACTCTGAAATCCGATTTCTAAATCCCTTTAACGCCCTAGTATAAAGTCAATATTTCGAACAACAAAGGCATCGTATGCCCGATTGGACGGTCAATCCTGGCACAACACAAAGCCATTTGATTTACATAAAAAAGAAACAGAAAAATGCAATAAATTATATTTTTGTAAAAAATACGACAGTTTCCATTAAACATCAAAACGTAAGTTCTGCAGTAATTTGCATATTGTTGTTGTTTTTGTAAGTTAATAGTCTTCAAACCAACGATCTACTGAGCGACCGACAGTACGGCCTCCGCTACCGTCGCAAGCCGGTGGGCGCAAGCCATCGAGACTGGAGTGGTCAGCCGCGATATAGTGAAGGCCTAAGCCCTATTTATTGTAGGGGTGCAGTTCCTGAGCCGCGTGGTTGCCGGCAGAGTAGAATTTGGGCCACCCCTTCTCTCCCATGTGGTGTTGTACAAGGCGACTATGGGACAGGGCTGATTAACTTTAACATCAGACAGATATGTACAGCCCAGACTCAGCCTCAGATGCATGGCTAGAGTTAACAATAGTGCCCGGAATACGGCAACAGGCTCACGTGGGACCGAATACAGATTGGTGAAATGTGGGTGTTTATTTACGTCTGCCGAACTCTCCGGGGATAAAGGCGTAATTTTATGTATGTAGTTCCTGGGCAAACTGCTTATCATTTCCTTGAGTATCGGGATCCGAGGTGTCGACATCTCAAGCGACGTCCAGTACCGCAGTCATTTAGAAGACAAGGTCAAGATGGAATTAAAAAATTGGAGTAAGTAACAAGGCGAAGCAATACTTCACTGCGGGGCAACGAGGACTGCGGGAACTTCACTGTGTTCTATCGCCTATACAATGATTTGTGCTCAAATGAATGGTTTGACATGATGCCCACTACATTCTACATTCTATCATAATTAATCGTAATAATTATATCGTACTGCTCGCCATAAGTAGGGAATTCATCCTTACACATTATGACCGGAACCGGAGCGTACCGTGCGGTATGAAAGGAACTTCATCCCACACACGATTAAACTGTGGAATGAACTCCCTGCTGTGGTTTTCCCAAGCGACTACAATATGGGGTTCTTCAAGAAGGGTATTAGAAGGTTTCTTCAGGGTTGGCAGTACGAGTGTAACGCCCCTGGTGTTGCATACGACCATAAGCCACGCAGTAACTGCTTTCCATCAGGCGGGCCGTGTGCTAGTCTGCTACGTAAGTGGTATAAAAAAAAAATCAACTATTTGATCTAATAATATTATGGTCTTTCACGTTAACTTGTTCGCTTCTTTTCTTGCTCTTGCAGATATTTGCTGCAGAAACTGTTAATTTAATAGAAGTAAGTAGGTATCGACAGTCGATTGGGTATCTCTTTCGACCTTATGGCTGACTTACGTGATGTGAAACATTAAAAATCTGTAGTATATTTGCTCTGTGGTTATAGTTTGCATAGAATGTCTGAGGAGTCCTAGTAAAATAATAACTTATTTCTCACCATAGAAAGCATAAGCGTTACAGTTTTAGAGTGTGTTAACGTTAAGGCTCTCAAAACAAAAAAAAAAAAGATAAACTTATCTTAGTACATCAGAATTTATTCATGTAAATGTCTATTGTATACTCGATTAATCATCGAAATAACATCGAGTTATCAACATGGGGACGTGTGGTTGTTAGTGTGTACGATATATGTGGTGGTGGTGGTGATAGTAGTAGACTTCTGCATAAAGTTCGTTTCAAATCTCCTAAACAGTAAATAAAGGGGCACATTCGCACTATTAATCTAAAAAAGGTCTTTTTTTAATGTTTTCGGAACACTTTTCATATAATATTATGTTTGTGTAACTTTCACTTCGAAACGGGACCAGAAATTATTATTTCTATTTTATGTCCATAGAGCGTGGGTAAGAACAACAACAGAGTTCATTTCTCAGAGTCTACATAGTTTGACCTTGACATCGTGTAATTTATTCAAATAGATTCTAACCAGTTTTAGCCTACTGAATGCTTAGAGTAACAAAAATTGAAACCAAATAATGAAAAAGACGAGACGGCATTTGTGACCCCACCAAGACATGTCGGGCCACTCCAACCTCACTGTGAGCTACACTTGCTAATGAACGGACGAGCGAGGCTCTTGTGCAGGGTATTTTCTTTTGGCGTAGGCAAGTCATTGTCCTCTGATTAGGATTATGTGACTATCAAAGTCACATAATCCTAATTTAAAAGACGAGAATTAATAACGCTGGACACCCTTAACAAAAAATACGTCCTGCTTGGATTTCAGTCGCAACTGCCTACATTAGGAAAGTTTAGCCTATTCCTAACAGAATACACGACAGCATGGGCTAATCTAAACATCTAAAACTCAGTTGTTTAACAGGCGGTTTGTTTAGCCTTGTATGCATTAAACAGGGCTGCATTACGAAGTAGGAAGTTTGTTAGATGTAAGTAATCGAGTTAGGATCTGGGTCACGCGAGATCGCCCGTGTGAACGCACAGGAGTACCGACGCCTTCCTGGCGCCTACCCCCATGTGGAAATCTGAGTCTATAGAAATAAGGATCTAACTACCTAACGACTATTTAATAGAGAAGAATTTGCAGGGAAAAGTCCCTTAGTAGCAAAATTATCAGTTCTTAGTAAATGCTTGTAAGCATTAGCGAAAGCATCTACAACAAAAATATAACTGTCAAATTTGTAGGTCCAGCGGTTTAGGCTCCTCGTTGATGAATCACGGTCAGAACAAGTAATTTTAAATGTAAATATTAGATTTAAATGAAATTATTTAGGCTTTCCCTAGTGTAATTTTATTATCCACAGAATTTGCGCAACGCAACTTAAATATTGTATTGCGTTATTGTAGGAAATAAAAATATTCCTAACTTACTTCTAAAACTATGTTTCTTAATTTGTATGAAATGCCTTATGCTGTGGACTTAAAGAACGTATAATTACACTGGTAATCGTGGTAACCCACGCTCCCTTCACGAGTCTATGCGTTTCCCAAATAGGGCCCGCCCCCTTTTTAGAAATCGCATTATAAATGGAAGTAAATAAAAAAGTGTAAAGTAATTAACGACGAAATGTCACTAAAGCAAATCAACAGGATACCTTCGTTCCATAGATAAACTGAACATTTTCATCAACCGCTTAACTCCAAACCATATTTACTGTTAACCATTACAAACGGTAATATTTACATCGGGTTATGAGTAATTTATCTTCATTAATTTATAAATAGTGGCATAGAGATGTGGCGTGACGAACGATGACTTATTTGGACATTATGTCTCTGTAATATTCTATTAACGGTACTCTCGGTTTAGATGTTGGGAATATCTATAGTATGGATATGTTAACCGTATTTTTTATGTTAAGTCACCTTTATCATCATCATCATCATCAGGCTATATTAGTCCACTGCTGGACATAGCCCTCCCCCAATGAGCGCCATAGCGCCCTGTCTTCAGCTTGCCGCATCCAGCATCTGCCTGCAGTCTTTCTTAGATCGTCATCCCACCTGGTCAGAGGGCGTCCTACACTACGCTTGCCGAGTCGCGGTCTCCACTCAAGAACACGTTTACCCCAACGGTTGTCGGTTCTTCGTGAGATATGGCCAGCCCATTGCCACTTCAGCTTGCTGATTCTTTGAGCTATGTCGATAACTTTGGTTCTCTGTCGGATGTATTCGTTGCGGATTCTATCCTTCAGAGAAACTCCGAGCATAGCTCTCTCCATAGCTCGCTGAGCGACTTTGAACTGATGGACCAACCCTGCCGTGAGTGTCCATGTCTCGGCTCCGTAGGTCATGACGGGTAGGACGCACTGATTGAAAACTTTCGTTTTCAAGCATTGCGGTATAGATGACGAGAAGACTCGGCGTAGTTTCCCAAACGCTGCCCAGCCCAGCTGGATCCTCCTCTTGGCCTCCCTCTCGAAATTGTTTTTACCTAACTGCAGAACCTGCCCGAGGTAAGTGTACTCAGAAACGATTTCGAGAGGGTGACCATGTACGACGACCGGCATGGGATCAATGTGGCCATTGATCATGACTTTGGTTTTGTCCAAATTCATGCCAAGACCGATACGTCGGGAGGCTGAAGCTAGTCCGCCCAGCATGTGGTTCAGCTCCTCTAGCGACTCCGCCATTAAGACTATGTCATCTGCGAATCGTAGGTGTGAGATGTAGTCGCCGTTTATGTTAATGCCCTTTCCTTTCCAGTCCAGCGTCTTAAACATATCCTCCAACGCGCTGGTGAACAGTTTCGGGGATATAGCATCCCCCTGTCTCACTCCTCTGCGCAACTGGATCGGTTTAGACTGCTGGTCCTGTACTTGGACACTCATAGTGGCGGCTTCGTACAGACATCTCAGCACCTCAATATAACGATAGTCTACTTGGCATCGCTGTAAGGATTCCAGAACAGCCCAGGTTTCGACAGAGTCAAAGGCCTTCTCATAGTCCACAAAGGCCAGACACAGGGGCTGATTATACTCTTCGGACTTCTGTATAATCTGCCTCACTGTGTGAATGTGGTCTATGGTGCCATATCCTCCGCGAAACCCGGCCTGTTCCGGCGGCTGGAACTCGTCGAGTCTCCTGGCGAGACGATTCGTGACCACTCGTGAGAACAGCTTATAGACATGGCTCAGGAGCGAGATGGGTCTGTAATTCTTAAGAAGGGTTTTATCACCCTTCTTGAAAAAGAGCACCACCAAACTCCCGCTCCACGCCTTTGGAGTTCTCCCACTGTGAAGGACGGTGTTGAAGAGGTTCTGTAGTTCCTGTATAACAGGGGCTCCTCCAGCTTTCAAAAGCTCTGATGTTATTCCGTCCTCACCGGGGGCTTTTCCATTTTTAAGCTGCCTCAGAGCTGACACGATCTCGTCTTGACTGATGTCAGGCAGTTCGTCGGTGTAGTGGCGTGTCAGGGTGGCTCTGGAATCGTGGTCATCTCGTCGAGAAAGAGAGGCATGTGAAGCGTATAATTGGCCGTAGAAATCTTCTATCTCGGCGAAGATCTCTGGCTTCGACAAAACGGTCCTCCCGTCGTGCGTTTTTAGCTTCGTCAGGTGGCTCCTGCCAAGCTGCTGAGTGAATACTTTAGACCCTCGGTTTCGCTCTATCGCCTCTTCGATAAGGCGTGTGTTGGAGCGCCGAAGGTCGCGCCGTACCATCTTCGCAATTTGCTTGTTCAGGTCTGACCTCTCCGACGAAGTCGCTTGGGTGGTTTCCCGTCTTTTTGTCATCAACCCGAGAGTCTCAGCCGAGAGTTTGGATATCCTGCCAGTCCGCTGCGTTCTACAGAACTTGATGCCCTCATCCCTCAGAGTTTCGACCAGATTGTGTAAGCTCTCGTCAACGTCGTCGATGGGTTCCAAGGCAACAAATCTGTTCCCGAGAAGCTGCTGGAACTTCTCACCGCCCGCCATGATATGGATTGGGTTAGGTCGGAGCGTGGACTTCATCAGTCGGCTTCTTTCAAGCTTTAAGTTGATATTCAGAGAGCCTCGGAGAAATCGGTGATCAGATCCGGTATTAAACCTGTTGATCACTGAGACATCTCTGAATATGTGCTTGCTATCCGTCATGATGAAGTCGATCTCATTTTTTGTCACAGTGTCGGGGCTTTTCCATGTCCACTTTCTTTGAGGCTGTTTCTTAAGAAAGAGTTCATTAAGAACAGTCCCTCCTTCTCAAGGAAGTTGACAAGCATTTGCCCCCTGTGATTCCTAACTCCATAACCATGCGGGCCTATACGGGATTCGTTGCCAGTCTGTGTTCCCACCTTGCCGTTAAAGTCCCCCATAACAACATTGAAGTGGGCCTTGGTGGTGTGGTGTAAGGCTTTGGATATGTCTTCATACATATCCTCCACTTCATCATCCGGGTGTGTCGAGGTCGGTGCGTAAACCTGAATGACCTTCATGCTGTAGCGCTTGGACAGCCGAAGGATCAGGTACGCTACCCTGGTCGACACACTGGAGATTTCTTCAACGTTGTTAGAGAGGGCCTTATTGACGAGGAAACCTACGCCACCCTGGGATTTCTTATCCCCCTCGCGAAAGTAGAGAAGATGGCCCGAGTCCAGGGTTATGGTCTCCTCCCCCTCTCTACGGACTTCACATAACCCTAGAACATGTCATTTAATGTTCTCTAACTCCACTTCCAACTGCGCTAGATGGTGGTCAAGCCTCAGAGTGCATCCGTTAAACGTTGCCAGGGTCAGATTTTTGTGGCAGCCTACCGTAGCCCGGTGATTCTTAGCACCCCCTGCCCCGCCGTTACCATGGCCGCTGCCATGGCCAGGAATAGCGAGGCGGCCGGGAACTGAGGGCCATCTTTTTAGTTTTGCCATTTTAGAGGGGTAGTGCCCATAATCCCCACGCTGGGCATGCGGGTTGGGGATCGCAGTTTGGTTGTGGGTTTGCTCTGCAGGGGGCGCTGCTGCCCACCCCCCGGTGTTGTGTCCCTTAGTCGCCTTTTACGACACCCGCGGGCAGAGTTGGGTTGGTGCTATTCTTTTAGGCCGACTGTGTATAGTCTATTTGTTTCAATGTGCACCGTAAATAAACCGTCTGAATGTAACTAATAAGATCGAAATGATACTTTAAATAATTAATTGTACGAGCACTCGTATTAAGGAATTGATGGATTTTTTGTTAAATAAATAACTAAATAATCCTTTTATTTAATACAAGTAAGTGGTATAAGTAGAAAATTTTGTATGTTGCAATGGCTTAGCGGATTTGAGCGGAATTCGAAATTGAAATGGCTTATAGGCTGAATTACCACAAAGGCTAAATCAAACGGCAAAACTCACTGCGACATGAATACATACTTATACAAAATGGTATTGTGGGAAAATAGAAAAATTATTACTCAAAATTGCTTGTTTGTTTAACGCTTTTTGAGTGTGGTGGTATTTGCTAGCCTTTTTTATTTAACGTGACCCTTCCCCTGGCAGACTACCTAAACGTAAAAAAATACATATTGTGAAAAGAAACGAAGGAAAAAGGTGTAGAGAGCTATTCGGGCCTTTCTTGCCCGGTTCGACCCAATGAGTGACAGTGACTCGTCTTTAAACTAATCGTCACCTAACTCATATTAACGTCCTTCCTCTCTGTTACATATTATTGCGTGTTATCATTTGATTATCGCGAATTATATGCCTTTGGAGCTCGATTCATCCGTGTTGAATAAAGTCTTCTAAACTGCCCTTCTTTTTTTTCTTCACAGCTAGGAAGCATGACATAACGACTTTTGGCGAGAGTGTCCAACGCATGCTATGTTGAATCTTCACTCTCAGCTCAGCTTCTTTTCAAGGTAATTAATAAGAAACGTTTTCTTTTATTAAATTAAACAATACTATATTGTTATGAAGTTAACTCAGTAAACAATGACATAAAAGAGTTATCTGCATGTGCAAATTGTAAACTTGATCAAATTAATAAACATTGTTGCTCGTGGACACTTTTCCTTGCGCAAAGTTTAGTCGCAAATTGGAAACATCAAAGTTTCATCGTTGTTCTAACAATTTTCTGTTGTAACAAATTGTTAGTGATAAACTAAATTCACTAAACGAACCCTTATAAATTAAATTACCGAAAAGAAGAACCCTGTAATAATAAATACAAAAATATATTTTTATTTGATATTTGAAAATCAAACCCTATTATTGACCAAGCGAGCGAAGTGATCGAGTCTCCTTTTAGTCAAGGTGGCCGATTTTGCTTTTATCCGTATCTATGTCAATTTGTCAGCTCCGGTCTAGAGGATTTCTTAACCAATTATCATCAAAGTTCACAAACATATTGTTTGATTTAAAACTCAACTTTTGTCGAGAGCTTTTTTTGACTGAGCGAACGAACGAGTCTCTGGTTCGACAAGGTAGGCTATTCTGTTTTTGTCCGTATCTATGTCAGTTTGTCAGTTCCGGTCTAGAGGACTCGTTTCTTAATCGTTTTCACCAAACTTGACAGACGTATTCTATGATTTAAAATACAACTTTTATCGGTCGAGTTTTTTTGATTGGAGGGAAAATGGGGGAGAAAAGGAGAGAAGTTTACTGTCGCATTATTTATGAACGGATCTTGATAATTTTTTGACTGAAATATCAAGGACTTGGTTTTCAACGGTAGTTGTGAAAAAAAAGGACTTTGTTTTAAAAATAAACTTAGGATAGAGATAGAGACTATAGAACATAGTATACGTATCGTTTTTTTAGTCATGATTTACTTAAAAAAAACCCAGATAGATTAAGTATACCGGAAAAATATGCAAAGGGCGCTCGCGAGGTCTACTTTTCAAAGAACTACTAGTTTAGGAAATTCAAATAAATTGTATTGGTGATCATACCCTATGAAATCTTTGCGCAGGTATTTTTGATCAAATGGGTGGCACTTTTGATCAATCAGAAGCAGCTACTTATAAACCTGTCATTTATAAAAGTACCTTAAACACTTAAATTCTACGTGTTCACAAAAACGATGAAAGTTTTAGATACAATACCGAGCCGCGGGGTGAACGTATTAATTATTTTGAGTTGTTCGCCGAACTCATTAGTGAAATTGGTCAGCCAGCTAATCTACCTGATCGAATCTGTGAGGTGAGAGCCATTAACGTGACATCGCTATGACGTTGACTGACGAAGAGCCTCCTATTTCACCAACGTACTGAGTACATGAGATACTTGATAATACGTTGACTGATATTATTTTATTTACTAACATTTTTACCAATAATTATTGTTAGAATGTTATATGTCGGTGTACTTATACGTTTGTTTGTCTTCGGTATTTATAAACATCCACGCATGTGGCATTCAAATCTAACATACAACAGAGCATAACAACCTTGCGAAATGTAACTGTAGCTACCAGCTATTGAAACAAATCACACTTACCAAGTACGATTTGTTTTATACATTAGCCTATTGTTGTTCCAGCTGGATAAAGGTCTCTCACAACATATGCTATAAAACCCAATCCCCAGTCTTCCGCATTCAGTCTTTTCTAACCACCTCTTTCAGGCCGCCAGTTCACCTAACGTCTGGCCATACGCGGTCTCCTCTCTAGGACTCGCTTACTCTAATGGCCATCGGTCCTTTGGCAGACGTGACAATCCCACTGCCAATTCTGCTTGCAAACGTTCCGCTACCGTCCTAAGGAAGGTATTTTCAAAAGAAAATTCACACGAGCTGTTTACCATTAGAAGAATTATTTTACGGTTAAAATTAATAGAGTACTTAAGTCAAAAATGCACAATGATTCGACCTTCAACGGCCAACAAATGTGTGGCGTGTGATGAGGCAATGCGCGTCAAATAGCCGGCATTCCGGATCGTCCGCGCACCGTTACGGTACCCGGACACTGTGCTTGCGCAACTGAACGCATTCGCTTGTTAGTTATGTAACATCAGTTGCATCGTCGCCTTACACTATAGGGAAGGGAATTTTGGAGGTCGTATTGTGAGAAAACTGCTTAAGATCCGGTTCTGTTGTACCTGATATAAGTAAATTTTAGATAATTTGATTCACATGAAAGGTAGAGATTATTGAATTGTTAAAACGGTAACGGTTATTAATTAATTCAGAATTAATATGGTTACGGCTTTTAAGACATTGCATTATAAATCTGCATACACTTGTTTTGTAAATCTTTAAATTAGAAATTTCTGATTGTCTTGATATCATTTATTTGTAATGGAAAGATGGCTTATATTTCCGTTTACTACCTATACATTTTCGGTTACGGGAAGCAAATGAGATATAAGAGCAAAAGTTGAGGTAATAGGTAAAATATTTTTTGTTGAAATGAAGTAAAATCTAAGTATAAAAATAGGGATATACAAGAAGTAAGTGGCGAACAATGTGTAATTTACTTACACAACTCTTATACCAAACTACGTACTACTTGAGCTACTTATAAACACATCTAAACAGTGATAAAACTTTCACATAGTGGACATGATTCCATTGTAAAAATATATCTTTTAATAAAAACTGACCTAGTGTGTACGAAGGTGCGTGCAGAAGACTGCGCACGCGCCGCGTGCGGCCTCGTACGGCCTTGACAATGTCGCCGCTGTCGCTGAACAACTCCCGCTACACGAGACCTTTCATTTGTAAGGTGTAACACGTAACACAACCTAAAAAATGTAACATGCTTAACTGGGTTATTGGTAGGCAGTAGTTAAGGCGATGCTTAGACATCATTAACTGAATGGTGTAAGTTGGAAAGTTTAATAGTATTATTAATGCTTGTGTACCAATCATGTCCAGTATAGTAGAATAGTAAAAAATAGACTTATTCGTGTGTCTTCATTTACGAGTAGTACCTTCATGTTGTAACCCTGTACATGTACATACCTGCGTCTAATGGAGGGGATACCAACATACGAGTACCACCTTCTGCTATGTTAATCAAACAGCATAGTAATTAGATTAAGGAAACATTGTTCATCAATAAAGAAAGAAAAAATAGACTGTTAAATTACTTATTAGAGCAATCATCATTTACCATGTATTGTTTAGAGTTGCCATGATAGTTTTAAATGCTAAAAAGACCGTTAAATGTCTTGCTGGATTCTTTTGAGGGCAAGGCAACCCAGGGCAACGTTATGAACAAACGGTCCATTAGCTAAACTTTTTTTAAATTTCCATCACAAAATTTTCTTTTTGGCAGTTGTACAGTTGTAATGATCTTTAAAGAAAATGCTTTTTGATTTTGTCTTTGAGTCCTAAGTATAGTCTTAAGTAGTGGACTGCACTGCCCTTTGAAAAGCTTTAAATAGTTCCTGAAGATCTTACCTCTTTTATTCGTTTCTTTACTTTATGTTCTGTTCTTTTGTTCTCTACAGGTGGCAAGCATTCACAAACCTGGTTGACCATAAGATGAGTTTTATGTTTGTTACCTCATTAAACGTGGAAACGGGAAATAGTTTTATGGATCCACTTCATTACTCCACATTTCCCAAGTATTTTGTAACAGACATTTATGTAGTTAACCTAAGTTATGTTAGTTTAATTACATTGGCGCCAAGAAAACGTGTGTTTGAGACTATAAAAAATATCGTTGGTGATTTTGTATGGAAAGTTGTTGAAGACGTTTCCATTTTTAATTATCCATTAGTGTCGCTGGCCGCATTATTGCTGAATGAAAAGTAAAAGCAATTAAAGTGCTTTCCCTTTAATCAAAATTATTTCAATGTAGTTACTATGTTGTATGACCTTTTTCTCTCTTACTGGTACAATAACTTGCTGGACTGGGAGAATCGTTGCTTAAAATTCGTTTGCGTTCTTGTGCTCCGTTTTCCTCCTCCATAGCGGGTATCGCTAAATTTTCCATAGGCACACCACCCTTACGTAGAGACATCGGACTTCAGCTATTCAGTAGAAGAGATCAGAATCAGACTTCGGAAGATTGTTAAGATTTACACTTCTAAAACCAACAACCATTATCTGTACGGAGACATTGTTATTTTAGAGTGTATCTAGAACGATTTTTTTTTTCGGTACGTGTGGGAAATCCCCACGGATACCCCCCTAATTATTGTGCGAGCCCAAATAAGCCAAATGATCCCAATTAATGTGCATAATGTAATGCAATTCTCTAATAATATTGTGCATTTTATAGGACACAACGTGTGTGTGAAGCTTCTAGGTAATCCTGGTTTTACAGTATCGATAAAGTATGATAGTTTATCAATATAACGTCTATGCAGTTTCAAGTACTTCATAAAACTTTAAGTTCCAAGGATGCAGTGTAAGACATTTTCATGCCTAAGCGTTTATTTTATGCGGCAGTATAATTTCTTACATACTATATTTTACTCCTTCCTTAATTCTCACGGTAACAGTTTTCTTAGAGTTACATCGAACCAGAATAGGTTAGAGTAGGTATAAATTATAAAATGACGTTCCGTAGTGTTGTTTAGAAATGAGGTAGGTAACAATTCAAATTTTTCATCAATATGTGTACCACAAACGTTGATCTGTCTGGCGACCTTATTCATCGGGGAAATGCTATAACTTTGCAATTGCAATTTAACTGTGGTGTTCAGTGAGATGAACTGGCAGGGAGCATTCCAATTTGGAATGGAATGCAAAATTTCGCAATGATCGAGACATAAAGCCAAGTCCACAATAAGGCACAAACTGGCATTGGGCACATGTGCTAGTAACATTTCTTTATTTACTTATTGGTATTGGTACAGTCGACAAAGGAGACACGGTAGCACCTTTACATGCAACTTTATATGTATAATAATAACTGCTATTTATATATAAGTTTTCGCCACTCATTGTTGCTTTGCTAATCTGAAATAAAACATTTAGTAGAAGTACTTGTACTGCTCTCTGATGATGAGTAGGTAGATAGATATATTATAAAATAACTAGGGAAATTTGAAACTTCAAAATGAGGTAGAAATTATGCTATTGTACAAACACAAGCACGCATGCTGAAGATAGTTTCATTAAATCAAATTGTATTCCCACACATCACAGATACAACAAAACAGAGATGACTAAACATACTCGTATGTTTCTGTTTTGATAGATGCATATATCAGCGCATTGAATTTACAACTTGTGTCAAAAACATGTTGCGATACAAATGTGCTCTGGTGTGGACGAGCCATAACACGCCTAATTTGTTGCCTACATAATCTTTGGCGCAGTATATGTGTGTCAGACAATATGAAGGATCCGTAATTTGTGTAGTTATATCATCGATGTGGCAGTACGGCGCCAAAACATTGGGTCAAGGTAAACTCGTTTACGATTTAAGGTTCCGTTCTCGCCCATACACACGCCAACCACCAACAATCATTGATGAGATGCACTGCATACAGTGAAGAACCTAGGAGAATCTTCGTAAAGTTGTAAATTTATTTTTCAAATTCAAATTCATTTTATTTCTTAACAATCTTTACATTGTGTTGAAAACTTTACTATAACACTTATTCTAAAACATCCGGAATAAATTTTCATAAAAATAATGAGTAAAATACATTAATTGTCAAAATTATATGTCCTGAAAATCAAAATCTATAAAGAACAAAATAAAATTTAAATACTAAAAATAAAATAACAGATGTCCCTTAAATCGTCATAGATATTTATAATAAAAAAATGTCATATTTGTTTGCACATGTAATTCTATGAACTCCTCTATTGAATAAAAACACCCATCAACAAGAAATGCTTTTGAAGTGAAAACTTCTTTAGCGGCGTTGGATGGGTGTAAAATGTTAAGGAAGCGTCAGGATTAGTTGACCTTTGAACCGTAACCGAAGACTGACGTCATACAAGATTAGGTACAGACTATCTATTTTGCAAGTTACGATAGATAGCGTCGTAGCTTAAACGGTAAGCACTTCGACTGTAAGTCCTTATAGTTTCAGATAGTATCGGGTTCAAACCACCTGGCCTTCAGGGATTTTTTGTGATTGTTTTTTCTTATTATAATTTATTACTTTTTGCGATTTTTTGAAGTGAAAACTTCTTTAGCGGCGTTGGATGGGTGTAAAATGTTAAGGAAGCGTCAGGATTAGTTGACCTTTGAACCGTAACCGACGACTGACGTCATACAAGATTAGGTAAAGACTATCTATTTTGCAGTTTACTAAAGATAGCGTCGTAGCTTAAACGGTAAGCACTTCGACTGTAAGTCCTTATAGTTTCAGATAGTATCGGGTTCAAACCACCTGGCCTTCTGAAACTTTTTGTGATTATTTTTTCTTTTTGTAATTTATTAATTTTTATGATTATTTTTTCTTTTTGTAATTTATTACTTTCTGTGATTATTTTTTCTGAACATGACTTGCTCGCAGAAAGAGGCGCTGGCCGCCACAAGCCCCCGCCTCGGCGTCTCCCACGCCGGATACTCGGTGAGCATGTGCACCCCTGAGTCCTTAGTCCTCGCAGTGATGGCATTCGTGCGTTGACTCCGTGCCCATCAGATGCAGATACCACCCGAAGTTCCCATCCTCGGTGATGATCTGCGTCTGACGGTACGAGAGGCTACCGTGTGGCCTCTGTAGCCACTCCCCCATGATGGGTCTTACCGCCGCAATTACAGCGTGCCCTGCGTGTGATTGCTCAAGTCGTCGCTCCCACTCGTCTACCATCGCCGCTTCGAAGGATAACGTGCGGTACCCCCTGGTGGCACTGGTGGCCATCGTCCTCTGCGCCGTACACAACAGAGGCAAGAACCTGGCCTTCAGGGTTTCCGCCCACACGGGCCCCCGTATAGGGCCACGGACCGCACGAAACCCGCGTAGAGTCCACTGCAGGAGTCCTCCGGGCCCCTCAAGTTGGGCAACTGCCGATTCAAAGCATTCGCTGTCACCATCAACTTGGGGCGCAGACTTCAGAAGCGCTCTCCAAAGTCCCATCGACCGTCGAACACGAGCCCCAGGTATTTCAACCGGGGCTTGATGTCTATGGAAGGGCCTCCTACTGTAAGGCTGACTCTCGGACCTGGTCTGCGCCGAGGGCCATGGAAGAACATGGCCTCGGACTTGTGCAGAGCCACCTCGAGACCCAGTCGCCGGATCCGTTGTACGATTTGAGCAACTGCGGTTTTGGCCCTCAGGGTCGCCTCGCGGTGTGTCCACTCACCGTCTCACCGTTGTAGTCCGCATAATACGTGACGGTGGCACGTATTATCGTGGCGAACTCGCCGCGAAGCACCCAGTCGTAACCGATGTTCCACAGGAACGGCCCTAGGACCGATCCCTGCGGCACACCGCACGACATCTCACGCCTACCGACTCTGGGCGAACTTGGGTAGATGACGGCTCTCTCCGTCAGGTACGCCCCGACTATGCGGCGGAGGTACGGAGGCACACCGTTGTACACGAGCGCCTCCCTGATGCAATTCGAGGGCAAGGCGTTGAAAGCTTTGGAGATGTCCAAGGACACCACCAACATCACCTCGCTCCGAGCGATCGCATCCTCCGCCAGAGCAGTCACACGTATGATGGCATTATACATGTGACTAATAATATTGACGGAATTATTTTATAACATTTTTTTTGACAGCATATCCTCTCCCTTTCATTGTGTACAACATAATAGGATGTATTAGTTTTAAAATCAGTATAAAGTTCATCAAAGACGAACATTTTAAAAGGCGAAGTAAGGTGTACAGAGATCAAACAAACCGTTTAAACATTAATTGAAATAAGAGATGTACGTAAAAAAGCAAATCTGGATGAGCTTCAATAAATTTTACATGTGTTTGTATTGCCTTAATTTGTTACGCCTGATTGTTTTATTGGAATAGTGCCAAAAGCGCGGTAGTATACTTACTACTCTAGTATAGTATTCATTTATTAGTACTTTGTTGAAATGTTGCATATGGAAAGTTTTTAGTAGGTATTGGATATTGTCTAGTATCGCGGTATATTTGAAATAAGAAAAATAAACAAAATTGGGCGTTTATCTTCCGACGCAAATTCTACGAGTTTGTTTTGTGTTATTGCAATTTAGCATACAATATTAGCAATTCAACTTCATAGATCGCGGCGCGTGTTCAAATAAAATAATTTATTTTGTAAATATGTCAACAACGTATTGCAATATGTACTTATTATTGAAGTGAAAACTTCTTTAGCGGCGTTGGATGGGTGTAAAATGTTAGGGAAGCGTCAAGATTAGTTGACCTTTGAACCGTAACCGACGACTGACGTCATACAAGATTAGGCACAGACTCTATTTTGCAAGTTACGATAGATAGCGTCGTAGCTTAAACGGTAAGCACTTCGACTGCAGTAAGTCCTTATAGTTTCAGATAGTATCGGGTTCAAACCACCTAGCCTTCTGAAACTTTTTGTGATTATTTTTTCTTTTTGTAATTTATTAATTTTTATGATTATTTTTTCTTTTTGTAATTTATTACTTTCTGTGATTATTTTTTCTTTTTTATAATTTATTAATTTCTACTTACAGAAAATTAGCAGAAAAGAAGTGATAGGTTCTATGATTAGCGCTATATTATAGGTATGGTATGGTATGTTCTTTTTTATCTTTTTCTATGTATATAACGAAAAAAGAAAAAAGAAAATGTTTTCACTTCTGCCGGCACTCCCAGAGTGCAACCCGTCTTTTTTTATCTAGTACATTCAAATTTATGTTTCGGTTGAGTTTCGTTGTTATATTTCAAACTTCATTATTAAGATCTCAAGGTTACTTATTAATTTTCATACTAGTCTATTAAACAACCTATTTTAGTCCAATGCTGGACATAGGCCTCTCCCAATGTGCGCCATTGCTCTCGATCCTCCTTCCACATCCAGTCTATCTATCTATCCGCCGGAGCGGGAGGTTATGTCGGACCCGAACCGACTGAACCGCACACCGTCTATCTGTTGTTGCGTTAGGCCGAAGGTGAGGTTGTCTTCGACATATCCCTCGCACCCCGGCTGACCCAGGGCCATCTCTCTCGGTCTGGCCCTATTTGGCATCTAGTCTTTCCCTGTCACCTTTTTCAGATCTAACTAGGGCATAATAATCTATTATTAATACCGTTGTCATTTGATGGAAAATTATATAGCTACAAAAATATATAAGTATATATATGTAGGTATATGTATGTATTGGAAATATTTATTTTCATCACACCTTTTCCCCCTAATTGCCGCGTTTTGAAGTTTTACAGACATAATTTTTATGAACATTTACATAATTGTCGATATATTCAATTTACACACAATTTCTCGTATAAAAAATAGGAGTTGAACTACATTCAAAGAAAAATCTTAAAAGAATTTTCAAGTGAACCTATGATACGAGTAAATCCTATCTCGATGTATCATAAAATTATATCAATACATTATGGGCAAACATGTACATTACGGGCTAAACGCGTATTACCAATGTCTTGAGTGGCGTGTACAAATGGCGAATTGACGCATCATTTCGTGGAATCAATTTGGGTCGGCTACAACTGGCCGGTAGTAGGGAACTGCGCAGGCGCATTGTGGGCCGAAGGTCGTCGCTCGCGCCTGCTCTCTGCTCCCACTGGACAGCGTGTCTGCATCTGCACCTACACTGTTAGTGAGCTTTGTAAACACTAGACTACCCTGTAGGCAAGATCGCGGTCACCTGCTATCTACCTAAATAAAAATCTTTAAAACAAATGCTGACCTGTTTAATTTTAACTAACTAATAATAAAAAAACGCAGTCGTACTCACGGAGTTTTGTTTCAATATAAAAACGATTAGTAGATAAACTTCAATTAGTAGTATAACTAAAAAAGGATTAGTTTGTACTAGAAAAACTTTAGCCTTAGACTTTTGACACGGATGCCACATTACGAGTAAAGGTAGGTACAAAAGGCCGGTTTCAGACGGCTAGTAATAGGAGGACCGATACGCTCCGAGCTCCGCTCAGAATAAACGACACAGGTACAACAAGGATTACGCCACATTCATCACAAGCTGGAGTGGTGAGTATAATCTGGCAGCGGGGTTGACGCTCCAGCGACTTCCAGCTGTGGAGAACAGCCTACTTCTTTGTGCAGCAGGGGTGCGTTATTTCGTGAAGCAGCTGTTTCGCCACGAGTAGTGGGGTGACCATCCGAAGTTCACCCACTGCGGGCTGAACTAGACATGGAAGATGAACTTCCTCGACCTCTTCCTCCTCGCTTTCAAGTCAGTCGTCTAAACATAATGACCGAATGATAAGGAACCCAGCACCCCAAATAGTTTATCCACCCCCATTGCTCAAGGGCACCATGAAATATTCCACAATATTCCACAACATTTCACACAACGCTATCTAGACCCATGGTAAGCATAGCTTAACTAGCTTGTGTTATGGAATCTAGAATGCGGATAAACATACTTAGATACGGTTTTTTTTTGTAAATACATACATATTATACATAGAAACACCCAGACCAATGCAAATATACATATTCATGCATACAAATATTTGCACTGAGCGGGGATCGAACCCGCGCCTCCTGCGTAGCGGCCGCGTTCACTACCGCCACGCTACGGAGGCTTAAGTGGCAGACAAGCATGCGGTCCACCTGATGGAAAGTGGTTACCGTGGCCTATGTACGCGTGCAACACCAGGGGCGTCACACTCGCGCGTTCTGTTTCTGTCATTCAGGATTTTTGGCACATAGCACATATTCGTTGTGTCTGCCAGCCCTAGACTAGGAACACTAGTGCTGCCCAGTCAAGGAGTGTAGGTAAATAAAATGAAAGACGACTAAAGCTGTACTTGATTACGTATTCATGGGCTTGAGCTACGCTTCTGGGAAAAAGTCCAAACACAATTTTTCTTTTAACTATTAATAAATTCATTACGGCTTACGGTTAAGGGAAAGCAGATAACATTATTATGCATATAAGCTGCTTCTTATATGGTAACCTGGCAGGTCTTTGTCCTTTTATTTAATTACTACTACTTGATTGGCTTTTTGTCAATACTGTAAAAAAATTGTGTATGTAAATTGTGATTTTTTATTAGAAAATTGCAATTCTATTGACGGCTACGTTATGGAGCAACGTGAGGAATGCTTCGTTACGGGTTGCGGCTTCGATTCCCGCTCATTACCAATATTTTTATGCATGAATATGTCTATTGTGCAGTGTTTCTTTGCGTAGTTACATAGTATTAAGTTTATTTATTCGCCTTCTGGACAGGCTTTACCAGAACTTATTTATTTATTATTAATTATTACTTACATAACTTCAGGTTTTCTTATCCTCGAAAGATTGAACGAGCATGCCCTCTCCCAGTGTGCGTCATTGCTTCCGATCCTCCGCCTTCAACACCCAGTCTGTCCCAGGAACCTTTTTCCGGTAGTCAGTCTGGGGCTTCCTACCTTCCGTTTACCTTCTCCGTTTCTACTCTAAGACTCGTATCACTATTCTATCGATATACTAATAAATATATTAGAATTACCTTATAAAAATGCAATAGATTAAAACTGAACTTCCATACTCGCGTTCCGCCCTCGCTTCGCACGGCTGCAACATGACTCGTTTTTCAGAATGCATTAAAAAAATTCGTAGTAAATAATCTTATAACTATGAAAACAGCTTATGAGTATAAAAACCGCTTAACCGCGTTGCATAGTTTAAGCGTAGAGAATGCGGGCAGCGACTTTATTTTATCTAAAAGTACAAATGTTAAAAAGCGGACACAGTTTGTGAGGTTGTAATGGGTGTTCTCCGGATCTACTAAAACGGTTTTAATTATTTTTTTACCAATACAATTTGGGGATATGAAGGAGATATGTCACGAGCAAATTTGAGAAGGGCCAGCTGAACAAAAGGTGCAGTGGAAAACCGGAGCGGGAACAGGATTAGCGGCGGGAACGGGATTGGGAGCGGCAACGGGAAAGGACCTGTGGGCAGTAGCTAGTACTATTTAGGGAAGATAACGCTTCATATTGTTAAGCGCCTTATATTATGGACCAAGCAAATATTATGAAAGACAATTCTTGGCTATGAAGTTAGGATGTAGCTTTCTCTAAAACTTCTAAAAGCACTTGTAAAGACACGAGCTTATTTTCAGAATAATATAATCTAAAAAAGTACTTACCCATCATTTCCCGTGAAATATTAATTTTGCTATTGAATAAGAATTAATAATAATACAGTGGGCCTTATTGCACAACGGAAGGTAGGACGCCTCCTTGCCTGATGGACTGACGACCTGAAAGGGTGGCAGGGACAGACTGGGAGCACATCGGGAGAGGCCTATGTCCAGCATTGGACTGCAATAGGCTAATTGATTGCAATTTTGATTTTCTAAAGGAACCCACCATTATATATATAGATAGATAATTCTTTTTTGTACACGAATAAATTTACAATAGGACAAGTAGGTAGCATGTATACAGTTTAATGTACAATGTTTACTTTAGGCATAGGATAAAGGAAATATGTGTGCGGGTAAAGCAGTTCAGTTCTTTATTATTTACCTACTCGACAAATATTGAACGATGGCAAATACCTAACTATGGTAAAATGGTTATGAATTGGAACCCGGAACTGTACGTCATACGACTAGGGCAGCCTATTTGCCTTTTAAAGGATTTCCCTATGGAAAAAAGATTGCTCATTATCCTATGGAAATGTGACCTGTCTAGCCATTGTTTGCCCAATACATTATTGAAAGCTTTACGAACTCATTAAAATGACTAATTTATACTCACCGCTATTTGAATATGCGAGCTTTGCCCATTTATAAAGTAAACAAGATATTCTTGAAATCATAATATTACCTTTTTTTTTTACGTGCGGGAAATCCCCACGGATACCCACCCCTCCGGAGCCGGAGGGGTAGGTTATGTCGGACTCGAACCGACTAAACGGCACGCCGTCTATGGGTCGTAGTGCTAGGCCGAAGGTGAGGTTGTCATGCGACATATCCCTCGCACCCCGGCTGACCCAGGGCTATCCCTCTCGGTCTGGCCCTCCTCGGGAAGGGGGGGACCACGCGGTCCCCGACTCAACCCCGGTGTGGGGAGGCGCGCATCGTCCTACGATGCGCGCCGCCGCCGTGGCCTGCCTCTGCTAGGGTGACGGACGGCTCCACCCGTCACCCTCAGGCCCGCGCTCATGGGGGGCGGAGGTCAGTTTGCGCCCTCCGACACCCGAGCCGCCTTCGGGCGCGTGCAGCGATGTCAGCGAGCTGTCTCCTTCGCGAGCATGACCTGCTCGCAGAAGGAGGCGCTGGCCGCCCACGCATCCGCGATGCGGACCATCGCCGCGAGCAGGGTGGAGAGCGTGAGCACTTTTACCCCCAGGGCCGCCACAAGCTCCCGCCTCGGCGTCTCAAACGCCGGGCACTCGGTGAGCGTGTGCAGCCCCGAGTCCACGCTCGCGTCGCAGTGATTGCACTCGGGCGTTGGCTCTATACCCATCAGATGCAGATACCGCCTGAAGCTACCGTGCCCGGTGATAATCTGCGTCTGACGGTACGAGAGGCTACCGTGATGCCTTTCTAGCCACTCCCCCATGATGGGTCTTACCGCCGCAATCACGGCGTGCCCTATCATAATATTACCGAAAAGTTAAAATACATGTCATGTTAAGATAACAACTGTCTATAGCATCTCTCAAACCAGAGTATAGGTACTCTTTCTCTTGATTTAGTTTGGCTTTTACGGGGGCGACTGCCATTGGACTCTCCCATCCATTAGAGGCAAGCCTGCGACAGAGTCTCATTCGTCAAATAGCAGGTGTACCGTCTATATTTAATAGGTTTTTGGGTCTCGAAGTAGATTTCGTTTGTTTAAACAACGCCAAGAGCAACTTCACTAAGGTTCAGTTTAAATCCTAATAATCTACTACATTCTATAGCAAAGTTTGCGTCCGGTCCTACTTCTTAAAAATATATAGGTACATGCTAGTTTTTGTCCGCGACTCAGCCCTCGTGGATGTAGGTTATCGCTAAAATAGCGGTTACCGTTATAAATTGTAGCTTATGTGTTATTCTGATGGATAAGCTATTGTAAAGTTTTTTAATTATATTGTAAAGTTTCATTAAAATTCATTCAGTAGTTTTTATGTGAAAGAGTAATAAACATCCTTCCATCCATACTTACAAATTTTCGTGTTTATAACATTAGTAGGATCGAATTAAAGAGAAAAAATTTAATCGCTCTAGGTGGGGTTTGAACCCGCAATCTTCACCTTACAAGGGCAATGCTTTGACCACTAAGCTACCAGATCTCGCCCAAACCAATTCAAATTTCTCTTTCAATATCTGTCTTTGAGGCGACATCTGTCTTGTAAGGCAAAGATCGCGGGTTCAAACCCCGTCTAGACCGATTCAATTTTTTCTCTTTAATTCGATTTGAATATTTAGTATGAAAAATGCCTAAAATTTAATTCAAATTAGTAGGATTTTAAAGAATAATAGTAAACTATTATTCCCGTTAAGCCCTCCAGCTAAGTTAAATTTGATTGTTTGGGAGTGTGTTCACGTCACTAGAAATGGCCAGGACTTCTGTATCACAAAGATACCGACGTGTTTTAAATAACTATGTATTTGCAAGTCTCGATAATGATTACTTGTAGTTTTAGAATGGAACCCCCAGCTGGTCATTAGTAGACTTCTAAGTGATACCGCCCGGTGGTCGTGTAATTGACTTGTAAAAGATGATACAGGTGCTAATTTCCCTGTGGAAATTAGATGTGTCTGGCACAGCAGCGTATACATAATTAAAAGCTTTCCTTTAGTTCCACTACAGCTGGTACTGGTATGACAGATAGTAAAGTACCGAGGATACATTAATACACAAGTACTAGTCTATCTCTAGATTTTTATCATTACTAACAATTAGATACTACAAGCCTAAAGGTAGCCATTGACGATACGTCCATCAATCCAAATGGAGTGGACGTCTTCCAAAATCGTTTCGTGAATGTGCTAAACGTATGCTAATTAAATGGATATCTTCCAGCTTTGGATTTCCAAACGGATTGAAATCCATGCATCCAATCCAAATGGACGTCATCCGTGGCCGACTGTCAATGTCAAAAACGAGCGCCACGCCATTTGGAAGCCGTCCGGATTGTCCGTGAATGGGCAAAACCGCGTCCATTTTTTTGTGATTTTCGTTTCAGTTTATGCTTTGTGTTGACGGCGGATACATGTGTTGTAATTATGTCTACGTCTGCCCGTGACTTTGTTTTAGAAGTAATTGAAAAATATAAATCGCACCCATGTTTATGGCAAGTGAAACATGCTGATTATCACAACAGGGAAAAGAGAAATGCAGCAATGAATGATTTGTTGGCATTGTTTAAAACAAAGGACCCTGACGCCAACTTAGATACCGTTAAAAAAAAGATAACCTCTATGAGAAATTGTTTTAAAAAGGAATTAAATAAGGTATTTATTTTATTCTGTTCATTATAGTAACCTATTTCACTTTAGTATTTTTATTTACTTTCTATAGGCAGAGTAGAATAGCACCAACCCATTACAAAGACTGGGTGTCGTACAAGGCGACTGATGTCTGAGGCGGAACACCTAAAGCCTCCGTAGAACAGAAAACGGGCAGCAGCGTTATCCAAGCCAAGCCAAGCCAAGCGTGGAGATTACGGCAAATTCCTCCTACGGGAGAGGCTCATGTCCAACAGTGGACTGTTATGGGCTGTTGATGATGATGATAGGCAGAGTCCTGTTCTAAGAGATATCTGAGAGACAAATGAAAGTACATATATTTAGTATTCCCATTCATTTATTTGGTTCCACGAATATGTATATATTTTAGTATAACTATGTTCTGCGAGAACTAGGTGCTTAATTATTATATTCGAATCAACTTTGTATTGCGTTACAGGTTAAAACGTCCAGCAGATCTGGTGCAGGAACAGCAGATATTCATGTCCCTAAGCTGTGGTACTACAGCGAATTGCTCTTCTTGGCAGATGTGGATGTACCAAGGCCCTCGAGATCAGTAAATTCAATCCTTGATGACATGCCGTTTGAAGATGCTGAGGTACATACATACAGAACTTACGTTACTATGCTATTTTATCATATTGCCATGTAACACTGCCTTCCCCGTTAAAATATTGTACGAAGGCTTCTCTTACATTTTTTGCATTAGTGCTGGCATTTCTATTTGTAACATTTAATGGAGTGAGCCCGATGGTAGCAGTAGTTTCATCACTATCAATATCGAATGCATTGTCTGTTGCATAAGGGCAGTTTGATTTACGAAGAAAATTGTGAAGGAGACAGCATGTTAAAACCACTAGATCTATTCTGTCCAAACTTAAGTTTATAGCAGAATGGAAGATTCTGAATCGGTTTGACATTATACCGAATACATTTTCTATTATTCGCCTAGCTCTTGACAACCTATAATTGAAAATTTTTCTTTCTGTGGTCAGAGCCGCTCTACTAAAAGGCTTCATAAAATCAGTTCTGAGGGCAAACGCTTCATCCCCTACAAATACAAAGGGCAATTTAGTATTGCTGTTTTGACAACTATCATCATTAGGGATGTTCAGCTCCTTTGTTTGCAATTTTTTGTAAAAAAGCGTATTCTGAATGGTGCCTCCATCTGAAACTCGGCCATTTGTACCAACTTCACACCATATGAATTCATAGTTGGCATTTGCACACGCCATAAGCACAATGCTATTGAAATTCTTGTAATTCCAAAAATATGAACCACTGCCAGGAGGGGGTATAATCCGTACATGCTTTCCATCAATAGCCCCTAAACAATTAGGAAACTGCCATCTTTCTTCAAAGTCCTTTGCTATTTTCCTCCATTTTTCTTCAGTATCTGGCATCTGTAACAAAAAAAAATGTTTTACAGGTCAGCAACGATGAAAGTGAAGACACAGCATCAACCAATGTGCAATCTCCACTATCACAAAGTAGTACGGCTTCATCATCAAGATATCAATCACGAAAAACCAAGGCCCAAGCGGATGATATTCTAGAAAAAATTGCTAAGTAAATGGACGAACCCACTCCACCTCAACGGGCGAAACTGGAATACGATGCGTTTGGAGAACATATTGCGGAAAAGTTAAGAAATTTGCCGACTATGATGGCTATATACTGCCAAAAAATAATTAACGATGCGGTATTTATGGCTGAAACTAACAATTTGACCATGGACTCGCACATTGTACATAATTCACAAGTATTTTTCAGACCACCAACTCAAAACCGCGATGATTCGATTATTCAACAATTCAATTCCAACAATGCGTTACATCAGCTACGAAATTCACAAATAACACAGAGTACAAGTGACCATAATATATTATATGACGCATTTGTTGCCGCTATAGGCCAAACACCAGAAAACACTAATAATATAATAACTGATGTTGCAGAGTGAAGTTATAATTTACTTACTTTAATACACTTATATAATAAAAACTGAATACAAATTGTATCATTTACTTACCTTCATATAATCTTTCAAAACAGTTATTATTGCCTTACAAGTTTCAGGAATAATAACTCCTAGGCGTTGTGCAGAAATTACTGTTGAAAATTTCAGATTTTCATACGTCATTCCTGAAGTTAAAAAGCGAAGTGTAGCACATAGCCTCTCATGGGGACTTATAGCTTGTCACATGTTAGTATCTTGTTTTTTTATTATTGGTGTCACAAGTTGCAGTAATTTGAAATAAGTCTGTTCGTCTATCCTCAAGTAATTTCTCCAATCGCTGGGTTCTAATGATAATTCAGACAATAAGTTGGTATGTGTAAATGTACTTCTTTTTTCCAACCACCCTTTCATCCATTTTCTCCTACGTCTTTTCTGTATTTTTATCGAAATGCACACTGCTGTTGCCACCGTTAAAAAATCCATTGTTTTGTTCCGTACGTGTTACTTGATAGCGTGCAATATTCGAAGTGGCGGCGGCGCGTACGTCCAAATGGAAGTCAGTCAATGTGCCCATAATTTGGAGTATATCCATTGGGAATGCGTCCATTTGGAAATCTTCTAAATGGATGCATCGTCAATGGCTACCTTTAATTGTACTAGTCTCTGTTTTGAACTAATTGTGCTTTATGATGACCCTCATTTTGGAAGTCTACCAACTTATATCTTGGCCATACTCTCTTTTTTATGCTACTACGGGCTTATACACTGCCATTCATGCTTTTCTATCATAACTAATAAAATAATATTATAAATTTCCAATAAACAACAATTCAGTAAAACGGTTTTATTAAGGAACATTGTATCTAACACTAAAACGGATCATTGCATTGGTCTGGGTGTTTCTATGTATAATATGTATGCATTTACAAAAAAAAATTGTATCTAAGTATGTTTATCCGCATTCTAGATTTCATAATACAAGCTAGTTAAGCTATGCTTACGTTACGGGTAGTTGGAGCCTTCAAAAATCTAACAATAAGTCGAACTGCAATGCTTCGATATCGCCTGTGGAAGTCAGATGGCAGTCGCTTAAATATCGAAGTTCAGCCAAATCCGCAGTTAGACTGGTAAAGCGGAACCAAGCGGACCCCAGACTCAAAGTTGAAAGCTTAGGATGCGACTGGGATTAACGCTAAGAGGAAGAAGGAGAAACAAAAGCCTTTGTGGCGTGGTTTCTATGTATTTTTCCGGTGCTACGCAGTAGGCCATTTGTATGCTATTTGTATACAAATATTTATATACTAGCTTTTGCCCGTGGCTCTGCCCGCGCGGATGTCGGTTATGAATCATAGCCTATGTCCTTTCTCAAGATCTAATCTTTCCCTATACCAAGTTTCATCAAAATCGGTTCAGTGGTATAGCTGTGAAAGCGTAACATACAGACAGACAGACAGGGTTACTTTCGCATTTATAATATAACTTGGTGATCCAGCGAACTTCGTACCGCCAGTATATTTCCGCCCGCGTGGCGTCAGATCCCGTTGCCGCTGCACCCTCTACTATATTAAACATGTATTTTACATACTTGAATCACTCTATCTATTAAAAAAAAAGACGGGTTACACTATACCTACCTATAATATAGCGCCAATCATAGAACCTATCACTAATTTTCTGTCAGAAGAAATTAATAAATTACAAAAAGAAAAAAATAATCACAAAAAGTAATAAATTACAAAAAGAAAAAATTAACACAAAAAGTAATAAATTACAAAGAAAAACACAAAAAGTAATAAATTGCGAAAAGAAAAATTAATCACAAAAAGTGTTAGAAGTCCAGGTTTGAACCTGGTACTATCTGAAACCATAAGGACTTACAGTCGAAGCGCTAACCGCTATGCTACGAAGCTATTAGTCGTATTTTGCAAAATAGACAGTCTGTAATATTGTATGACGTCAGTCGTCGGTTACGGTTCAAAGGTCAAGCGATCCTGACGCAAGTTTTTTTACCCATCCAACGCCGCTAAAGAAGTTTTCACTTCAAAAACCACATCAAAATCCGTTGCGTAGTTTTAAAGATTTAAGCATACAAAGCGATATAGGGACAGAGAAAGCGACTTAGTTTTATACTATGTAGTGAAGTATGAATGGATGGATATGGCTATTTGCTTTGGTCTGGTCATACCTTGGAGAGCATTTTAAGCCGTCAGTCCCGGTTCCCATACGAACATCTACGGCAGCCGTTACGGGTAGTTGGAGCCCACAAAAGTCCGACTCGTCTAACTGCAGAACGGAGATCAGATGGCAGTCGCTTCACGGAAAATATCGAAGTTAAGCCGCATCACAGTTAAACTGGAAATTCGAACCCAACTGACTTGTTCCTTCGGAGTGTTCCTTCAACTGAGTTGGGAAAAGCCTCAGAGAATGATGACATATAAAGCAGCAGTGGGGCAGTGACACATCGTCTACTGCTGCAGTTTGCAGCTAGCTACGCACTTATACCTTTATCAATGGTAGAAGATACTGATTATATATATTTAGTGATAACTATTGTCTATCGGCCGTGAGTTGAGGTACTCATACGATCTTTTTAGATTGCTCGTCATAGATTATTTCTTATTGATGAGGAAGAGCCCTAACATTTCCACTTTTCTAAGCAAGCGTGCAAACCGTGTGATTGTAAGGCCAAAATGATGTTACCACTACTTTACCAAACGTTAATACTATAAATCATTGGAGTTGTTATTTGCGGTATATAAATAGTACCAACAAAAGCTTTTGCTAAACATAATAGATCTTTCAATATTCGCGTGCGTCATAATACAACGTTTGACCGAAACGAAAACTTCCACACAAGCATGTTTCATTACAAGTTTTATTTTATTGAATAGATGTTTAGCTTTGGCAAAGTGCCTGGCGTAGAACACATTTCGTATTTACAAAGATGTACCTGTTGCAAGGTAAGTTGGTTAAGACTGGCTCTTGGCTCGATGCTAAACATTAATGAATCATTTAACGTTGCGTACAAAAAGCACGTTGAGGTGTATGTTTGTTTCAGTTTTAAATATTTTATGGGATTTACATTATGATTTACGTCATATCTTAGTAATAATATTACTATCATCAACTATATTTCACTTAATATTACCTACATGTGCGCTACATGCAACTTCTTCTTGTTCTTTTTAATCAAGGTATGTAAAGGATCCTTCAACTTTCGGGGTCAAGCCAACTTCACCTGATGGTAAAAAACGGATGAGGCGTTGGCATAGGTATATCCTCTTGGAATTGGACTGGAAATGCCGACAGACCAATAAAAAAGTAATATCAAAACCTAAAATTTTGGATGCAACTGGGCAATCACACTTTTTTTCCAGTGGTTAGTGACAGAGTTGTACAGCCCCTCTAGACAAGTGGCAATTCGCTAGCCGGGGTTTGGTGGATTATAATGACGAATATATGGGATTTGACGTATATGACAGTCGTTAACGCATGTCAAATACGTCAAATCCCATACATTCGTCATTCTATTCCATCGAACGCCAGCTAGCGAATTGCCGCTTGTCTAGAGGGGCAGGTCGCCCTTCCCGGAAACCACAATGACAATGACAAATCCTTTAGCTTAAGGTTATGACAGAAATTAGCCCTGACAGATTTTCAATTCAATCCTACCTTTTATGTATATTTATATACAAATCTAAGTTACTATTCCTGTATAGGATACCTACTTGTATAAGTTATTGTTGAGAAACATAATAATAAGGCATCAAAATCGACAACTAGGTATGTTAGACAGTAGAATGTGACAGGTATTGTTTAATAACAATTCCTACATGTTTGATTGAGGTGTGAAATACGTATTTTGTTGCAACACAGTTATTACCTGATAATGTCATCTATTAGATTGTTACTTAGTTTCCCGATAGTGAGAAACGATTCTAGCTATTATTGGCATTTGATTGAGAAGCAATCAAATTTCAATAATATCAGCTAAATTGTTGATTAACTATGATATTTTATAAAGTTCAAGTTTTTCAAGAACATAACAATGTTTACTAGTTCATAATTTTTTTATTAAATTTTATTTCTGTACTCTTATCGTACTCGTTGGTGGGTACTGAATTATTATATATTATCACACTTTAACTTAGGAAATAACAAATAATTGGTGCATGGGCCCCATCAGGAGCTTCTGGGCTAAACTGATCTCACCTGTAAGCCGGAAGAGTCGCTCTTAGAAGTTACTGAACACTTAACTTTACATAAGAACTTTATGCAATTTCAATTTCATATATAACCATGAAATCCAAAACTAGTGGTCCTTCCTGTATTTACACTATTTACATTCCTAAATATACGAAAATGATAGACGCTTGTAAACAAACGGACACAAGTATTCCGTGAATGTTAAATTATACAAGATGGAAATTGTTGGCATGAACAGCACATTAATATTGCGTTTTGAATTCAGCTCTCGATATGAGTTCGACAAATATTCACGCTCCGTTAAAGGTAAACGATTGCTTTGTTTGTGGGTAGCATCATTGCTTAAAGATGGATGAGACGCAACAAGTGGATAGATGAATAGTCACGGCGTTTACTTCGAATCAAATTGGGTCCTAACCTTTGGGGCCCGAGCTCTGTTAGTGCACCTGCTAAAAAACGAATAAGACGCTGGCTGTAGGTCCCGGAAAAGTCAAATATCTATCAAAAGCAGTAGACGGAGGCTTCCAGGCTCCGAGGTGCAAAATTTGGATGCAACTGAGAAATTTAAGAATTCTATGAGGATGATGATAATACTTACATATTTCGAATCGGACTAGAATTGAAATAAAACCACTTTTTAACGGAATCTATCACGATTTATTTGTTATATTGATTTTTAAAGCGACGATTCGGCTACTTTTCAGCTGCCATGTTCGTGGTTTGACTAAGGATGCTAAAAGTAGTCGAAACGTCGATCTAAAAATCGGTTTTATATCAATAAGTGATATTCGCGTAAACTTTAGAAAATATCGGACTAGTAAGTTTCACAAAATTTGGAACAATTTCTTTGCTAGAGAGGAGCTCTAATTGTAAGGTTTAATGACATGATTACGGAGTATTCCAATGATAGGTAGGATGATAAACTAATATGACAGAAGAGAGTTTGTTAATAAATTCTTCATAGTGATATCAAAACTTTACAACATCCAGGTGTACTTTTATAACTGAAAAGCTAAAAATAAACCATTGCAATTTCCGTTTACTCAGCTTAAATAATAATAGGTATGTCGGACCGCTCTGGCCGCAACAGGTGAATGGAACATGGTTTCAAGTGAAAGATATTTAGGAACCAATAAACTTGATTGATTATATCCTTATTTTATAACTAGCTTTTGCACGCAGCTCCACCCACGTGGATGTCGGCTATCGCTATAATATCGGTTATCGTTATAAATTTGTAGCCTATGTGTTATTCTAATGTAAAAGCTATATTATTGTTAAGTTTCATTAAAATCAATTCAGTAGTTTTTACGTGAAAAAGTAACAAAGATCTATCCATCTATTCATCCATCCATCCATTATTTATAAACTTTCACGTTTATAATATTAGTAGGATATTAGGAAAACTTGCTGGTAAAAAAATAAGAAAAGAAATTAAAAGAAAATCCTTGGCAGTATTTTACCGTCTCTACCATGGTGCATATTCTGATAGCCCTTCCAATTAGTCCCACCCTCTCATTTCATACGCAGGACAAGACGTGCAGGGCTTAGATTTCGTCCGCATATGGTGCAGAATATTCCATCAATAACCAAGCGGTTTGGTGACTCTTTCCTTTGTCGCACCATTAAGACCTGGAACTTCTTGCTAGCTCAAGTGTTTCCTTCTGCCTACAGTCGCGGGTCCTTTAAGCGGGGCGAGCAAAAGCATCTGATGAGGCCGTCAAGCTTTAGTGCCACCATTGTTAACATGATACGTGCTTGTAATGGTGACCCTCTTTTCTGAGACTTTGCCTTCAGCTTGCCATCGGTGAATTTGAAACGTCGCATTGTCGAGCAATGTGTCCTGCCAGTCATGATATACGGCTCTGAAGCTTGGACTCTTACCAAGAGGACAGTCCACCCACTAATACTTAAAGTCTAAGATCCCAAGCGGTGCGATCGCACCGCGAGTCTATTGTTTACCTATTGTGTCTATTATTATATTTATTATATTAAACTTTTGATTCGGAGTTTGATTCTGTTAAGGCGCCCACTCACTAACAGTCCGCCTGCAGTCCATCTGCAGTTCCTGATCTGTCCGGCGGCCTGCAGTCCTAAGCCGATAGCGCCCACACACTAAAGCGATTTTGGCCTGCCGGCAATTCCCTGTTGTCAGTTTTGCGACCACACACTAGCAGTTGCGAGTCGTCAGTTTTAGGTCGTACGATCGCCTGACGGTAATGGTCTGATATCAGTTACATAGACTACGAAAAAGTGCAAGCGATTTTCGACCTTATTGACATTTTCTTAATTACATGTTTTTTCGCATAAATAAATGCTGCTGATCACGAATATAAGAAAAAAAACTATATTTGTTGTGATGTCAATAAGGTTGAAACTAGCTTGCACTACGTTATTCTTATATAAGTACGTGCTAATCATTGTGAGAAATAGGTGTTAGCCATTTTGAATCTAATGGACTATGTGCATAAGAAATATAGACGATTATGTACAAAAAATGAATAAAATCTTAGTAAAAAATAGTGATGTAGGTACATGTCATCATAATGTTATTACTTCAGACAAAAGAATAAAATTAATTCACTGTTTTATTCTAAGTTTATTAGGTACGTAAAAAAGCTGACACGAAACGTCGATCGACAGGCCGCCGTTCGACATATGCTCGTTCGCCCTGACGGCCTAGGACTGTCCGGCTTAGAACTGTCCGGAATCGTTCGGCGGCCACACACTATCGGATCGTAGTAGTCGTCAGTCCAAAATCGTTAAGGAAACTGTTAGTGTGTGGGTTATTGCGATTAACTGACAGATTTATATCGTCCGGTAAACTGTTAGTGAGTGGGCGCCTTTAGAAACAAATTCTTTAACTACTGATGTTTGAGAACAGAATAGAACATACACTGATCAAATTGATGATGTATTGAATAATTAGCTTTTATTCAAAAATACTCGGTTAAATTTAAAAATACTTTCAAGTTTTTTGTTATATTATTACTAAGTTTATTGCATCACTAAACCCTAATGCATGTTGTAAGCATGGCAGGCTAGACGAAGTGTGAAAATTTTATGTGAAAAGTAATAAAAATGATAACAATATCTAAACTATAGGTAATAAAACTTACATGTTTTCATAGACTTTTTTAAGATTCGTATTTACTATCAATAAATCTTGTTTTTAAAATTCACTACTATGGTCGTACTGAGCAAGAAGATTACTTAGTTTTGAGAATTGAAAAAACCGCCATCTTTATATAACAGTTAAGTAGGTATAGGCTAAATAGTATCTATAGGATATTAGTATCCTATAGATACTATTTAGCCTATACCTACTTAACTGTCACACTTGGAGAATTGAACCCCGAATAGCTTCATTCGTCCATCAATATGAAGTCCAATAGTAGAGAGCCTCAAATTTAAAACAGCTAAGATTTTGTAAGAATATTAACAATTTGAGTGCTTTCATTACCAAAGTGTCATACCATTACAAGACCGTGTGGAGTGGAGGATGCGAGTTGGAAGGCGGTCGAGTTGAGGGCCTAGCCTTAGGTGCAATGCCCATATGATAATAATTTTTATGGAGTTGAAAATATAGACTATCAGACAAATAAACAATCTTTGAAAAAACGTATGAAAATACAAGAAAGACTCTTTTGTTTTACCAAAATCGGGAACATGAGAGAGTAAAGTATCCTTACTCTTCTTGATTATTAAAGTATGATGCTGCATTTACTTAGCTGCATATTTATAGGAATTATTGATATAGTTTGATATAAATTCACCTTGTAAAGGAGGCGTGGCAGGTCATCGCGGTGTTATATGCACGAAATATTTTGCGGATGTAAGTTGTGAGATACAGCGATTTTTCCTAAAAATATTGTTTGAGGCTCTATTATACATTCAGTTATATCTCAGTCATCATCATCATCGTGTCCACGTTAGACCAGGTCACATAGAGTTCTCACCTCGAAATCAGAACTCTGACTACGAAGTTGAGAATATGGTCGAAGAAGGACAACAATTAGTTTTTTAAAACAGCAAGCTATATTATTTTTAAGCTTATTATTATTACGAGAATGTCTATAAACCACTCTAGTTAAGCGTCATGGCCAACATTCGAAACTAGGACCTTTCTACCGTAATAACCGACTCCTTGGTCAGTAAGTTACGACTATTGCGAGCCAATATGCATCGACTACAAAGTTAAATCCATTTAAAGCAATGTGTAGAAACAGTATGTGAGAAATAATTTGCAATATAATTTTAAGGCTAGGCATTCAAGAATGTCACTCAGCTGAATCATGATTTATCTGAGGAAAAATTGTATAGACGATCTGCTACACTACCTGTGAAATATGACAATGTGTATACAATCTTTTCCCAAGAATACGGACCTGAAGTGTCCAAAAATCATGCGGTAAAATGTCAGAACTGTTTTAAATGGCAATTAAATATTAACTAAGGTTAATTAGCCATTAGCCATTAAGACTAAGCTTAAAACAGTATGCAAGAACACGCATTTCTATACTACTGCGTAATATTTTTAACCGTATCTAAATGAAATAAATTTAAATATAGTTAACACTAGGCAGATGCATTTTTATTCCTGGTCTGAATCGACCCGAAGCAGATATGTGAATGTATTTTATGTCTAACGTTGTAATAATTAGCTTTGACACATAATAGATAAATTGTTCAGTTATTACAAACCTGACTACTGTTATAATCACTATTACTTGTTCATATAAAGTGCACTTGAGTAATGCAGTGAACTTTCAGTTAGGTAGGTATCAATAAAATATTTAAGTCATTACTTAGGTATTTATATGAAGGTCCATAAAATGTGGCAAATGAAAATATTATATACCGAATGTAGTAATATGCTTCCTTAGTAATAGTTCTTGAGGTTGATTCATTTAGAGTGCAGATTAACTAGGTATTCTGCAGATTATCTGGCTGTGTCAGTTAAAGTGCAAAAAGTTGTTTGAGTTCTTGCATTAACTGGGTAATCTGCAGACTACCTAGATAATCTGCAGATTAACGACCAAGAATAATTTTAAGTGCATTAAACAGATTCTTTTTTCAATAAAATATTTTAAATTAATGTTTTAGTCATGAATTATTCATTATAGACTCCGGATGAATTGGAAGGGTAGCCCGAGATCTCGCTGAGACCTCTGCCGTACCCTTCGTGGGTTCCCTTGTGATAATGCATGTCCGGCTACGTCGCAATTGCTTCATTCGTCGACGTATATCGTTCACTGTATTTTCGCACTCTAATGATGTACCATCCGTTTTTCACAAACTAACTAGGTAAAGTGCGAATATGAACTTTTTTGAACTAAAATATCCACTCACTGTCCACTGGTGACTTCCGCTCCGGATCGTTCCTAGTGCAGAGGCTGGCCATCGCAATCCAGCGTGGAAACGCGGCAAGTGTGATGGGCACCTTTGCATCGGGAGCGATCAGGGGTGGGTTATTTGACTAATACAAATAGTAGGTACTAAATTTGTATTTATATAAATTTATATAAAATGTGTGTTACTTAGGATAAGGTATAGATTTGCTTAGCTGGAATTTGGTTATTTAAAATGCGTGTTTGCTTCAAGATGATTTATTTGCGACTAACTGAGGTGGGGGCATACAGAAGCTAGTAAACACTTAGCGATCACATATAATACATGCATATAGACACAACATACCGCCCACCAAAAGGACGTAGTTCTTTTATTAATCCAAAATTCTACTCTGTCAATCCATAAGCTAACTTTAATACAATACTTGAAAATAACCCGAACAAACATGATAATCTAATGATTAACTGAAACCTAACATTTTACTCAGTAGCAATAGGTAAAGGGCATAACTTCGAACAACACCTCTTCACTACATTGCCACCGCTTTTTATGCTGTAGACTCTGGTAAAGCCATCTTCTCCAGGATGTTTCTCTACAACACGACCCAGAGAAAATTTTCCAGGCGGTAATCCTTCGGTTTTTATCAAAACAACGTCGCCGATTTTGAACTCCTCAGCTTTCTTTAACCAAATGGGACGTTGTTGCAATCGAGTTAGGTATTCTTGATGCCAACGTCGCCAGAAGTCGCCAAGCAATTTTTGGGTGTATTGCCACCGAGATAAGGTATGAGTCTTTATGTCTTTGAAATCAGGTGACGGTACAACGATAGGAGCTTCGCCGATTAAAAAGTGTCCAGGGGTTAATGCTTCTATGCAGTCTGGGTCCTTGTCATCGATAGGACACAATGGCCTAGAATTGAGACAAGCCTCAATCTGGCACAGCACCGTGGTCATTTCTTCATATGTGAGATTAGTGGTGAGCACGCGTTTCAAATGGTATTTGACAGATTTTACACCCGCCTCCCACAGGCCTCCAAAGTTCGGTGAGTATGCTGGTATGTAATGCCATTGTGTTCCTTCCAGTGCCAAGATGTTCGATATGACACCGTCAAAGACCAGATTTGCTTCCTTCCATGCGGCCATTAATTCTTTGTTGGCACCGACAAAATTTCGGCCCTGGTCACTCCATATGTCACTGCATTTTCCTCTTCTAGAAACAAACCGCTTGAATGCAGCGACAAAAGCTTCGGACGTCAAATCACTAACCAGCTCAAGGTGCATAGCCTTGGTTGACATACATATGAACACGCAGATGTATGCTTTCTGAGTTCTAATGCTTCTTCCCTTAGACATGCTGATTTGAAATGGGCCTGCAAAATCAACTCCGGTATGTATGAAAGCTCGAGCAGGAGTTACTCTCGCTTTAGGTAGATCACCCATTAGCTGCATCCTTGATCGTGTTCTGAGTCTAGCACATACTAGACACTTGTGTATACAGGATTTTATAAGTGCCTTGCCTCGAATAACCCAATACCTTGAGCTTATGTAACTTAACATAAGTTGAACGCCACCATGCAACGTGTGATTATGTGCGTCAGCGATAATCAAAGGCACCAAATCGTTTTTGTTTCCCAGTATAATCGGATGTTTAGCCTGTTCCTCTAAGTTTGCGTTACGAAGTCGACCGCCCACCCTGAGGACACCATCTTCATCCAGGTAAGGATTCAAGGTTTTAATTTTACTTTCTCCTTTTACAATTTTATTTAATTTTAATCTTTCTATTTCATCTTTAAATTCTTCTTGTTGTACTAATTTAACGCATTTCATTAAAGACTTTTCTAATTCCTCTGTAGAAAAACCTTGTTCCGTGTTTCTTTTAAAATTTAAAAATCTTCGACAATAGGTAATCACTTTTTTTAATTCTCTTAGATTATCGAACTCTTTGAATTGTAACTTTATACTTTCTTCATGTTCTATTTTTAAATTTGATTGTATTTTATCCACTTTTCTTTCTAATTCTGTAGACGTGTTTTCTTGTTTTAATCCTATTTTTGTTTCAGAGAGCCAAGCTGGGCCCTTCCACCACAAATCGGACCTTTTCAGGTCAACTAGCAACATGCCTCGAGACCCAATGTCTGCAGGATTTTCTTCAGATGAGACATGAAACCACTGGTTGTTGTTTACATTTTCAGCGATCTCCACAACCCGGTTCGCTACAAATGTTTTCCATTTGTGGGGATCGCCAGATAACCATGCAAGTACAATTGTTGAATCCGTCCATGCATAGATGTTTGATGCAGGTATTTTCATGGCTTGTTCTATTTGCTTAAGCAACCTCGACAACAACACCGCTCCGCACAGCTCTAATCGTGGTAAGGAAACAGTTCGTAGTGGTGCCACTCTAGTCTTTGCCGCTATCAGTTTTGTTGACACCGAGCCATCTTGCATCTTTATTCGGACATAAGCCACTGCTGCGTATGCGCGCGTGGAGGCGTCGCTGAAGCCATGAACTTCAATCTTGTCTAAATCCATACTCAATGTGCCAAGCCATCGATCAACGTTTACTTCTTTTACTTCTTGAAAGTCTTCACGAAGAGTAAACCATTCGTCCGCCAGCTGTTGGCTTATTTTGTCATCCCAGCCAACCTTTTCCAGCCATAGTTTTTGTATCAGCATTTTAGCTAAGATTAAACTCGGAGCAATCCATCCCAGCGGATCGAACAGTTTTTGCATGTCCGATAGGATTGTTCTTTTTGTGACATTATCTGGCATCACTGGTAAGTTTATTTTATATTGATACTGATCTGTTCCCAGATTCCAAATCAATCCTAGGGCTTGGACAGTTCCATCTAATTTTAAATCGAAGTGTACTCGAGTTGTTCTCCTGTTGGCATCTATAGATTGCATGAACTCGGTAGAATTGGAAGACCATTTTGATAATATGAAGCCACCCTTTTGCAATATATAAGAAACTTCTTGAGCTGTTTGTATTGCTTTCTGTGCAGTGTCATCCCCAGATATCAAATCATCCATGTAGAAGTCTGCCTTGATAATGCGTACAGCCTTTGGATGATTTTGCCCTTCATCTTCAGCCACTTGATGAAGAGTTCTTACTGCTAGATGGGGTGCTGATGCTGTGCCAAACGTGACACGAATCATTCGGTACTCTTTGATGGGGTCTGACTCTTCTTCTCTCCACAAAAGGCGTTGATAGGTATCGGCGTCTTGTTCTTGTAGTAAGATTTGCAGGTACATCTTTTGTATATCACTTGCATAGCAGACGCAATGTAATCTCGATCTCATAACAATATCTCGAAGGTCATCTTGCAGTTGAGGACCCACAAGCAGTTCATCATTGAGAGAGAGGTGATTCGAGCCTTTAGCTGAAGCATCAAACACGACACGTGTCTTCGACGTTTCCTTTTCGACGCGGACAACGGCGTGATGAGGTAAGTACACCGTTTGGTTTTTCTTAGTTTCTTTTTCAGGTATTTCTTCCATATAATTTGACTTTATATATTCTTGCATGGCCTTTCGGTAATCTTCTTTGAGTGTAGGTGCTTTTCGAAATCTTCTTTCAAGTTGTAATAATCTTTGTCTTGCTATTTCTTTTGTGTTTCCGTTAGGCGATAAAGGATTATCGGTTTTAAAAGGTAACTTTACTATGTATCTTCCTTCCTTTGTTCTTGCATGAGTGTTTTCATATATTGTTTCACATAGTTTTTCTTCTCTTGTTAACTTTCTTTTCTTTTCAGTGTCAATTTCCCAAAGGGATTTCAACAGGTTGTCTACTTCTATTTGCTGATGAAGGACCAGAAAAGATTCTTCTTTTAAATTTGTTTTAATTTCTCCAAACAAGATCCATCCCAGGTTTGTTTCTTGGGCACATGGAGAACCAGGAGGACCTTTGATTAATTTTTGTTGCACGATTTGTGCATACTCTTTGACACCCAGAAGCAAGTCAATGGAACCCGGTTTGTTATAGTCCGGGTCAGCCAGGTTGAGTCCTTCTAGGTGTGGCCAGTGAATGACAGTAACAGCTTTGGAGGGGATTCTCGTGGTCAACTGTTTACTCATGACGTATGCTCGTATGTTAATCTCGAAACTTGGATTCCATCGAGAACCAATCCTAAGTTGGACCACGTGTTCGATGCTCGTTCTTGTAGAACCCACCCCAATGATATTTCCTCTTGCTGTTTGCCTGTTTAGTTTGAGCAGTTGAGTCGCCTTCTCGCTGATGAACGAAGCCTGCGAACCTTGGTCCACTAGCGCACGTAGAACAACAGTGTGATTATGTTCGTTTCTCGCTAAAACTGTTGCCGTGGCCAGTAGTGCTATACTTGTACTTTGTTTGGCACTGTGATGCGACGCGATCGTAGTGTTGACTATTTCCTCCTTCTCTTCTACACTAGGTTGTGATGTCTTAGGTTGTTTAGAGTCTTCAGTTTGTCCCGAAGAAGCAGAATATTTATTTTGGTGTAGAAGAGTATGATGACGTCGCTTACATATACGACAGGTCATTTGCAATTTACATTGATATGCAGAATGGCCTGGTACCAAACAATTAAAGCAAAGTTTGTTTGACTTGACGTATTCAGATCTCTCAGCAGGTTGCAGTTTAGTGAAATCCTTACAATGACATAAAGTGTGTTTTTCTTTACAAAGCACGCATGTTCTATCTGCCGACGATGATGCTGTAGTTGCTATAGCAGTCACAAGGTGTGAACGTTCTTTTATTGGTTTGTCACGGGTGCCTGATGCTGACGTTATGAGTTCCAAGGTACGGTATCTTGCTTGCAGAAATTCCTTCAAATCATTCCAAGTAGGTAATTGATCTTCATCACTTGTGCTAGAAGATTGTTCCCACTCTTTGTGAGACTCAGGGTCCATTTTCTGTACCACAAGAAAAATAATTAAAGGATCCCATGAGCTCGTACTTATATTTAAGTTTTGTAAGTTGTTCAAACAATCCGTTGTAACGTCTAATAAATTCTTGATTTGATTTGCAGATTGAGTACTTATTTTCTTCTGATAAAATAACTTCTTTAACACTGAATATATAATCAATCTTTTATTTCCGTACCTTGATTTGAGAACACTCCATGCTTGATTATAATTATTTTGTGTAATTTGAATAGGTTTTAATAATACCTCGGCCTCTCCGGTGACACTGCTCTTCAAATAGTGCAACTTCTGAACATCACTGATTGCTGTGTTTTCATGTACTAACGAAATAAATAGGTCCTTGAATGTAGGCCAATCTTCATAATTCCCACTAAAACTCGGCAATTGTATCCTTGGCAGCCTAACGAGTTGATCATTATTCATACTTTCATACGAGTTGTTTTTCGATGACACTGACGTAGAAGGCGCACGCGCTGCATTTATTGTCAACAAAAGGTCTTGCAAATCGGCCAATAACACAAGATACAAGTCCTCGTAAACAAAGAAATCTTCGTTAACAAAGTAGGGTATAATTTGTTTTTGTTCTTTCGGCGTTATCTTGACTAATTGTTGATGAGTTTCCCTGAATGTTGTCCAATATTGTTCTATACATCTGATTCTTGCATCCACGTAACCTTTTGTCAACCTGGTTTTAGGACATTTCTTCAAGTTCAACTGTGTTTTTTGTAATAACGCAGCTGTGTCTTCCAAAACATTAATTAACTGCTCAGTAGTACTCATCGTTCGTTTTTTTGTTGTCAATATTCATTAATCCCCTCTGGAATGCGGCTGGCTATTGTTCGCGCCGGTCGGCGCGCGGTCGCTCAGTAACTTCGATAACTTATTTATTTGCTTATTATCCGGCTCGATTTTGACCACTATGTTACTTAGGATAAGGTATAGATTTGCTTAGCTGGAATTTGGTTATTTAAAATGCGTGTTTGCTTCAAGATGATTTATTTGCGACTAACTGAGGTGGGGGCATACAGAAGCTAGTAAACACTTAGCGATCACATATAATACATGCATATAGACACAACAATGTGATTATGAATTGTACCTAATATTATTTGTAAATTATTATGTATTTTATAGCGGATAAACGAGTACTTCCTTGCTGAACCACTCACAACAAGCCAGCGAGGAGATACTCGCCGTCACACTAACGCGTGTCCGAACGCATTTTCATGAGACTCTGGCGTCGGCCAATGAGAGAGCAGGACGCGATCAAGCAGTCGGGTAAACAAATGTCGAACCTTATGTGTGAATTGTATAACAATATTGTGTTAATAATAAATATATCCATTTCGTGCATCAACTGGACTCCTTTTTGGCATCACCCCGACTACAATTTGACATTGAATTATGAAATTGATTACTAAAATATCACACTTTAACTAATCGTATTAGTTAATCTGCAGATTATCTGGTTAATGTACACCAGCCCCTCTAGACAAGTGGCAATTCGTTGGCCGGCGTTTGATGGAATAGAATTACGAATGTATGAGATTTGACGTTTATGACATGTGTTGACGACTGTAAAATAGGTCAAATAAGTCTATTCCATAAAACGCTGGCCAACGAATTACCACTTGTCTAGAGGGTCTGGACGGATTTTGTACTCTAACATGCATCCTCATTGAAAATATATAGAACTCGGATCCCAGAGTTATATTTTCGTAGTGTATTATTATGTTATGATGGATATAGTTGTGTCACGATCCTGTTGGAAAAATCGATGTATTGATTTTGAGGTCGGCCTCGCCTTATGTTTAAATACAATCAATGCATGCTGATTTAATTATTATTTATATTTTATACGATTATTGATGCACTATATTGATTTTATGTTTACTTTATTTTTAAAATTAATACTTACATAAACAATTCGATAATGAATTATTAGTAATCTAAGTAATAGTATAAATATCTTCATTTCACAATCATTTTATTTGCTTTCCAATAGAGATATTGATACAATGTTATTTATACAAAACGGGGTTATTAATGAAGTGCAATTTTCATGATTAGAATGATATATGATACATAAATTAATAAAACTCGTCAAGAAGTGTTAAAAATACATTTCAGTCCACTTACTACTTAATGAATTGTCTTTTTTACCCGACTACGGCAAAGCAAAAGGAGGGTCATAAGTTTGACCGATATGTATGTATGTGGGTATGTTTCTCTGTTCCCACATAACTTCTAAACTGCTGATCATATATTCACAATTGAGGTATCGTTGGAAGCGTCTCAATTGTCCGCTGGTTATAGGCTACGTGACGTCACATGAAATTGAATATGGCGCCCTCTAGACGACATAAAGCTATGAACTAAAAAAAAAAAATTTAAAGGATATCGTGTTTATTATCAAATGAAAGCTCTTGATTAGTATGTTTCAAAAAAATATATATTATTAGTTATTGCTCGCGGCTTTGCTTACATAAATCGAATTTTGAGTATAATTTTCCATAAGATTACGTCTAAGAACGTTGTTTTATGTTTAGACGTTCTTTCAGAACGTCTAAACAACCAAATTTTTTTGATTAAGAAATGCCCTAGAATATATTTTCAAATTCAAAATCCCGAATTTGAAAATCTCGAAACTTAGATTTTGATACGTTACGTACGATGGTAGGCGTTCTGGTTTAATTTTTATAGTTACTTTTCACAACGGAGTTAGTTTTTTTTTCATGTAGCTGCTATATTTTTATCAAGTAACCTAACACGAAGAGTATGGCGGTGGTCATCCACATACTCTTCTGTTTTATATATATTCATGTCGAGGTACGCAATGTTCACGCCCGCACTATGCGACTTGGATAGATTTTTATAACTATCCACACAAAACCACCCAAAAATCTAGTTTTCAGGATTTTGAACTACGGGATTTTATGCTTCGAGTTTTTGTACTTTGTAATTTCGGCTGAACCGTGATTTATATGAGGAAAAATTGTATAGACAATCTGCCAACCAACCTGTCAAATTTCCAGATAAATCGAGGTTCAGCTGAGTGGCATTCAATACGGGCCTAATTGTATCAGAAACTACTTAGAATACATGATGTGCTTTGTTTCTGGGTATCGAATAGGTTGACAGATGTATTTCTATTTAAATAATTTTACCGACCAATGCCTACGCTATGCATACATGTAGTCCGAAAAATTTATCATAATTTGATTAACTCACGCATATGGAGGCTTAATGTCATAACAACACTGTCGCCGCGTCGTCGGCTAGTGACATGTTCATAGATCATATACCTACAGCTGACCTCTTGTAATTTGCACCCGGCTCGGCTAAACAACAATACGAGCAAGGTGAAGCAACCTGCCGAAAGGGCAAATATGGCAGATATAAAACGTGTAGATACATCCCTGCAGTCTGTATTCCGTCTCCGGCGCCACACTAGATTGTATTGATACTAACACCTCAGATACAACGTCATGACGAAACTGGTGAGGAATTGTATTTTATAGACCTATTGTTGCTGTTATCATCTTCAATACACGCATTGTTTAGCCTGTCGGATACCGAAAAGGATATTTCGTGTTGAAACAGGGTTTCCGGTATTTTCAATAAAATTATATATAGGGTGCACATGTGAATACATTTCAGCCTTAGGCACAGAATAGATAAGACGGTCTTTCTTTTCTGCCTCGTATTTGAAGGATATTTTTTAAATATATGATTAAAATAAATAAGCAGATAATTCTCACGTTTTCGAATTGGTTTATTTTTATTAATTGATGGGCTCACGTTTCACTTGTAACTTACCTGATGGAAGTGATGATGTAGTACAATAAAACACACTAGCATAGAAGATACTCATTCACTCTAAACTTAAAGAAGATACTAGCCTTTCCAACTAATCTAAACAGTCAGTAGTTTCATGAGCAGAATTTTAACCGGGGAGCACTTGATGGTGCTACGGGGACTACGGAGGGGGCACGGCATGGGAGGACGGTAACTTCTTAACCACTAAGCGCTTTCCAATGTAAATTTGATTGACGTGTCTTTCATTTAATTTTCAGATATTTGCCTGTATTGCACTAGCAGGATGCGTGAGCGCTGCTCGCCTAGATCACCTAGTACCATCAAACTACGCCGGTGGCAGTGGCGGAGGATTCGAGGCCACGCCCTACCACTTCGAGAATGTTAACAACGGCGATGGGAACTACCGCTACAGGTAATGTCAAGTTGAATTGCATCCTCGAATTGAACGTTTATTGCTTTGAAATTGATTGCCTCAATTATCTACATCGTAGTGCAAAGGGCAATATAAGGTCATAAATTAAACATTTGTAATTTAGAGGTCATCTTATATCACGAAGACCTCCTGTGTGGCAACTTATATTTAATACATAGGTACATTGCTCTTACACACTTCATAAGCTTCCTTTACTGTCATTTTTCCTTTCACGTAAGCTTGCTGGTTTCGAGTGCTTCTGAACAGTTATTTTAATTATTATTAGTGGTTCTGTGAACATTAGACCTCGCGAGCACCCCACTTTGCCACATCTTATGGTAACCTCATCTGGTATAAAAAAGGTGACGTGGAGTTGAGCCCCATAGATCTTAGTAAGCCCCAAATACATCAATTTCACCATTTTTAATAATAAATGTTGTATTATTATATTTTTTCAGTTATGATACTCCTGAGGGTATATCAGCGCATGAGAGCGGTTCACCTCGGGCAGCTGGCCCCAAATACATCAATTTTACCATTTTTTAATAATAAATGTTGTATTATTATATTTGTACAGTTATGATACTCCTGAGGGTATATCAGCGCATGAGAGCGGTTCACCTCGCGCAGCTGGCCCTGAGGGTCTCGCAGTAACTGCTGAGGGAGGGTTCTCTTTCCGTACACCTGATGGCCAGCAGGTCCAACTCACATATACCGCTGACGAGAACGGCTTTCACCCAACAGGATCTCACATTCCTACGCCACCGCCCATTCCCGATGCCATACTCCGCTCCCTTGAGTACAATAGGCAGAATCCTTCTCCGTGAGTTCTATCCATAAATACTCATATTAAAATTACTAATAACTGCATTAAAATACTCTCAAATACTGAAGCAAGCTAATCTGAATCGAACTCGCACTCTTTTTTCAGACTTGCGAAATAAACTGGTCCGGATACTGTAGATTCCTAGTTATAAAATGATTGTATTTTATTTAAAAAACAAAGCTATTAATTTATATAAGTTAACAATTCAAGGTGGCATAGCAGTGGGATGAGGAGCTAATATTGTGAGCCATACTCGGGCCTGGGACACTTGTCCAATAAATGTTAAATGTTGACTATACAATAAACTAGTTGGGCTTCCATAATACTATAGTGTCTTAACATTTATTATATTTTCAGTGATAGCGGCTCTTTCAATGGCGGACGTAACTACTAATGAAGGAAATTGAAAAAAAAGTTGCCGAACCTCATATACTTATGGACTGTGATATCGAGATAACGTTACGCTGTATTGTTCATGTAAATGTAGATATTTATTAAGGCCATGATGTTTTTACAAATAAACAATCTCAGATTTAAAGTATTATCTTATTAAACAACACATTAGTTATGATATTATTACCTTAAGATTTTCTTCAAGAAATTCTTTTGTGCCTAGGCTAAATCGGCTAAACAACGAACGGGACTCTGGCGTAGGTTACTTCTCATGGTTGAGACCTTAGACGGCTGTCACTCCCGGAAAACCAAAGCAAGTTTTGGGCGTAACCGAGAAATCGCTAAAGACAATTATAAATTAGGCATTACTTTCGTAAGGCTTTTTTCAATTTTACATGAGTCGCGACGTATGTAGATTGGCTTTAAGTATTGTAACTTAGGGCTGTAAAGTCCCGAGAAAAGGAAATTAATGTTCTCTTTGTACTAAAATGAGTATCACAATAATGGGACTATAGTCCAGGGTAAAACAAATGCTCAAAACTTGCAGTGCTTTAACTGCTACATAAGACAGTCGTAATGGAATGCCTATTTATATAAACTTGAAGGTCTTTTTTTATATTTTTTCGTGCAGAAACGTCCCCTGGCTTTCACCGGAGTCAATGATGAGGTGAGTATGTCGATAGATCTTTCTGGGCTCTCCATCGCCCACCTGCTGAGGCATGGGAGAGTTATAGCGTCCTCTTGTTCCTTTTGAATGCATCACTACATCGCAATTGAAGTCGGTGGCTTATTACGTCTTGATACAGATTTACAAATGATAAGTGATTGTAATTTGTAATACATAAATTCATACTTAACGATGATACTTGATTCTTAGTACTGAAGTGGTTGATAACATGGAAATATTTAAGTAAGTACCAAGACCCAGGTTTGAACATTTAATTCTTTTTCATACAATCAAACATTGATCACTACAGAACCCGTAAATGTAAAATTCGCGCCATCAAATAAGTCCCGCGGTAATATTAGGAACTTAAAATAACGTCGCCGCCTCTATGTTGATTGGTTCGGGCTATGACAGGTAAAGTTTAGAGTTGCCAGCACATATTGTATGTTGTTTTAGTGGTAATTATTTTGAGGATAGCCTGAGGTGATACGGCGGTGGAGGAGCTCAAATCCAGCAATCATTAAAAAGTGTATTGCTGAGAGGATTCACAACATGATCCAAGACCGTCTCTTGATACACTTTGGCTGAAGTTTTAATTTCTTTGTCATCACAGACGCAGCAAGATGGCCACGTTTTACGTTTACAACCATTTGAGCAGCTTCTTTAGAACTATGAGCATTCAGTTTATCATTTTGCTTGCAGTGCAATTTATGCGTAAATAGTCATCTTCTATACGAGTATATCTATATATATCACATTTTAACGTTCTAATGTTGGAAACGCGCGAGTTTAAGAAGTTCTGCAGTTCAATTCAACTACTAAAATATTCATATCTGAAAAATAAAAGATTAGTCAAAATTAAAAGACGATACTGGCAACATTACATGTCGCGATAGCTACGTCGATGGCTTAAAGGTCTTGTAACCAAGCCAAAAAACTTAAAAAAAAAATAGCTACGTCGCGTCCGAGGCACTTATTTCGTGGCGCGTACTGTACTAACGAATGACAATTTAATTCCTTTCTTATCTTATCTTGTTATAGGGGTGCGTGCTTTGGAGCTATCGCGGACACTTCGACCCTATTGGATCCTTTGTGTCAACCCCAACCTGGCCCCTACGTTTGAGGAGGGATAGCCCTCTCTATTAAGGTGGCTATTCCTCTTAATTGTAGATGCCTGTGTAATCCTCTGGTTTTGGATAGCCCTTCCCGAGAAGATCCATACGATGTCTTCCTAAGGCGTGGCACTCGCACAGTATGTGTTTCATCGTTTCATCGCCCTCCTCGCAGTGTCTGCATTTTGCGTCGTTCATGATACCAATCTTGCTCAAGGTGTACTTTGTGCAGTAGTGGCCAATGAACGCTCCTATTATTTTCCGGATTTTGTCCCTGCTGAGATTAATTATTTTATTGCTCAGCCTTCCTAATTCATTATTTATGAATTCTTTCGAATGTGTTAGGCCTGGTCTGGTCTTCCATTCTTTAAGCTGCCTATTCTTGGCCTGTTCTGTAATAGCCCTCTTTAGTGTGGCTTCAGGGAGTCCAACAAATGGTTCTGGACTTATGGGTATTTTTGCAGATCCTTGTCTGGCTAGATGATCTGCTTTCTCATTCTCTTCTATCCCCTCATGGCCGGGGACCCAGATGAGCCTCAGTTTGTTGGCTCTGCCAACCTTATTTAGGCTTTTTATGCAATTCAGTGCTATTTCTGAATTTAATTTTGGAGAGCTTAGCGCTTTAATGGCTGCTTGGCTGTCACTGAGAATATAAATTTCCTTTTCATGGGTATTTCTATTTATAATCTCCTGAGCGCATTCTATTATAGCGTACACCTCCGTTTGGAATACGGAGGCGTATTTGCCTAGACTAACGCTTATGTCGCAGTCTTCTGCGTGTACTCCTGCTCCTGTGCCATCTAGCGTCTTGGAGCCATCGGTGTACCAGATTTGTCTTTTACCTTGATTGGTTCTGAGACCTTGTTTCCATTCCTGTCTAGTAGGAATTGTCACCTTGTAATTCCTATGAAGTAATAGTTTGGGCTGTTGTTTGTCAGACCTCATTTCTAGTAATTCCTTCACTAGAGTCACAATCTGACGTACGTCAAAAGAACATTCTACAGTATCGAAACAAATCGATCTTCTTATTCTCGCTCTCTCACTCTCACCTGTTAAATCAAAACTGTACAAAGTTTAAAATTGATAGGATATAATTGAATCGGTCTAAGCGGGGTTTGAACCCGCGATCTTTGCCTTTTTTTTATTTTTGACCACTAAGCTACCAGACTTCACCCTAACCTATTCAAATTTCTCCTTCTATATCTGTCTTTGAGGAGACAGTGGAGCATCTACCGACATTCTTACGAACTGTCGAAACCGATGAATGATTTTTCAATAATTGTTAAACATTGATTTTTAACTACTCCGCCCATATAATTTGCATTACATTTTTAAGCATTTTTAATGCAAAATATTCAAATCGAATGAAAGAGAAAAGATTGAATCAGTCTAGGCGGGGTATGAACCCGCGATCTTTGCCTTACTGGGGCAATGCTTTGACCACTAAGCTACCAGACCTCACCCTAACCAATGTAAATTTCTGTCCTTGTGTCCTTCTATATCTGTCTTTGAGGCGACAAGTATGAAAAATCTTGAAAAATCATTCATTGGTCCTGATAGTTCGTAAGAAACTCGGTAGATGCTCCAATGTTACCTCGATTAAAAGAAGATCGGTACTATCCCAAAACGGACAAAATGTAGTGTAATGCAGAATGATATAAAATTAAAGGTAGTATATACAATCTGCAGTTAATTGAAAGACAGCATTTCTTCTGTGTAAGTATAATTAACCTAATTTATTTTATGGTTGTATTTATCAAAAATATTTCTAATTTCTATTACAATTTTGGTATTTATTCAAGAAAATTACTGAATGGAACAGAAGCCAAAAGTAAGAAGATGACAACATACCATTAATGGGTAATGGGCGGGTTGTAGTCGTTTTAAACTTTTTTAAACACGTTTATCATCAACTTTTAGTAAATTACACCCAAAATATCATAATTATAAAGTAGGCTAAACCGTCACGGGACGTGTTAAGGAAGAAATCAATGCTGAATTTGAATGCTCCAAATCGCTAATTATAACACGTTTTACACTGAAATACCTTCATCAAATAATGTCAAAGTTTGTACTAAAAATAGAGTTTAAAAATATGTAGGGACTGGTAAAATTACATTTTGTCATGCAGATATTTATTTTTCATAAAACTTGGAAAAACATATACGTCCTCTAAATCAATGCACTCAAGCTCTCGCGGCTATCTCTCTCTCTCTCTCTCGTTCTCTCTAGGATTTTATATTTGCAGTGTAAAGAGTACAGACGTCGCACTTCAACCCAGCCTTAAAAGGAATTATTAACAAGTGAAATTATAAAACACAAAATAATTTTCTTAACTTTATTAATACTTCAAAAAATAAACAATACTCATGTGCAATATAATAGGGATAACAACTTAAGAGATCATTTAAAGATATTATCCATTTCAATTTCATCACACAACGTGGACAAAGCAAAAAAAAACGTTCGGTTTGAATCGTACCAAGACAATGAAAAATTATGTTTCAAACATAGTCTTTTTGTGGTTCACGTTTTGTAATAAGGTGGAAAAAGGTTAATACAGTTCTGGGCAAGTTTGTTCTGAGGGCCACAAGATGATATCTATTTGATTACTAGTAGTTGTATCCATGTTGGTATCGTTGACCTTGGTAGGCACCTTCTCCACTGAAACAAAAAACAATTAAATACATCTTATTTCCTTCGAAGTTGATGGGGACATTAGCCTGCTGCTATCTTCTCTGCTTACTAGTTGCAGGACTTGAATACTGTATTATGGATCAATAAGTAGTAACATGACTTCATTCTGCATAAAATGGAAGCGCTCTACTACTATACTAGTAATGTAGACTTAATTATTGATAGTATTTACTCAAACACTTAAGTGCTTGATGTTTTCAAATCCTATTCATTACGCCGAAAAAGCGACTTCACTGAAGAAGTAACCGACGATGTTCTGCAGTTATATTAGGCTTATGACAATGCGATGTGGAATGTTTCCTTTCTAAGAACTTGAGTGATATATTGCGCGGTCGTCACCACCACTGCCGTTATTGCTATTTCATACAGAGATAGTAAAAATAAAAGGTAATATTGAAATTAATTCATGACTTATTAACCTGTTCCTTTATGTCCAGGCAATCAGAGGTAAAAACCCCGGAAGTAAGGGCACTCATAATGTATCTGTTCCTTTATGTAAAAGTCTAAGTTTGAAAAGTGTACCAAAAATGGAAACTTATCCATTATCTAAAAAAATCTTGCACCAAACTAAACTTCTTCCCAATAGGTACGTAATAAAAATATTCATGTGTACCTAATGAGCAACTGTAAATAGGGTTAGACAAGGAAATTTAAGCCTAGACTTCTATTCGCCGCGAATAAAAGTTTTGTGATATTATCAGAACTACGTACCGAATGTATTATATATTATTGTAAATTAATTATTGCAATATTCTGATAATGCCAAAGATTTGAAATACTTACGATGACGGGTGTTGTCTGTTGAATTCCAGGGAGCGCAGGATAGCTTCTGGGATCGGTGGAGGGGTGGGAATGTGTGAACCGACTGGATGGAAGCCATGCTCATCAGCGGTGTAGGACAGAGACACTTGCTGGCCATCGGGAGCGGTGTAAGAGAAGCCTCCTTCAGCAGTTACAGCTGGACCTTCGGGGCCAGCAGCGCGTGGTGCACCACTCTCATGGGCTGAGATACCGTTGCCGGTTTCGTAGCTGAAAATTTTAAGAAATTGGAGTTGTCAATATACGAGGTATAGTGAAGCTCTGAGAAGATAAAGTACAAAGACGATCATTATGAAGCTTAATAAGGAGAAATGACACACAGACACAGAAATCATACATAGGATGGTAGAAATTCTACCACACCATTTACACGCTCATCCATACATTTTCATAATCTCATTATAACGACTCCCTCCTGCATTCCACTTCATGTATCACGATCAACCATACATATAATGAAAATAACAATATATGTATCCTCGCAATATGTGCAAAAAATACTCTAAAATATGTACCTGACGACCACTGTGTATGCTGAATTGACAGAAGCAAAAATTTTACTCACTTGTATGAGTAAGTGCCGTCTCCGTTGTTTACATTCTCATAGCGTAGTATGGGGATATTTGCACCACCACCGTATTTCCCAGTATATGCAGATGCCGAGGCACTGCTGAACGCGTTTGCATGGACGTTATTGTATCCAGAAGATCCTTGATAGTTGTTCAAATGTCCTGCAGATGCGATTGTAAGCAGGGCCAATGTTGATACGAGCTGGGTTATGAAACAGAGTGATTACTTTCAAGTCTACAAGTCATACTTCAGAAGTAAAATTAGTGATACATACTTAAGTGTGATTAACGCTGAAACGTGTACTTAATTTAGTATCATATTCGGATAAAAAGTAAGCATTAGTCTAAGGTATTCCAGAATGATAGGTACTCAGTCCTAAATCTCGCTTTATAACTAGATCTGGGGTCAGATTGTATTTAAGATGACAGTTGAGAGTCGAATCACAACTAAGCGTTGCTCTGGAATACGGGCCTAACCGGGATCATATGACAATGTTAAGTGGTATCAATTACGTTCTTTTAAAACTTTTGCCAATAGAACTGTGCTTATCCAAATTGAAAAAATTGATTTAATTATCCACTGACTAGTTACAATCTTATTCTATTCTACTTCAAAAGAAAATAAATTAAAAGGAACGCATTTTTTTTTTTTGTAAAGATCCAGAATCATGAAGAAAATTAAAAACAATACTAGTATTTACTTTCTCAAACAGTACTAGTAGCAGAAACCACTGGTAGTATCCGATAAATCCTTCAGCTAACCTACCACCACTTGAGTTAGCCGGCGATGGAATCCGCAAACTCTCTATTGCATTTCCGCAAAGCACCTATGCTAAACTTTAATTTTTTTATTCACTTCCTAGTAACTTTAATCCCATTTTGCGTATAGTAAATAAAATATATATCGGCTCCTAAAAATAATAATAATCTTACCCTTAAATCAGCCATTTCGATATTTTTTTGTTACGATGTGATTTTTACTTAAGATGGGATGTTACTAAGAATGTTATAGATCGAATGTATCTGCACTTAGATTTGCCGGGTTTTTATATTAATGTAACCCCTCCATTTGAAGCCTTGGTTGATATCGATTAGGGCGTATTCACATTTGTGAAGAGCGTTCGACACATTTGGCATTCCGATACGGTTGCCCCCTGCCGTGGCGATAATAGTAACATCAAATTCTATGTAGAGCTCAAGTCAGTGTCAAGGGTGGACCTGTTACAATTTGAAATTAGAAGTTATTGTATAAATTACAAGGTCACAAATGGAATGGCGTTCTGGGAATATTGTTATTGGAGCTATCTGATGATAGTTTACATTTTATGACGTATTTGTATTATTTGGAAATAATAGAGGCTATTCTGATTCTATTAGTTAAAAATTAACATGTAGTTTGGATTATAATTCAGGTAACAGTTTGTGTCTATCATGGAGAAATTTGAGTAGAATCGTGCGAAATCGAGAAGAAGAAGTAGGCAAGTTGTCCCTAGTCTCCAAAGCGAAAGATTTAGAAGTCATGATTATCGTAGACCCAGCTAGTTTAGGTTAATTCGTATCTGAACGTTTCTTTACTTTGCCTAGAAAAACAGAAAGGCAAAATAAAATTGTACCTAGTTATTAATCTCAAGTTTATATCCTTTTTGCGTTAAAACTAGTAAAATATAATCGATAAGTAGTAGATTATTTCATCTGCAAGTTTTCCTCATAAGAGCATAAAGATTAATTTCTGGATATTAATAGCAATTTGTGTACAAATAATAGATTAAATATGATATTGAAGAAATAAATTGTTTCCTCCAATAAATTAGATTTCGAATTTCAAATTAATTTAGACTTAAACTTAACTTATCAATTTAAAGCTGATCTTCGATGTATTAAATATGAATCACAATAATATTGTTAATAATGGGTATTTGCTTACAAAATCGATTGATCAATTTGATATTTTCCTGCTGTTAGCTAAAAATATTTAGCTGAACTTATTAAATTATGAATGGTAAAAGAGGGATAACAGTTGCGTCGGTTCTAATTTTATCGTTTTTAGGGTTCCGTACCCAAAGGGTAAAAATGGAACCCTATTACTAAGACTTCGCTGTCCGTCCCTCCGTCCGTTTGTCACCAGGCTGTATCTCAAGAACCGTAATAGCTAGACAGTTGAAATTTTTAACAGATTGTATTTCTGTTGCCGCTTTAACACTAAATGATATGATATAAAACGTAATACTAAAAACAAAATAATAATGATAATTAAGGGGGGCCATACAAAAATACAAAAAATGTGAAATATTAGCCCTTTATCAGGCCCATTTTCAGTCGCCGAGCTGGATCTCAAAAACTGTAATAGCTAGACAGTTGAAATTTGCACAGATTATGTATTTTTACTGTAGCTACAATAATAAATATTAAAAATTAAATAAAATAATATTTAAGAGTGGCATCCATACAACAAAAGTATTTTTTTATTTTACCGTTTTTTGCTCAATATTAATAATGGCTACACGTAGACGCTAGAAGTAATCACAAATTATTAAGGTTATATATTTACTTTTAGCCTTTTTTCTGGTACAGAAACCTTCGTGCGCGAGTCCAACTCGCACTTGACCGGTTTCATTTATTTTTAATCATCCACCCAACCTATAATAGTAAATGATTAGACTATTAAACATTATAATGTCACATATAATTTGTCATACAACGTAACTAATTTGTCTAGTCAGTTAAATACCCAATTCTCGTTATTACAAACACTTTTATAACAGTTTCTCTTGTTTTTCATGATCTTCTGTCGCCGGTCTGCTTTAGGAAATTTCTGAAAGTGTGTATTAATTTTTCTATCATCCTATTTATGTATTTTTTTTGTTAATATTAACTATTAACAAAAAAATAATATTTTGAATTAAGAATTCAAAATATTGTAAGAGGAATTCCTACAATACCAATACCGAATGGTATCCAGCATGTATCAGTCACCATTTCCTGTGACATTTTTATGTAATACTTAGGTTTAGAAAGGTGGCGGGCACAACCAGTAGAAAATAAATATAATACCTTAGACTCAGTAAATCCAGTTAAAAGTTTGCTAAGCGAAGAGAAACAAGACTTCACTTTCAAGAATAGATGTGATAATTTTCAGGCTCAAGTAAATAAAGCCAAATTTAGAAAAAGACGGGTAGCACACCGGGAGTATCGGCAGAAGTGAAAACTTTTTCTTTCTTTATTTCTTCGTTATATACAGAGAAAATGATGAAAAGAACATACCATACCAAACCATAGCTATAATATAGCGCCAATCATAGAACCTATCACTAATTTTCTGTCAGAAGAAATTAATGAATTACAAAAAGAAAAAAATAATCACAAAAAGTAATAAATTACAAAAAGAAAAAATAATCACAAAAAGTGTCAGAAGCCCAGGTTCGAACCCGGTATTATCTGAAATCATAAGGACTTACAGTTGAAGTGCTTACCGCTAAGCTACGAAGCTTCTTAGCGTACCTAACAAAATAAACAATCTGTAGCTAATGTTGTATGACGTCAGTCGTCGGTTACGGTTCAAAGGTCAAGTGATCCTGACGCGAATTTAACACTTTTTACCCATTCAACGCCGCTAAAGAAGTTTTTACTTCAAAAATGAATGATTTCAAATAGATTGCAATAAAAACCTGACATAAAAAATGGTTATTACTTGATCCGTTTTCAATAAAGTATATTTTTATCTAGCGCCTTCAACCCAACGTCAAAACCTACTTTTATTCTGAGGTATACTCTCTAGAATCCTAATTCATTAAACCCTCCCAGGGTTCATCTTCATGATCTAGCTATTTTCTATACTTATACTTATTGTGATCGCGTTTTCATTTTGGGCCTCTTTTTCATACCAGTTCCTGCTTTCATTCCTCTTTTACTTTCTTTCTATACCTTTTTTTTTCTATTATGTTACTTACTTCCTGCTATATCTATAGATCTACTTACTATACTATACGTGATAGTGTCAGATGCAGCCAGGAAAAACTAACGTGGCAAAAACAGTACAATGGTAGTACTATTAATTGTTCTGTGACAATGGTACAGTATGGTACAGTATGGTGTAAAATTACTTTTTTATCAGGTACTCTACGAACAAGTTGTCCGTTCGTATCTTCCAAGCAATATGCTAATTAAGTCCATAATTATATACAACTAAATATATACACTCGAGAGCAATGAATCCGGGTCACTCAAAGAATCCAAAAAATCTCGGAAAGTAAGAATGCTAGGTTAATGCAATAAATTGTATTTAATAGACAATTTAATACTCCTTAAATGAAAGTATTAAAACTTCTTAGTTATTGTAAAGTTATATCATAAAAAAACAAATTTGAAAAGGGAACACTGTCGAAGATGGAACTACGAAATTACAGGATTTGTTTTTGCTTTTGTTTGTAATCTGTCATTTATGTTGGTACATAAACCAGGTTGATAGTGCTCAATATTCATTATTCAAGCTGAAATCATGTCGCTTACACTTGAAGAATGCACCAGAATACTTACATTGGTGGAAACCGGCCGGAGTCAGCGCGATACAGCCAGGACTGTCGGTGTGTCGCTGTCAACAGTACAAAGAGTTCTCCGACGTTACGAAGAAACTGGTTCTAACCTACGCAGACCAGGAACGGGCAGAACTAGGTGTACCACAGCACGAGAAGACCGATACTTGGTGAACACCATGCTTCGAAATCGCTTTCTCACAGGAACTGAACTCACAAATCAGTTTCGACGCCTCGGAGGAAGTAACCCAAGTGCATGGACAGTAAGACGTCGGCTTGCTGAATCTAACTTAAAACCCCTTAGACCTGCAAACGGCCCTAAACTGGAGCGTGGCCATCGTATTTCAAGACTAAGATATGCCCAGAACCACGTAAATTGGAGTATTGAAGATTGGTCGAAAGTTATGTTCTCCGACGAATCAAAATTTATGCTCTACAAGCACGATGGAAGACACAGAGTGTATAGAAGACCAGGGGAAAGATTCAAGCAAGCATGCATCGAAGAAAAAGTAGCCTACGGTGGTGGATCTGTACTTGTGTGGGCCGGAATTTCCTCTGAAAGTCGCACAGAGCTGGTGATCATAGAAAACGGCTCTTTAACTAGCGTAAGATATGTGGAAGAAATCCTCAACGAACACGTTGGTCCATTTATGGTCAATTTGGGTGAGGATGCTATATTTATGCATGACAATGCCCGACCTCATACAGGTAGGATTGTGAATGACTACCTTCAAGAGATGAACATTACTTGTATGGAGTGGCCAGCGCGCAGCCCGGATATCAACCCGATCGAGCATGCTTGGGACGAGCTAGGGAGATGCGTAAAACAACGAAACCCTCCCCCAATCACGCTTCCTGAGCTCAAAATTGCTCTCACAGAGGAATGGGAGAATATTCCCCAAAATCGTATAAGGAACTTGGTGTACAGCATGCCAAACCGCGTAAACGCAGTAATGGAAGCACAAGGAGGTAATACGAAGTATTGAAATTCAAGAAAATCGTCATAAAGTTCAAAAATTTCATGTTTCCTATTTTTGTTTTAAGGAGAGATCAGCAGTTTTTTTTCTTTATGTAATTTTGTGTAAATAAAATGTATGGTGACTCATATTTTTTTAACTTTCATTTAAGGAGTATTAAATTATCTATTAAATACAATTTATTGAATTAACCTAGCATTCTTACTTTCCGAGATTTTTTGGATTCTTTGAGTGACCCGGATTCATTGCTCTCGAGTGTATTATATAAGAAAAAATGTACTACAAATATTGGATTGGATATCCATTACCGAACCGTCGCTCATTTATGGTAAATGTTATACTGGTGGTAGAAATTTGATGGCTCAAATTTGTCATAAATTTTGGCCGGGTGGGTACCACTGGGCACGATTGCGAAAAATCCTACATTGCCATCCAATCTCGGTTGGATTGCGTTCAGGGGTCAGCAAGTGCATAGCCGGGCAGAGGGGACCCGTGTCATGCGGTGCTGCAAAGACAATCCTCTTTTCATGACAGTTCACCATTGTTCATATGGTACGTGTATGTCATGGTAACTCTCCCATGAAACTTTGTCTTCAGAGTCCTTTAAATATCATGAAATATCGCGTTTTTTTGATATTTTATTCTACCCTTATAAAGTTTTGTTCTATACCTTGGATAACTTTTATAGTAGAAAAGTATTTGCGGGTTAAATAACTTCTAAAATATGTATTCAATACATACACATTACACATGCGTTTACTGGCTCGACATTTTCCTTTCTTGCCTATTCTTAGGGGTTCATCATTATCTTAACAACAAATTTATTAAAAACTGAAAAATCAATAGTTACCTACTTCATCGAGCACGTCATTCGGAACAAGGTGAGATTGTTTATACTGGAGATTGATGGCACTTGGTGGAACTAATTAGCTATTACACATATTGAAAAATGCACTTGTACTTTTCAACAGATTTCTTTTTATTTTTGAAAATGAACAACACAAAACTTTAAGAATGCCGTGAGGCAAATCCACTCAAAAATTCAAAAATAAAAATAAAATCTGTGGAAAAGTACAAGTCCATTATTCAATAAGCTGAAATAGCTTTGCACATATATTGTACAAGACAAAGACTCGTCCGTACATTGAATATTCATGTCTGTAATGCTTCCAATCAGCAGTAGTTAGTAGTAGTATTCCTTGTTATGCGGTCTTGACAGTTTCTGTATTGTCTTCTGTATGTTTGCAACATTGGAAGTCTTGTGGTGCCCAAACTCTACGTGTATTGTACTGCCTTTATCATTGCCGGCGAAATATTCGTAAAAACCTAAGGTAAAAAGAAATGAAAAGAAGGAACTTTGTAGAAATGAACAATATTAAAGTTTTTTACAACTTTATTAAAGCTTTTAAAAATAAACAACATTAAACTGTAATAAATAGTGATACTTATAAATTATATTGAAGTTTATTTTAGATCTAACTTATTCCGTTATGAAAGCCGCAATCAGTCATCAGATTGATTCTTTAGTAATGTGAACCGTGTTGATAGCGCCCACCATTGTATGCACCGTCGCCGCTGAAACACAAAAAATAATTATGAAAAAAAATACTGCCGGAAATATGATAAAAGATTGTGTGACAGGAAGAAATGTAGTTTATTTATACCACTTAGGTAGCAGACAAGCACACGGCCCACCTGATGGGAAGTGGTTACCGTGGCCTATGGTCGTATGCAACACTAGGGCATCACAATAGTGCTGCCGACCCTGTAGAGACCTTCGAATACCCGCACATTTTCCACAACAGACAGAAACTAAAGTACAGTTTCCTCATTCCCTCCTCAGGTTTATCAGAATACTGAGTTTAAACAAAGTAATATGTAGTTGCAAAAATTTTATGTCCAAGTACAGTCCAAGATATTTACGAGAAGATTGTGACGAGACAGACAGTATTTATTCTTCTAGTGATGAAAGTGTAAAAAATAATTAAGTGTTAGATGATATGGAATCTGAATTCAATATCTGTATATTTTCAATGGCTGTAGTGCAGCAGATAATATTTAGGGTGCGATTAGTATGTCAACATGCCAACGAAAAAAAAAAATTCGCTAAATACCGAAACCGAAAAAACTGTAATTATAAACTTGCCTTGGGTAGGCATTCATTATTAGATAATTAATTATGATTGCACTGTATACGCCCATAAGATAAGAAGCACTGATGCTGTAATTAGGTAATTAGGCAATACCAAATAAGATTTTACGTACACGGTGTAGTAACGAGCCTATTTCTATAACTCTGACTCTGAATGGGTACGTTTAGAGCGTTTCCATATTCATCCGATATCCGATATCGGTGTCGGACGCCGATAGCCGACATTCGATAGCCGACACCGACGCCGAAACAGTACAATGTTTTCACATTTATCACATTTAGCACAGAGTAATTAGGGATGCTAGGGACAAAAATAAAAGGAAATTCACTCACTGACATGACATGGTATTGAATTTGTTGTCTTATATTCGTGATCAGCGTCATCAATTTACGCGAAAAGACATGTAACTAAGAGAATATCATAAAGTTCGAAAACTGCTTGCAGTTGCTGTTTTAGTCTCTTGTGATCCGATATCGGGCCAAAAGAGTGGTGTTAGCTCCGATAACTGATATCGGGACGGAAAATGTGAAAGGGAGTTCCTCCGATATCGGATATCGGACAAAGTGAAAACGCTCTTAGCGTATTATCATAATGCTCCTAGTATAGTTTAAAGCCGCTGGCGGTTACTAAGGCACTTTGCGATCATAAATATCCTGCGAAATGATGCTATACTTGGTGGGTATAAAGGTCAAATGAATAGATTAAGAAGAGCAGTTTTGTAATCTGTATTGTTTTGTAAAAGGTATTCTTTTGTAAGCATAGTATCAAAACGTACAAAGGGCATGTTTTATGTTTTTAAGAATAATTTTGTAACATTATCAGGTATTATTATGTATCAGTATCTTATTTGTATATAATTTTAACCTTGGAATATTATTGGGTTAAAAAAACAAAGATTTGAGGCTTTGTCACAAAACCAAAAAATAATGGAATAAAGTTCAAAAGTACTTACGATGATGGGTGTTGTCTGTTGTATTCAAGGGAACGCAGGATGGCTTCAGGGATTGGAGGTGGGGTGGGAATGTGAGATCCAACTGGATGGAAGCCGTGCTCATCAGCGGTATAGGTCAGAGATACTCTCTGGCCATCGGGGGCGGTGTAAGAGAAGCCTCCCTCAGCGGTTACAGCTGGGCCTTCGGGGCCAGGAGCGCGCGGTGCCCCGCTCTCGTGTGCTGAAATACCATTACCGGTTTCGTAGCTGAAATGATGCATTAAATTTAAGAGTTAGTTCAGCTTTCAATGCAGTTCTTAGTGGACTTTCTGAAATGACCTTTTTGCTTAATTGTCTTACAAAAGGAACTTTACTTTACTTGGGGTTTCCATTCGCAGTGGATTGATTCACTAATGAACATCATCCCAATTTAAAAGTCACATTTAGTAATTAATATTAGGTGCATTCGTGAATAATTTGTTAAAAAAATGTTTAGATTATTTTTCGAGCGGTAGATTTTTAATAATTATCAATAGATAATATAATATATGTCGCAAACTTACTTGTATCTGTAAGTACCGTCGCCATTGTTCACGTTTTCATAACGCAATATGGGTATGTGTGCACCACCGTAGGTGCCAGCGTAAGCATTTGCGCCGAAAGCATTATACCCAGAGGACCCTTGATAGTGGCCCAAGTTGCCTGCAAACGCCACCGACATCATAGCAAAGGTTGAGATGAGCTGAGAAAAAATCGTTTATATATAAATTGAGTAACACAATAATTTTTATACTAATAATATCAATCAATGGCAATTATGTGTTGCGTTTTTTAGATCATATTGTGCTGAGTAATGATAGGTCTTTGATGCATCAGCTGTGTGAAGGTTACCTTTTTCAGAGTAATTTGTGTTTGTTTATTTTATTATTTGAAGTATTACAAAAGATAATGGATAGCTTTTAGCTATAGATGAGAAATTCACGAGTGCATCGACATAAATGTTTTAATATTTTTGCAATAAAAACAGAGTAACAAACCTTTAAGCCAACCATTTCGATGATTATAAACTTAAAATATGTTTTATGAGATTGTTACTGTGCTGTTCTTCAGAATGCTCTTCACTGAATGATATTTGTACTTACACTGCTGTGTTTTTATATTCATGTAACCCTTCCATTTGAAACCTTGCCCGATATCAGTCAGGGCGTATTCAGACTTATGAAGAATGTTCGACACTTTAGACATTCCAAAGCGGCCGCCCTCTGCCGTTGCGATAATTCTTCGCAACACTAAATTCAAAACATGATTTTTTAAAGTTTGCTGCAGAGTCAAGGATGGATCTATTACAGATATGGAACTAGAACATTGTGTGCAAATAACACGGTCATAGTTGAAATGGCTAGCAGGCGGGTTGAAAATATTTTACTGGGTTTATCTGATGGAAGGCACTTTAAATACCGTGATATGCTGGCCAGTGTTTTTTTAGATTTAATATGAATCATCGATTTTCAAAAGTTAAAACTGTTGGTTACCAAATTCAATAATTTTTTTCGTTGTGAGTTTGTCTTGTATAAATTGAGTATAGGTAAGAGCGGAGTCCGATGACCATGTTTCTGTTCAAACCCGTGTACAGAGCAGTTAAGGAAGAAATTGAACAGTTTTATCATTGTAGGAACTTCTTTATTCATTCAGTAACATAATTCAATCAATTAATATGTGAACTTCGGTAGTGATTATATTAAATTTGGTATAACCATAAAAAAACAAATGGCTCAATGGCCTTAGGGATCAATTGAACCACTCAAAGGAGTCTATTGAGCCAGTGTACTGTAACGTCTCAGAAACATCAAATAAAAACTAGCATCAGTCTTATATTGCTAATAGAAATATTCAAACATAGCAAAAGTATTAAAAATTATATGACTCACTCACCTTTGAAAAATATAGGTAATCAAATTCTATAAAAATTGTAACCCATAATTAGTCACTTTTACAGTTCATACAAACATAGATTGCACAGGAACCAGTTTTCACACCTAACGTGAGCCCAATCACAACAGTCAGTGTACTTACCTACACCCTTTGCTCCCCTGGAAGGCTATCTGAATAGGCTTCAACGCACACGAGACTGTAATAAGTATCATCTTCGATGTCTCATGAGGATGTCACAAGCGTCTTTCTTTTCTTCACCTTTTTAATTTTTTTGCAGGTTGTGACTCTTCATCCGACTCTGAGGAACTATTTAATAGTACATTACTACAGAGGCCGGGATGAAAGGGGTTGCCGGCCGAAGACATATAGACGGCCGAGCGAAGCGAGGCCGGATAGGTCTGAGGCAGGCAACCCCATATATCCCGCCGAGGTATGTATAGTGCTTTTCTCAAACATGCCAACGAAATAAACAACAAAAAAATTAAAGATATATTTTTTTTTTAATACGCATAGTGGCAGAGTGTCGATGCCTTTGCCACAAATTTATGTGAAATCGAAATTAAAAAAGAGGACTTTGCCGGCCTAGGCCTGCAAGGTTTGTATGAAATTCCATTGCCGGCCTCTGGTCCTAGCCGCGCCTGAAACGTCATACTTCGCAGCCTATTAAGAGGAACGTAATGTCAATATTTCATTGCATGTTTGAGAAAAATAACTTTCTTAACAGATTTCTTCTTAGACTTTGCTACTTTCAGACCAGGTTTGCTTTTCCTATTGCTCTGTTCTGCAGGGAGTGCCTCTTTCGCAGGTGTATCGGTCTTCTTTGTGTTTGTTCTCTAGGCCCTGCTTTAGATTTGCTTTATATTTGATGGCACATTCATATGCAAGCCCGCGTACAGTCAGTGGAGTTAGTCCATAATATATGGAAGCAAGTTTAATAAGATAATCCTTTAAGATTATTTCTTCATTAACAGAAAAGACGTGCGTTAATATAATTTCCAAACACGTTAGAATCAGAATTTACCTCGAAACCTTGAATATTCATTTGTTATCCAAAGCCGCCTTTCGGATACTCTGCCCATTGAGAACTTCATCTGCGGTATGTTTTAGTTGAAGCTTAGTTATATTAGCTGGATCAGTTTTTCTCTTGTAGGTTCGTATTCTAAAATTAATAGACAATACGATGAATATAAAAGAATATAAATTTAGGGTGTAAACACAGACTTATAGCACACCAACAGAACCATTTAATAGTTTACCCTACCTTACTAAAAATATCGGGGTTTCTTGAACATGGTTCATTTGCCCCCTATTGTTTTGTCTCAAGAGACCCCATTTCGAAATGACTTTTAATATATTGAATTATTATTAATATTTATTATAAATTTATTTCTTTATAGGCATAATTAAGAGATGAAAATACACTTACTTGATTGTTGTAGCAGAATAAATAATAGCGTAAAAAACCAATAATAGCGTACAGCGATGTATTTTACTTTTGGCGCCAAATTATTAAAAACGTACAGGCTCGCCCGCCGGCCGGCAACTAACGTCACAATTATTTGGTTACCTACCCTTTCCGGTTCGTCCCTCATACCAGGCTCCTGTTTATATTGCTGCATTTGTATGCTATATAGCATGGCTCAAGTGGCCCCACGGCTTAAACGACCCCGCCCTGCACTACGTTGTATTTTGCTCTTTCTAAAAATTAAAAATCCTCGGAGATAATAGTTTTATAGGAATCAATTAACCTGCGATCTCCTTAGGTAATCCCAGTATTTAAAATCTATTCATATTATGAAATTCAAGGTCATTTATGTTGCTCAGTTTTCATCTATGTTGTGTCGATAAAGTGACGGTCTGCCTGGACCTGGACTGACAACAACAGGTTCATTTTTTCTTCTAGCCTGGAAATAACTGCTGCTGCTGTTGACATCACGAAGAAATTCAAATTCAAATTCCTTTAATTTGCATTAATGTGGTTATACAGGAGTTATTCAGCACACTTAATTGTCTAACCATCAAGGGTAAAAATATCTCACTTTAAAAAAAAGAACTAAACAAAAGCAAGCGGTGTTGCGGACATAACTTGTTTTAATATAGGTAAAGCTAATGAGCATGTCGGTTTAAATTATCGTCGTAGCAACGAATTATCGTCCAACCGATCTCAGTTTGATAATAAAGATCAATATCATGCCGTGAATTATTATTACTTAAGATGGTTTTGGAAATACAGCAGGGTAGCGATTCCTCTGTGCTTTATTTACAAAATTGTTTAATTTATCTATTTACGATCGCAGTCAAATAACGATAGCGTGACACAAAACAATTTACCTAATCAGAATATCAAATAGTACACTAATAATTGTTGAAGCTCTCCTTCATTATAGGGCGGAATTCATTGAAGAAAATATTCAAAATTACTTTAAAAAGACGTTAAGGAAATGACCATCTGTTGACTAAAATAAATGCAGTTATAAAAAATGAGATCAACGACAGCCTCTGTGTCGTTACGATCCGCGATAGTGAACGCAACTACTACGCAAACAAAAATTCATATCCATGCATACACAAAATACACGAGTTAGCACTAAGGGGGTATCTTAGACTTGGCTAATTTTTAGCCTAGCCTGGAGCATGTTACAAAGTGTACTTATTTCAAGTTAATAATTATGCATCGTCGATACAAGTTTTAATAGTAATCGGTATTTATTTAATACTAGCGATCCGCCCCGGCTTCGCACGGGTGGTAAAAACGTTCCCGTGTAAATCCAATATAGCCTATGTTACTCAGGGTGAATATAGCTTTCCAATTGAGAAAGAATTTTTGAAATCAGCACAGTAGTTTTTGAGTTTATTCATTCCAAACATACAAATCTTTCCTCTTTATTGTCATAGATTTAATGATGGGTTTATGAAACAATGATTTCGTTGGTTATCGAATATCACCGTCAATGGAACTTTACGTTTGTTTAAACTCGTGACTCAAAAAAGGGGCGTATTCATTATGTTAGATTGAAACCTTTGTCTGGCATTTTAAGTTTGCATCCACACATTGAACTATTAGAAAGCCCCTTTTATTAGAATACGTCGGGAATATGGTATTTGTTCGGTCAAGTTTAGCAAACCAGCATGACCTGAAGAAAATTTGTTAGTTCCAAACAGAGGAGCTCCTCGTAGCCAGAAGGCAGTTGTACCAGTATAAGACCTTATAAGCCAAATCAATAACAAGAGTAATAGAGCGGACACAAGGCCCCAAAGCGCAAGCTTTGAACGCCACCGGATTGACATTGTGATGGTGATGAAAACAGCTTTACAGCTTTTTAAAACGTTGTCTTTAGCTACAACAACTTTTCTACTTACTGTTAATTTATTTTCCAACATATCAAGCGTAAGCGGATGAACGATTGTATTCAAATTATGTGTATACAGTAAGTTGTACTTATGCTATTTCGTTACACTTCGCCGTCCTATAGAGCTTCTATAATATACATCAGAAACTTGATGACAGGTTTAACCTTTTGGGTTCATTAATTGGTTTAATGACTCGTAGTGTTGGTTTTGGGCTACTGTAGGTCTCTCTGTGTGAAAAATCCTTTTCTTCTTCTTTTCCGCCCAGTCGCATCCGAGCATTTAATTTTGAGTCTGGGGTCCGCTTTACCAGTCTAACCAGCGGATTTACCTGAACTTCGATATTTTCTGTGAAGCGACTAAAAGCCATCTAACCTGCATAACCCAAAGGCGATATCGAAGCATTACAGTTAGACCAGTTGCTGGATTTTTGAGGGCTCCAACTACCCGTAACGACTGTCACATATGCTTGTATGGCAACCGGGACCGATGGCTTAACGTGCTCTCCGAGGCACGACCAGTCCAATGCAAATACCCATACCCATTCATGCAAACAAATATTCATTTGACCCAAGGCTGCTAACTATTCAAATCGATTGAGATAGGAAAAGAATTGAATTGGTTCAGGTGGGAGTCGAAAGCGGAAGGTATTCCCTATAATCTCACGATCAGTAGCCAATATCTGGTGGGGATTATAGGGAATACCTTTCTAGGATATCAGTAGCTCCACGTATAAGCACCCATGACGGAACACCGTGTTTAGAAGATCTGAATCCGACGTAACCACGTCATTATTAGCACCAAAGAGGTACCCGTATGGAAAGCAGTATGGAAACCCCCACGGGTACACCACCCGTGGGGGTTTCCATACTAAAAACAAAATAGGTATACCTGCCAGCAGGTGACGTTGGCTTGGGCTCCGATGATTATGATGGAACTCTATAAATCTAAATTAAAATAAAATACTTCATATAATTAAGACGTAATATCAAGTCGGCGGGTAACAACAGCAGCTGAAGGCGGGATCTTGTCTGACTTCGCCAGCAAAAGAAAAACATGTATTAAATGTCGATTTAAAACGAAATTAGTTTCATTATTGAATTTAAACGTACAGCGCAGGTATAAAATTACAAGGGAAGACGCTCGCACTCAGGATTTTAAAAGCTGGCGCAATTTCAGAACGATAAACAATTACCTATATAATTCTTTGAGATAAGTATCTGACTGAGTATAACGTGACAACTCAGTTAAGTTAAACGTATTTTTTGCTCGTAAAATCATTATATCACTATCACTACGTTACTCCTACCAAACAGTTTTACACTCAAACAGAACTATTTAACTTAAGACATCTTTATATATACAACACATGCATTCTTATCAAAAACATAACATTTAAATCAATTCAAACTAACTTATAAATACAGAAAAAAACTATGTCACATAATTTAAGAAATAACAATAAACTTGAACTACCCTTGTTAGTTATCCGCTATTGTTTGAGGGGGTTCAGCTGTTCAACCGATTACCAAATGTTGTGGACATGTAATGATGTAAATATATTTAAAAGGAAACTCAGGAAATATGTTTCCACACAGTGATGTCTAGAGCACCGAGGTGTATATTATTATTGTAAGCAATCATAATTATGTATCTCATTTTAGGTGAACTATGTATTATGTTCTTATGAAAAAATAAATTCTTTAAACCTAAATCCAGGTATCCAGCCAATATTTTTTAATAAGTTGAATTAGGCTTTTATGGAAGTAACTATCGTCTTCTCTACTAATCCAAACCTGCACCAAAGTCTCATCCGTCAAAAAACAAGTATCGCGGCTTTCAGATGACGGTGGCTTGAGTCCTGAATCCGTATACATATTAATATTATGAATGCGGAAGTAACTCTATCTGTCTGTTATGTTTTCACTCGCACTGAAGAAATATTTCATATTTTTTTATACCACTGACGTGGCAAACAAGCACAAGGCCCGACTGGTTATCGTGGCTTATGGACATGTGCAACATCAGGGGAGTCACACTCATGCTGCCGACCCTGTAAACACAGAATTTCTGTGCTATCAGTGTAAGAGACAGAGCAAGAATAACCTTTGGTCTTCCCACCAACAGCACAAAAACTCTCCAGTGAGCTCTGGCTACCCTACTCACCGCCGGGAACACAATACGAGGTTATTATGGCCGCGGTATTCTGCAGGGCGGAGGCCCCAGTCGTACTGCTCAATTGGACGGAAATACCGTCGTGTCCAACCTCCTCCTGGTATTGAGATAAATTAGACCATGAAAGAATACTGGCTATGTTTGGTCACGATAACCAATATCCACGCGTGTGGAGCTGCATCCGCCCACGGTGCATTTTGATCGTGTTCCTGCAACCTATGAGAACCTATTTCAGGGATAAAAAGTAGCCTATATAATATGGCTATAATGGCTATAATCTATCTTTGTACTTACCTTTAAGTCAGATGCATTCTACCGAGCATTCTAATGAGCGTAATTAAGTAAAAAAGATCCGACCATCCTTAAAAACTTTCACATTCATGATATTACAGTAGGATAATAAATTTTAAGTAATCACAGATGTACTTAATAAAGTAGATATATAAACAAAAAACTAATTAAGAAGATCATTCACAATAATACGAATAAGAATCAAATACCTAGATATTAAAAATTTATTAATGTATCAACATGAATAGAATTTCTTATGTTCTCATTACAGGCTGTGTATTGACAATAATAAATGTAGCGGGAAATTATCCAAAATGTCACTGAAACTTTAACAGGAAAATATACCTTATTGTAAGAGATATAAAATGTTTTTTTTTAGTTTGTCGTAGCTCGCTACTAAGCCATGATATGACTGGCCATGACTCCATGACCGTGCTCTATTTAGGATAATACCTATTTCGTAGTCAAACTGGCTTTGTGGAACTCACTTTTAGAGATACTGCTAAATAAGCACTGTGGTCTTAATAAGCCCAGGCTTTCCTCTGAATATTGAAGCCTATATAGGATTGATGCTCGGATGTAGAGATCCTGATAGCATTAAAAAATAGACGATATCGTTGACAGTTCTCGAGTGAACTTCGTATTTTTTTCTATAAAAGCTATTTAAGAAATGTTGACATGAACGTGTTCCGTACACGTATACATTTTTATGGCCTAGGTATTATAAGTAGTTATTCCAAGTTAAGAACAAACTAAGATTTGATTAATGTTTATACAAAAAAACCCAGAAAAATCCCATATTTATGCCTCGGATCACGTTATCATCAGAGTAAAAAAAAGAGCGGCACTTCTAAAAGATTAAAATTGCTGACAGTGTGCTGTGCCTAGGGTCTAGAACAAAAAAAATTAAAGCGTTCAACTCATTCAGACACCATGCGTAATAAAAATAACTAAGTAATGTAAGTACTGATGGGGGCAGCCTCCCAGGGTACTTAGTTCCGGTTGGACCCCTGTACTATGCCGCGGGTGGTCATCGTCACCACCGTTTCTACAGATCTCCCTGTTCGGCGCGTCGCCCCGCGCCACCCCCACTAGACTTGGGCAAGACCCACCGGCCCCACTTGTGCTGCAACCACAGTGCCCCCTACCCGGCTGTGCACATGCTGACCCCTGAACGCAATCCAACCGAGATTGGATTACTATGGAGGGTCTTTCGCAATAGAGTACGGTGGGTACTCATTCGGTCGAAATTTCTGACAAATTTGTGCCATCAATTTTCTACTACCCAAAAAAATGGGTAAAATTATGATATGTATACTATAATGAAATAATAGGTGTGTCAAAGGTAATTTGTAAAATGGTCATCGAAATAAAGAAGCAAGAATGGGAGAATTAAGCAGAGTAAATTGCCCGAAATTGCATATTTACATACAGGATTAACCCACTTACTACTACTAGGTGTAATAACACCGCTAAAAAGTACTTCGGAATACCCTCAAATATTTTTGTAAAATAATGAACAAATGTTTACTGTTCTTTGTTTTGCGTCTTTAGTACGTATCAAGCCGTGATTGAGTGTGTCAGATATCACATATTTACCCCAGTATATAAGTTTTTGCTAGCTTGAACTCTGTTTATGATTTTTTTGCAAACATGTCAACAAAAAGGTAAGATATTTCATATAATTGTTGATAATATGTTATATTTTTTTTGGAATTCTATTACCTTCAAGTATTAGGTAGAAAACTATCTACTAATGTTTTGGTAAAATTAGTTTATTTTATGACTTTTTCATGTCAAATTACGATCGGTGTTGTAACACCTGGTCGCGTTATCAACATCTAACTTGTTATATTCGTTAATATTTTAGGCCACGGCACAAAAGACCCTTGAAACTCCACGAAATCATTGAAGAATTGGATAAAAATGACGATGATGCACCGATATAGGTATCGGTGCATCATCGTCATTTTTATCCAATTCTTCAATGATTTCAATGAATTTTCAATAGCGATTTTACCACCTGAAAATGCCAATGCAGATGTAACGGATGAAGATTCGGGGGAGAAGATAACGTAACGGGCATACTTTTGTTCAGCGGTTTTGTAGTATTGCCTCGGCGGTCTATGTACCTACCTACTGGGAAAAGGCGGCAGATGAAGATTTTCCCCTAGTTTACAACGCGATGTCCAAAGATCGGTTCAACTTTATAATGTCGCATTTGCATTGCTGTGACAACACTCAAATTAGTTCTTCAAATGACAAGTTCTGTAAGTTGAGACCTTTGATTGATCTACTAAACAGAAACTTCTTGGAAATGGCTCCTTTGGAAGAAAACGATTGCATTGATGAGGCTATGGTGCCATATTATGGCGGCCATAGCTGCAAACAATTTATACGTGGAAAACCTATGATCCTATGATCAGACCAAAATATTGGGCTGTATCGTACGTCCATTCGTGGTAAGAAGTAGTACTTTCCTCTCATCTGTCACTGTTTAGATATGGCGTTGCACAATGCGTGGCAACTGTATAAGTACAACGGAGGGCAGTATGATCATCTAACTTTTCGTAGAGTGGTAGCAAGAGGTTTACTAGAAACATATTAAAAAAAAACGATAAACGGGGACCTTGTCCCACTCCGAAAAGTCACAGAGAAACTTCACAGTATGACAGAATTGACCATTTTGATTGAGTACAAAGACACGCAGCTAACATGTAAAGTTTGCAAGAAGAAAACAAACTTTATATGTAAAAAGTGCGCAACATATTTGCATCCCAAGTTATGTTTTATATCTTACCATACACCTGTATAAGATTAATTGTAATGTTTCAAGTGTTTTGAATAAATGAGTTTATCCGGCAATTCTGTTTTACTGTAAAACCCTTTAACTAGCACCGCAGTAGTAGTCTGTAGTAATAGTAGTCTATTCTCCGACCAGGTGTTAAGACACCACTCATTTTCCGGCTTTCCTGAATGACCTAGAATTTTTCCAATATTTTTCTAAGGACACTTGAGCTCCATTTACAAACATATTAAAAAATTGTAAAAATTCATGACGCTAAAAAGTTTCAGGAGTATCTGGGTTAACTCTAACCGAGTCAATATATATTATTTATTTAAAACGTTAAAGATTTTACATCTTGCTATGGTCACTATAAGATGTTCTTAGGTTAGATAATTAGGTAACAGCTTTAGACATAAGGTCCCTTAAGTAGGGACTCATTAAATTAATAACCGACTAAGTATAACATGGATCTCACAACTTTTTTACGGTAGAACAACTGAGGCGAGATTTAGTATTTTTGACAAGTATTGTTATTTTTATGGGATTTCATTTACGGAATGATCTAATTTTTATACTAGGTGAACCATCCTGGCCAGAAAACTCGAAACCAGAGTAACAGCTGCTTGGAGTTGATGCGCGGACATTTACTTTCTTAATTACAATTATATTTTTATTATTTTTAATTAAGCCAATAGTGGGCTGTTGTCTTTTCCTACCCCGGAGAGCAATAGGGGTGTGGTGCTTATGTATGTATGCATGTATGTAATATCTTTTTATTTACAATAGTTTACAATACTCATTAATGTTTTTATTTCGTGGTTATTTATATAGTTTGGTACACGCATTTGGGCATAAAACTCTCCCATCTTGACCGCGTATTAATGGCTTAGTTCAAGTTGAGTTCGTCCTTAGTACAGGAGGGAGGATATAAGGTCACGAAAGTAAGTTTAATGAAACGTAGACAGCAGAGGGATACCGCAATCACAATATGCGGTAGTACTAATCTCGCCAACTTTTCAACCATCGGAGGTCGTCTTTGGAAGGTAATTTTTCCTAGGGACGTAACAAGACAGAAGATGGTGGAAGTTTCTACAATGTGTTTAGGATCACAATAGCTTGTGTTGTATGAAGTTGCCGTTATTTAGATGGATTGTTTAACTTTTATGACAATGTGACACTTATGGTATCCTTAATTTTTCCTTCCGGAAATCCGAGCCACATATACCTACTTATTACTATAGGTTAGATACCCTTATAGGCATTTTCATAGTCATATTGTGCGAGATTAACACACCCTTTACCTTTAGAAGTGTGAACATAGGAAAAAAACCATACAGCCTTTACTTAAATTATCAAAAAGATCATGTTGCATATTAAACGGTGCATTAAAATGTTTTCTTGTGAAATGCAGTGGAATACAACGCCTACAAGAGCATCAGCCGTTGTGTATTACTCATTATGTAATCTGATTATACAGAATTTCTGAACTAATCTTCAGTAGACTGTTATTTTGTAAGATACACTTTAAGTTGTACGTTTAGTTGCAATTTAGATGAGGGAATCATAGAGCATACTGCTTCGTTCGCGAGATGTTTGTGATTAAGCAAAATTGTGCTGCAGCGAGATCTTGTTATATCGATGACGTGAGGTTTGAAACCTTATGCATCATTTCGTTCAGATTAAACGTATTCAGATGTGTTTATTACAAATACTTAGCATTCAAAATGCAAGATAAATGTTCTAGATATCTTCGCCAAATATATATTCTTGCTGTGATCTTGAAAGTAATGTCTAGGAAATGAATTCTTCGACTCAAGAATGATATATCCACTCTATGCATATGAACTGCTATAGGTTTAAGCAGACATAGCTTGGATGAAGGAGGTTGTAAATGTTGGAAATGTAACATTTCATGTAACGTTAGTTAGGGTAAATTAACTAAGTACAAATATAATTACCATCAATAAGACGGCGTGTATGTGAATAATTAGTTTGCTCATACTGTTGGGTATAGACTGAATTAATCACTACATTTTCCACATTTTAGTGAGATCTCACGGTATGATTTATGATTTATATTAGCTTGAATAATTTTTAATGTAATAAGGAACATGTTTCAGTTAAGATTATCCATCAAAATCTGACCGTAAGATGTATTCTTAATTACACTTGGACCAGCCTATTCAACCATCACAATGGTGCTAACTCATTGATGTCATAACATATACCTATTGATTTCCAGCGATTTCAATGCATCCGAGATGACTGCTTTCAAAGCTTGCACTTCGGAGCTCAAGGTCCACCCTCGTGTAATTTTTCCTCCTGATGTGGTTTATCTTGACTTTTACGAGAATAATTACCTTACTAGAGACGACGCCCTGCGCCCGAACCTGATCTGCTATCAGTAAGTGTAATCAAATCATTTATTTGCATAACACAGGTACAGAAAGGATGTAAAAGATACATTTTCATAATATGTATAGGTCCGCCGTATTACAACCTCTTCGAGGTGTGCAAATATTACGATATTATTTCAAAGTATTAGGTAATATGTAGTCTTGTCTATACATGCAACATTATAAGTTCTATTAGAGAGCATTCATAATATTTTAATTGCAGAGTTAATGTCAGAAATTTAATAATGTCAAAATGTATTATGGATAATATTACAATATAGAAAATGTCAACTAGATGTATTAAATAATAATCACAATTAGTATATTATGTTACATGCTCATGTCAAAGTTTTCAAAAATGTAAAGAAAATAAAAAAATGTTTATTTAATTTACAATTTGTCTTGGAAGAAGTCCTTTACGTCATAATAACATTTTGAGTTCTATAGCTTTCTTAGTGCCTAGTAGTAGTTATGTTTGCCTCTTTTATGCTTTTTGGTAGCTTATTGAATAGTTTCGGAGCCATGGCGAAAACACTATCATGCATAAGAGTAGCGTTTGACGGACACAAGCATAACCGACTTTTATCTCTTTGTATTCGTCCAGATGCATCAGAGGCCAAAACAAATAAATTAGGGTTGACTTCAACAAATACTGCTACTTCAAGGATGTAAAGTGAAGTGACACACTACAGTTGAGGTTGACTGGGCTATCAAAGATCTTGGTCACCTCCAAGGTCTCTGGTGGCCAGTCATCTGCATACCTAACACCTTCTTGCAAGCTAGGTAGCTAACTAAAAGGGTGCCTGAAGTATTTAATTGAGCAAAGATTGACGTACTTACTTCACACGGAACTATTATTTGTTGTAGGTGAGGAGAAAATAGTTAAGCCAAATTAAACCTTAGTGAGAGCTTATAGTCAAAGGATTTGGTAAAAAAAATGCAAGGGGCATTTCTTCGGCTGTTTTCTTTGAAGCATCATTAAGTCTTGGAATTCTTAACAGCACATGTGTTTCCTTCTTTCTACAGTTTTGGGTCCTTTGGTGTCTATAGTGGTGACTCTCTTTCCTGAGACTTTGCCTTCAGCTTACGTCAGGCGAGGTGAAGTCATACTGACGTATCCTAAGGATATAAAAAAGGGCGGCAATCTGTCGCCGCGTAGGTTTTATATATAACTATGAGTACTGTACTATCAGCGGTGGGACTACGTTTATTATAATCATCATCATCATCTAGACTTAACGAGCATTACTCGCTGTGTCTGGGTTGTGAAATGGTACTTACACTTCTATTTTCTTACTAGTTGAATCAAAGTATTTTGTTGTAGATATTAATTTCTTAAATACTTTGAAAACAATATACAACTCAATTCAATAATTGTACGGCAATAATAAATAAATAAATGACATTAGTGTCCATCGAAATTGTTGCCTGGGAATTGAAATTAGAACAATTTCTTTGGCATTACAGGCTTCACAGCATCGTTATAAAGTTATAAGTCCGTTTTCCAGGTGCACTATCAAAAGTTAATCAGTAGGATGACATTCGTGAAAGGAGAATGAGAATTAGTGCGATATAGTGATAGCTGTACTGTCATCATTTGTGTTCTACCCACATGTTCTACCTCTATACCCATTAAATTACCATCGTTGCGACTTAAAGTCTCTCATCATCATCGCAGTGTTAATATTGCATTCGAGAACTCTCTCTCCTGCCATTCCTCTTGAAGTGGTTTATCTTGGGGTTTAGAGAAGCGACTGCTATCTCTATGTCGTGACCTTACCAATATTTCAACAGTTATCCTATTTGGAGCAAAGACAAAATCAACAGAATAAAAGTCATCAAAATCGGTCGAGCCGTTTACGAGTTGTAATAAAATTGATGTAACGATTTTGTTTACAGGTATTGACGCGGTCGACGTTTCCTAATACATAGAATTCGTGCCTGTAAATTCCTTCGCAACAACTTAACTCTTAATCGATACTTATGAAAAAAAAAACAGTTTTTTTTAAATTTTGTCCTTGAATAATGCACAAGTACAACAATTCACTCTTCAGCTACCTCTTCTACCCATTCTTTAATAGTAGTAAAACAACATTTGCCTAGTCAGCTAGTATTTACAGGTATAGATCTGTTATATTAGGACGCTAGTACTATTATCTATTCTGTGATATTAGGCTTTTTTTTAACCGTTCCTCTTTTGTTGACTGTACAAAGAGCTTTTAGAAAGGATCATTTATCTCGAATTACAAATACCCATCTACATTTAATTAAATACTTGTAGTTACATTAATGATTGGGTATGTCAAATCCATATTTTACTTTACTTTGCTGAACCATTGCACTGACATTATCGCCAGCAAAATGTAAAGTGACATTTGCAGATAGAGTCTAGAGGCCCTGGCTTATTCCTTTTCTGTAGGTAGCTGAAGCCACTTCAATCGAATATTAATTACTTAATAAATTAACCCTACCTGGTAATAACGCGTATGATTCTATACCTAGTACTAGCTGAGTCTCAGTTTCACCCGGGAATAAATTCGTAGAAATATCCTATACTTAACAGGGTTGAATGTTGTAGAAATAATTAGTAAAAGCATAATAGTTGTGGTTAGGGTCCAGAAGGCAGCGTATTTATCGAAGATATTAGCAGAATGGAATCCTACTAATATTATAAACGGGCGGAGCCGCGTGCAAAAGCTAGTATTAGATAAGTAGTTATATGTAGTATGTAGGTATATGTATGCCATTAAAGTACCTAAATATTTCTTCAGTAAAAAAAAAGACAAATATCGATTTCACATAAACATACGTTTATTCATACATCATGCCTATTTACAATGTCAAACTACAATTATTAACTAAATAAATAGAGTGTAAGTTTCATCGTGATATCACAGTCCTCCTCGTGAGTTCAGCAGTCATTATCGTTTAGATACCTCTTCGCTAATTGCCTAGAAATCGCAAAAATATAACATGCTTTAGCACCTAATACACCATCATACATCAAACCATATATCGTGCTATTTAATGAAACATCGGTATACACATCAACGATAGCCTCTTACAGGAACTTGAAATACTGCAAGTTTCAAACTATCAAGGAAATATCATACCATGTGACTATTGATTAGAATCATATGACAGAATAATTATTTTAACTTTAAAGCAGGCATATCAAGAAGTAACAATACTGAAGAGCACGACTACATTGCGTGTTTGGTGCCATTTTAGTACCTCTGTCATACAGGCAGCCGGATCTGTATATTCTTGCTTATTTTTTTGTTCCTGCTCTTGGGCCTAGGCCTAGGCTAAGGACACCATATAACTTTGGGTAGAAGATTATCCTCGGCAACACATAAATAACTCTAACAGTGAGAGTATTGATTGTATTTATGTAGACATCAGTGACTCGCATTTTCGAAGATAAAAGAAGGTAGTATTATATAATTTGAAGACGCATAGAATATGATGGAGACTGTAGGTGAAAAACCTACAGTCTCCATTATATTCTATGCGTCAATTAGCAAGTTCGTTTGCGATTTCAATGCGTCTAGCTGTGTGAGTATCGAGTGAGATCAGTAATGGTATCCATTGCCAGCGCCTCCTGATCCGGAACCGCTGCCTCCTGAACCGCCACCTCCGGAACCACCACCTCCTGAACTACCACTGCCGTTATAGGAGCCTTCTTCCCTGAAAAACAAAACGATTACTTTTCAATTTATTGAATTAACTTTGTGGAGAATAGAGACAGTGTTGTGCTTGTAAACTATTATCCTATAAATTCTCTCGGCTCCAAAATGGCGCCAAAAATCAAAGTATCGATTATAATAATATACATGGAGAATACATAAAGCCTCGTATTGTGATTGTGATTGGGCTACTGCGAAACCTAGATTAATAAAATTTGTGTTTTATTGTGATTTTATTATGTGGCATACTCATCATACATTAAAATATCCTGTACAACTATCAACCATGAATAGATCGAAGACTATTTGTTAAAGTAGGCACCATAACGTAGTAAGTATTGATCCCTTTACGATTTCGAAATAGGAACAATGAGATTTAGATACACCTGAGTGAAAGTATTTCACCTTAATTTTTTAGCTTTCTAAACCATTTTAACAAAGCTTAAGAAGGAGGTAGGTACGTAACAAAAGGCAACCTCAGTAAAAACAGGTAGGTATCGATAGCCTTTATAGATTAGGGTTACCGGGTGATAAATAATCTCAATTACCTACTGAATAAATTTTTCTACAATTATCTTACCCAAATTGGGTAAATAAAGTGTTTCTCAGGGGTTATAATGAGGCCCTGCATAAATAGAATAGTTTTATTAACTTGAAACACTGAATAGTCTAGTAAGTTTATCTATAAAACCGAAATTAACTTTCGCATTGGGATCTTGTGCATTTTAATCTTGCATCATTCTGTGAAGTGCTCGTAATTGGAATAAATAGAGCCGCCCATTTGGCTCAATTACAAATCAAGTACAATTTCTATAGGTACATTTAGTGTTATAGGGAATGTGAGGGCACGTAATAGACTCAAATAGGCATTATTGAATGGACTGATTGCTACATCGTCTAAACTAATAACTCTGAAATAGTTATAAGATACGAATTCAAATATAAAAATAAAGGGAATTTTTCCTAATTCCTATTTCAATTTTCAAACCACCTACAGTGATTAACGATCAAATATTAACTATTATACCAAAGTTACAAAAGCTGCTTAAAATCGAAAAACGTCAAATTTCTGGTATTTACTTAGAAAAGTGGCAACACCTCTTGGCTTTTTCTTTCATTATTAATGTTTTCCATATGAAAAAGAAAAGAAATAATAAAATAAAAATTTTAAGATTTGAATCACAAAGAATTATATCTATTATATATATACTACTATCTAATATATACTATATTTTGTAATGCAGAATTCTGGACCGATTTCTGCATTACAAAATATAGGAATAGTATCTTAACGCTAATTTCATCAATGATAATAATTGGCCACCAAATGGCAAAGTGCATCAGTGCATGAAAAATTGAGAAGCCAGCGACTGTCGTGGTATGGATATATTAGATATGAGAAGTTGTAAGGAAGGTTCAAAGTATGAATGTAGTGGGCTTCAGGAGCAGAGGTAAGCCCAAAAAAAGATAGATGGATTGCTTGAAAGATGTTATGAGAAGAGTAACTGAGGGAATGACATCTGACAGGAATTTTTCGAGGTGAATGATATGTTGCGCCGACCCCAAATAATTAGGACCAGGGCAGGTAGATGATGATAGGAACCGAAATACAGCGTTCAATAAAAGTGCCATACGAGTTCACGATGACAAGTGTGGATAAGAAGCTATCTAATAAAGTAATATCGAGTAATGAACTTACTTTGTTGGGTTGCGTTTGTTGAACTCAATGGAGGCAAGAATTTCTTCCGGAATCGGGGGTGGGGTGGGTAGATGAGGTCCGACGGGGTGGAAGCCGTTCTCATCGGCTGTGTATGTGAGCTGAATCTGCTGGCCATCGGGTGTGCGGAATGAGAATCCACCTTCCGCTGTTACTGCGGCGCCTTCGGGACCCTGAGCGCTCGGAGAACCGCTTTCGTGAGCAGATATTCCATTTCCAGTTTCGTATCTATAAAAGGAAAATAGAGGGAATACGTTAGAACCGGAACAATCTATAAAAAGGAATTTAGTTTGTTTTATTCGAAATTTTTGATAAACTAGAAATTAAATGGGATGATATATTTTAATTAAGAATGCTCATTCTCCTCAAGTCAAGTTCTTCAGGTTAGGATTCTTTCTAGGCGAACGTGTTTCATCGTATACCACGTCTTCACTTACCAGTAGGCACCACAACGTAGTAAGTATTGATCCCTTTAAGATTTTGAAATACGAACAATGGAAATTTAGATGAACCTGTATGAAAAGTATTTTAACTTATTTTTTTTAGCTTTCTAAACCATTTTAGCAAAGCTTAAGAAAGAGGTAGGTCCGTAACAAAGGCAACCTCAGTAAAGACAGGTAGGTATCGATAGCCTTTATATCTATAAAGAGATAGATACAGGGTATCTCTATCAAACGATCAGCTCATTATCAATAGTAAAGAAAAATCCTTATTACACACACCACACAATTGTTACCATCTGTTGGCAATATTTGCAGACTTATTCTGATTACTGAGAATCTTTTAACAAATAAACCATCCACCAATTGGAATTTTTCACCAGGGAGTGCAAATTTATGCTACGTGACCTGAAATCCAAACCCAGAAGACAGACGCGGCTTGAAGATTTGGTAAATTTATCACTTTGGTTCACCAATTTCTACTGCTTATAGAAGTAGGAGGCGCGGGTTCGATCCACGCTCTGTGCGAATATTTGTATGCATGAATATCGGTACTTGCATTGGTCTAGTCGTGCCTTGTAGAGCACATTATGCCGTCGGTCCCGGTTGTCATACGAACATCTAAGGCAGTCGTTACGGGTACTTGGAGCCCTCAGAAAGCCAACAACTGGTCTAACTGCAATGCTTCGATATCGGCTCTGGATTATGGAGGCCAGATGCCAGTCACTTCACATAAAATGTCGAGGTTTAGCCAAATCCGCAGTTAGACTGGTAAAGCGGTCACCAGGCTCCAAGTTGAAAGCTTCGGATCCGTCTGGGATTAACGATAGGAGGAAGAAGATAAAAGCAGGAAATATTAACTGAGGAGATTTTTTTTTTTTTTTATAATCTCTGGCAGGAATTTATGGGGGGAAATGATACTTTGAGCAGGCGCCAAGTAATTGGGAGAAGATAAGCTGATCATAGGAGTTGGAAATTTAAATATTTTGGCGAGGAGGTTGGAGATTCCTAGTTTATTCGTGATCACAAGTGTGATCATAGTGTATTAATTACTATTAAAATTCTTCTATAGATTTTATGTTTTAGCGAGTTATTATTAAAAGTGTATTAAAAACAAATAAGTCTTACTCGAAACGGTATGTCCCATCGCCATTGTTAACGTTTTCAAACTTAGTGATCGGTATTTGGTTGCCACTACCGCTGCTGCTGCCACCACCAAACGATCCGCCCCCACTGGAGCCCCCAAATCCACCACCTAGTCCACCATTGCCTGCTCCATGACCGCCGCCGCCGCCACCACCGCCTTAATCGGAATGAAAAATATCCGTAACCCGTTAAAACGAACCTTCATAATATCGTTAAAGTAAAAACTAGACTAATGTCTGCAAAAGGACCACACAGAGACGTGGCCCCATTCTGAGAAGATTCCTAAAAATTCCATCTTTTTATTGGTCTATATGTCGCCGCCAACTACCTTTATCAGCCGTTCAATTAATTGCCTAGGCTGTTAACTAAACGGCGCCATTCAATGAACGGCCAGAATAATATTCAGCCGTAACGTTTATTACAACATTTAATAACTTGGCTGGCTAATGCCTAGGCAGTACCTAGAAATAAGATAGCAAATTACGTAAATTGATACATACCTATATTTACACCTGTAAATCCTCAAGGGGCTAGACAGAGGTGTATTCACAGAAAATTAGTGATAGGGTGATTGTGATAGCTACGCAATCCGACTTGGTTAGGTTAGGTTAGAAGGCTACGCTCCGCTCCGCTCCCGCATTAAGCCTTCGTGGTTATTTTTTTATAACCATGCAGAAATAAGTCATTTTTCTAAGTGTTTAATTAAATGGCTAGGCAAGTATTTAATCGTTATCGATCCAACCTATTGGCCTAACCGTTTCATTAAATGGCTGAACCCAATTCAGGCTGTTAATTGAACGGCTGATTAAGCTAGTTGGCGGCAACATATATACAAATGTGTACAAACTTACATTGTATGTATGCAGAGAGTATTGCAGAGACAATATTCCGCCATCTGCTTCTGGCGTTGTTAAGGTACTACAATATTTAGTTTCAGTAGCATGGTAGAGATGTGGTAGAGCATATCATCCAGAATGTCAAATTACACCCATACATATAATCACGCCTTTATCCCCGGAGGGTTAGATAGAGGTGAATTAACACCCACATTTCACCAATTGGTGTTTTCGGTCCCACGTAAAAAAATACCCTTTTTGGCTACTTACCTCCAGAGCCGAAACCTCCGCCTAGCCCACCGTTGCCAGCGCCTCCTCCGAAACCACCTCCACTGCCTCCTCCGTTACCTCCGCCTCCTCCACCACCTGGGCGTGGCGGAAGGTATTGTGGTTCTAACCGACCACATGATCCAATGGCTATCAGTGCCATTGATAATATAAACTGGAAGTAACGGTTATTAGTGTTATAGGACATACATATAAAGTAAAAGTATGTAGAATATACTGCTTCCGGGCTGTCTGGCTGTGGTCTATGTGAAACTTGCGTTCCAGACGTTTCGTCGATCACTGCGGTCGGCATCTTCAGTGGCGCCGGGCCGGGCGACGACAACTTCGGAGACCTTGCCTCGCCGGCAAGGTTAAAAGTTCTGTTAAGTCTGTTAAAAGTTGGTGACCTATACCGAGGTATACAGACTAAAAAATAGTTTTAATTCATATATCAAATGAACTAAGAACATGTCAGTCTCCAAATAAATATTACTATTCACGTTAATTCATTCTCAATCATTCTCATTTTTGGCTCACCACTGAATTTATGGTACCTACACTTATAATCATTGTTATTGTTTACAACAATTTTAGAAATAAGTTCGTAAACTTATGCATTGATATAGCAGATTATGGTACAAGTGTTTAAAGTTAGTGATTCCCGCTGAGGCGATATTGAGAAGACGGTAATCAATAATACACACGTGTATCATACGACGTTTTTCATTTTACTTGTGAAGAAAATAGTTCTAAAGTAGATATTTACCCTTGCGATTTCAGATAGTAAACATTCCATAACGTTATGGACTTCACATCAATTACATCATAAATCGGACGTTGTACAGTTTATTTAAACTGTTTTCTTCATAACTAGTATACATACTCGTACTTGCAGACATTTTAATTAATAAATAACTATAATTTCAATTCAATTATTTAATTTAAAAACGAATTGCGAAGCTTTTTGATATTGGCGGACTGGCGGCAATAATAAAAAAGAAACACTGACCACAGACTAAACAGCATGAGGTAGGTCTCTTTTTTCTGTGTAAAAATGGTAAATTTACTTAAAGTTTTAAACAGAGCAAAAACTTCAGTTATATATGAGTAAAAGTTTTGTTTATTATACACGTACATGACGAAATTTTCTATTTTAATACGAAGTTGCATAAAATGAAAAAGCAATAGGTAGGTAGGTATTTTAATTTATTTGTTCTATTGAACACGATCTTTTGGTATCTATTTTTTTTATAATTTAAGAAAAATGACATTATCCCACTCGTGACTTAATAACAATAAAAAAACCACCGTTTGATAATAGGTATCATTATGTGCCTAATTTCGGTGAGATTAGAGTCGCATTATGAGCAAGTAAAATGAACAACATATTAGTGCATTACAATTTACTTTTAGCAAGGGAAAATATGCCTACTTCTGAAACAACCGTCAACTATTTTAACGGGAGTTCTATATGAAACTGAGGGTAATATTTTATTACAGTAAAAATACTTTTAGGGTATCTATAAAACTATTACTAAGGGCTGTTCATCGACTTACCAGTGCTGTGGTCATATCGATATTTCTTTGTATAAGTTAACTCTTAACTGTTCAGTGGTTTACTGAATGCACTTTGTGAGGATGTGCATCGTTTTATATTGCTCCGATTTGCCCTTTCTAGGTTGCCTCACCTTGTGCGTGTTCCATCGATATCAAGTGAATCCGCGCCTCGTTGCCCCACGTTCGAACTCCTCAACATTTAGCTAACCTGGAATTCTCTTTACGGATATAGATTTTCTTTAGAGAAGCCTTTTAGGTTGCCCCCAAGAGGCAAAGCTTATGCGGGTAAATCGATTCATCAGATGTATATAGGTTAAATTGTGTACTAACTAGTTGCATCACTGCACTTTGCACTTGTGAAAGCTTACAACATGATTAACTTGCACTTGCTATTTCCATTAAAGTTTTCCCAACGGTTCATATTGAAGTCCAACTTATGCGTCATATAAGAATTTGCCTGTTCTGTAAATTATAATCTAGAAACCACATTTTACGAATAGATTTGCGTATATTAAGAAGCCGCTGCTTTCTAAAGAGTTCACAAAGGTTCATTGAAAGTCATAAGATATATCTGAGTCAATATATTGCTAACAATATGTTTGAAGTATTGCTTAACCATTGATAATTTAGCAGTTAAAGAGTCAGCCTTACGATTGACAGGTCCTGGGTTGTTGATGAAGTGTCCAGGTTTCGGACATTACGCCAACTATTTGCACCCATCAACACTAGTGAGAAAATATAATGCAGTTCTCCCTACACCGGAGATAATACAGGCTTGAATACATAAAATAGTAATGTAACTGTTATTAGTCTAAGCTTGAACCTAAACAGACATTTGTAACAATCCTTTAAATTAAATGAACTTAACTTTCGTAATAAAGAGTGCAAAGTACAAACAAAGTGAGCTGACCTCCACAGAAGTTCATGAAGAAACTAGTACGCTTCTACATTCTATGCTTCTCTTTATTATCATTAATTATGATTCTTTCGTGTCAAAGTCTTTAATCAATGTGTGATACCAGTGATGACTTAAGGATCTGAAACGTGGTCCCTCACTATAGGTCTCTTAAAAAAGCTTAAAGTCGCTCAACGAGCTATGGAGAGGGCTATGCTCGGTATTTCCCTACGTGATCGCGATAGAAATGATTATATCCGTAGGAGAACAAAAGTAACCGACGTAGCCCAGTGGATTAGCTCGTTGAAGTGGCAGTGGGCAGGACACAGCGCGCAGGACAGATGGCCGATGGAGCAAAAATAGTTCTGGAACGTTGTGTAGGACGTCCAACGGCCAGGTGGAAGGACTATCCGATCAAGGTCGCCGGGAAGCGCTGGATGCGGGCTGCTTTACTTTAGTCGTTCTGGAAGTCCATGAGAGGGGTCTACGTTCAGTACACTACTGAACGTAGACCTCTCTCATGGACTGTGTGTGGCTGATATGATGATGATGGTGTTGATAATGATTCTTTCTAACCAACTATTATCTGTTTTAATATTCTCATCGTTATACTGGGGATAGCAATTTCTAGGTTTTTATCCAAAATTTATATTTAGAGCCCGAGGTTCGTTTATTGCTTTTAATTGGTATGTCAAATTTTTCGGGAGCTGCTGTATTAGGAAAGCCAAAGCGTCATCCGAGGGTACTGATTTGCAGGCGAGGGGCTTAGGGCTTAATGACGTTGCTAAGGCCTAGAAATGTCAAGGAATGGTGTACACCTACTTAATATTCTTATTATTATATGTTGCTGTTATAGTAAGATTATGTAAGTAAAGAAAAAAAAACGTGAAAAATATAGACGTATCTCTGGGCACGAGAATCACATATTGAAATCATAAAACACAATCTCATTATAACGAAACTGATAATATGTACAAGTTTCACTAGATTTAGTGATGTATTTTTAAGGTTCCGTAGCCAAATGGCTAAAAACGGAACTCTTATAGATTCGTCATGTCCGTCTGCCTGTCCGTCCGTATGTCACAGCCACTTTTTTCCGAAACTATAAGAACTATACTGTTGAAACTTGGTAAATAGATGTATTCTGTTAACCGCATTAAGATTTTCACACAAAAATAGAAAAAAAAGGTCTTCAAAAAGGATATTGAGGTTTCTAATATATATTTTTTCTAAACTGAATAGTTTGTGCGAAAGACACTTCCAAAGTGGCAAAATGTGTCACCCCCTGTCACTTCTAAAATAAGAGATTGATAAAACTAAAAAAAAAACTTTCACCGAAAATTGATTTGAACGTGATCTAGTAAGTAGTATTTTTTTAATACGTCATAATAATAATCGTAAACTGCAATTTACCTACTTGCTGCTACGGAACCCTTCATGGGCGAGTCCGACTCGCACTTGGCCGCTTTTTTCAGCTGTATCTTCGACTTTATAACCGTGGAGTCAATTATTCTGAATCTGATTTTGTTTTCACTATTTTGTATGTTTAACTTTAAAAAGATAGGTATTTTTCAACTGGTTGTAATTCAGTAGAGATATGTATTAACTTTAATGTTCTAAAATGTAAGCTAATGAAAGAGCGCCTTGAAATACCTAGCAGACAAATTACTAATCATACTTAACGTTACATGTTATTTTGGGTAGTATAAATCGCATTTGCGTAATTAGTTTCAAGTTATTCCCATTTTACTAAAGAAGCATTGCATACTAAGAGGGAACTTTCAATTTCAGTTGGTTAATATTGTAGTTGGTTTTGTGCAAATGTCACATAGCATTGAAGTTCGAGTCCGTGACCGTACGAGCGGCGCAGGCGCTCCTCTCGTGTCAACAATTACCTACTTGAAAATGATCTTGTTCCGATCCTACTGCAGTTACATTATATTTGCGAAATAATAATTGTTTTTAGTACCTATATACAGAACATCCAATAATACTCATTCAAGGTTTGTTTTTCTTAATTTTGGCCACTAAATGGTTATTAAAAGAGTGATTCTAAAACCATCTATGCTATTTTTGGACCAGGGTCGATAATTTTTAAAACCAAAAAAAAAAAATAGTAGGATGAAACCCATTAGAAAAGGAGGGAAATATTATAAAAATGAAAGGAAAAATAATTTACGGGCGATCTGAGGTCGGGAAGGGGATGGGGGTGAGTTTTAAGGGTAAAAACGGTTTTTCTCGATTTCCGGCAGAACTAAAAGTCCTATGGAAAAAAGTCAAATGGCGAAGTTGTAGGTAATAAAAAGATCTAAAACTTTTGTATTTACACTTTTTTCACATAACCTCAAAATTAATGTGAAAAATTCTAAAAACCAAGTTTTTGGTTTTTTATTTTATCTTTTTCTTATAAATTTCTTTTTTCACGAAATTTGGTGAAAACTTACCTTTTTATGTCCCAAATACGCTGTAATTTATTTCATTAGAAATATTTATTTTTTCACCTTATTTTGAATTAATATCGAAAAAGCACCCTAATTTTCAATCGAAAATTCACCCGTCAAAATATCAGCTTTTTTTCAAAAAGTTGGTATGTTTTCTGTTCGTTGAAATCTCTACTTACCGATGGTGAAAAAAAAAATGTTACAATAGTAAATCTTCTCAGAAAATGCAAGAAATCGAAAAAGACTCGAATTCGAAATTTCTTTTTTAATTATTAAATACAATTTTGAGCTATTTATTAAAATTTACACTTTAATTACTCGAAAAGCTGTTTGAATCTGCATAGGAAGGTAAAAACTATCTCTATTTTTATCTGTATAAATCAACTCAAACATAAAAATAGTAATATTTTCTTTAAAAAATAGTATGCTTAACGTAACATAACCTAAAGATTAAAATTAAATGATATTTTGTTGGGGAGGACGGTTCGTAGAGTGCAAATAAGAACACGAAAGCGGTGTAAGAATCATAAAACTATAATAAATATATAAAGATACAGCAGGCACAATAAAAAAAATTATTGGTAAAACATGAGAACTATAACATTGTACAAGTAACCAAGGAAACTTGAATAAGACAGATATTTAAATATAAAATCTTTATCACCAGCATACATATATTGAGACCATGAAGGTGATACTTCAACAATATTTTAGTACAAGATTAAAAACTAATAATTTCCTTTGTTTTGCACAAAAACGTTTAGTTACTCCCTTGAAAAAAAAAATTTCAAAATGTATAAAAATATATTAAAAATCTATAAAAAATATATAAATGTATATAAAATATGTATCGTAAATATATTTTTAATAACTACCTTTAGGCCAATTTTCATATATATTTTATTCATTTCAAATATATTTCAGTTATATTCGAAATATATTTTTTTATATTTTTAACTATGTTTTTTATGTCTTTTAAGATATATTTTGAATGTATCTAAAATATATTTAAAATATATGAAAATTTTAACCAAATTTCGTGAAAAAAGAAATTTATTTGAAAAAGATAAAAGTAAAAAACCAAAATCTTGGTTTTTAGAATTTTTCACACAAATTTTGAGGTTATGTGAAAAAAGTGTAAAGACAAAAGTTTTAAATCTTTTTATTACCTACAACTTTGCCATTTCACTTTTTTCCATAGGACTTTTAGTTTTGCCGGAAATCGAAAAAAACCGTTTTTTACCCTTAAAAACTCACCCCCATCCCCTTCCGGACCTCAGATAGCCCGTAAATTGTTTTTAATTTCATTTTAATAATATTCTCCTCCTTTTCTAATGGGTTTCATCCTACTATTATTTTTTTCACTTTTTATTATTTTTAAAGGCTTCTACCCTGGTCTATATATTATTTATCTACACTCAAATCGAAAAATTCGAATTACGAATCCAAAGACGATTCTATACATATGCACTTAATAAACGCATATAGGTACATAAAATTAATAATAAAACTTATTATAGTACCGCCAACTGTATCATAAAACTCATTATAGTACCGCTATCTTTTTTTATTCATTAAACTAGTCTACGGTTTTAGGCTGAATATGAAAAAAAGCGGCACGTATGCGCAGTTCGAACTGTGAAAAACATCGCACACATGCGTAGTTTGAACTTAATTTCCCGAGCTTCCCATACATTTTTTTGCCAATCGTGTTTTTTTATTCGGGATTCCAAAAAAGTTTACTAAAATCCTGTAAGTGATTAAAATATTATTGGAGAAGAAAGTAGTGACGGCGAGATTTTCACTCCGCCAGATATTCTAGACGCGGCATCGGCGTTAACAAAAAAAAGTCTCCTGCCAGAAAAGTCAATATATACTAAGAATTATGAGTGAAGATAAAGTATATATATATAACTTAGGTATTAAAGCACGAGAGTCTGTTTATATATATTTATATATATATATAATAGGTTGACTCGAGTGATTCCCAATTCAATCCCACTAAGACACAAGTATGTGCATTCACCGCTAAGAAAACCCCATTTATTGTAGCGCCGCAATTCCTGGGTACATCGCTTAAAATTTAATCGAGTATCGGCATCCTAGGCGTCGACATCTCAAGCGACGTCCAGTACCGCAGACATTGGAGGACAAGGCCAGGCTAACATCTAAGAAACTTGAAGTGCATAACAGAGCGAAGCAGTACTTCACTGCGGAGCAACGACTCCTTCTTTATAAGGCACAAGTTCGGCCCCATATAGAGTACTGTTATCACCTTTTTGCCGGAGCGCCCGCATACCAGCTTGACCCCTTGAAGGGAGTTCATCCTCACCCATTGCGACCAGAAATGGTGTGAACCGTGCGGTACGAAAGGAACTTCATCCCACGCACGCTCAAGCTGTGGAACGAGCTTCCTGCTGTGGTTTTCCCAAGCGATTACAATTTGGGGTTCTTCAAGAAGGGCATTAGAAGGTCTCTTCAGGGTCGGCAGCGTGAGTGCGATGCCCCTGGAGTTACACACGTCTATAGGCCATGGTAACCACTTTCCATCAGGTGGGCCGTGTGCTTGTCTGCCACCTAAGTGGTATAAAAAAATACCCCTTCTTATATGATAGTTGGATAAACTACTATTTTTGCTTCTTTAGCGGCGTTTAATGGGTAAAAATTGTTAAACTCGCGCGTCAGGATCACTTGACTTCACTATATACAAAATTCCTAGCTACAGAGTGTTTATTTTGCTAGGTACGCTAAGAAGCTTCGTAGCTTAGCGGTAAGCGCTTCGACTGTAAGTCCTTATGGTTTCAGATAGTACCGGGTTCGAACCTGGGCTTCTGAAACTTTTTGTGATTATTTTCTCTTTTTGTAATTTATTACTTTTTGTGATTATTTTTTCTGTTTGTAATTTATTAATTTCTTCTGACAGAAAATTAGCAAATAATTAGTGATAGGTTATTTTTATCTTTTTCTCTGTATATAATGAAGAAAGAAAAAGTTCTCACTTCTGCCGGCACTCCCGGAGTGCAAACGGTCTTTTTTTTTGTTTATAACTTTCGTGACATACAGACGTACAGTCAAAAATTGAATTTCTCAGTACCTACATGGTACTCTTTAATAGAAGTCTGTCTCCAGGTTACTGAGTCTATGAAAGATCGATTTGGAAATTGTAAAATGGTGCCATTGTCATAAGCACAGGATCTGATAATGGAATCTTGGAGAAATCTTTACATATTAGGTAATATGCACCACTTCACCTGTGCCCTGGCTTCAGATGCATCAGGATAATACGTCTAAATGAAGATGAAAAACTTTAAATGTATACTAGACATTATACGTTGGTGGGCGAATCTTTCGTTTGGAATAATGTTCCTTCGGTCATTTTCTGACATCTTCATTCTTCAGAGATTGAGGGCGATATTAATATGTCACCAATATTAAAGTATGCTACTTTTGACAAGCGGGTCGTAATAGGCGAATATCGAGGGGATTTTAGAAGATAAACTTGACCTTAATATTTATATTTTCTGAGATCAAAATCTTTATTTAGATCTGATATTTGATAATCAAAATAAAGTAATTCTTATATTTAATGGTTTAGTTAAGTTCATATCAAAAGGATGCAATATTTTCTCCATCTATTCTGATAAATATTTGCTAGAGCAACTGCAGATATCAATAGGAGTTCAATAAACAGATATCATAATAAAAGCACAAAGACAATCATGAAACCGGACGCCATCGGCGGTTTAATAAGCGGCCAGAGAATGCAATCAACACGGTCGTACTTACACTACATTCTATTATAAGTAGTAATTTCTATTGCAGATTGAACTAGTACGATCCAGATTTAGCTTGAAGCGATTGGTAAAATCTGTATTTTTTTAAAGATTAACTTGATCTAGATTGCGTTTAATTCAGTTTAATGTTAGGCCACATGTGATCAAATTATGATCGTGTTTTACATCTCTCGGTTTATCAAAGACACCGGTGGTGTCTTTAGACGCAGTTTTAATATAATGTCTATTGGCGTAATGTCTTGTTTTTATTTGTTGGTTTTTTACCATTATGCGTTGTATCATTGATATATTTGCAGTATTAATATGGTCATTGGCTTCAAAAACTCAGCCTTGTGTGTGTTTCTACTTATGTGTTTATACGGTGCAAAAGTTCCGGTGTACTATCAGAGTTTCTTTGCATGAGAACACCGGCAGCTTAGATTAAACAACCGAGATGCTATTGAAATAATTGTGTAGTCCGGAATAGTCCGAGATGCTATTGAAATAATTGTGTAATAGTGTCCTATTAATATAAAACAGCTTCAGGCGTAACTCGGTGGCTCTGTGGTCAAAGCATTCTCCCTGTAAGGAAAAGATCACGGGTTTGAATTCCGTCTGAGCTGATTAAATTTTTCCTCCCCTAATCAATATAAAACAAAATCAAAAGAAATGGTGTTTCTCTCCTTCCTCTCTGCAGATTGCAGGGTGAATGGCACTGTAACTTGCTATCAAATGGGCGAATGCTTAGCTTCTTGGGTTGAATAGCAATATAATTCATAATCAAAATGTCACGTGCTAGCATGAATTGATTTATTCATCAAAAGTTGGTCAGACTTAATATGTAGATACTTACGTTCTTTCGGCATTGCTAGACACGTTCACTGCTTAAACAATGTGAATCTGTGGACTTTGTAGTCGTTTTTGGGTACAATTTCAAATGAGATCTAACTCAACTATAGTACAATGTAGTTGTGTAGAAAATGTAGAAACTAATATCTATTAAGTTGTACCAACATAGAGCGCAGAACAGATGGCCGATGCAGCAAAAAAGTTCTGGAATGGCGACCGCATACGGGCAAACGTAGTGTTGGACGCCCAACGGCCAGGTGGAAGGTTGACCTCATCAAGGTCGCCGGGAGGCGCTGGAGGCGGGCTGCTTTAGATCGGTCGTTCTGGGAGTCCATAGTTGATAATGATGATGATGATACCGACATCAATATCATTTTGTTCTAGACTAGAGCTAGGGTCTTTTGAGTCTCACCAAGCAATAAAAATTTACGTAGTGTACAAGCTACGTAAATTTTTACATCTCACAAATGAATAGTTGTAAGTTCAGAATAGTTAATTTTCAAGAACCAATTTTTTTAAATAATTATATCCTACATAATTATGGTGGTGACTACTGACCTGTGAAGAAACTTATAAATAGTGTTATTACATTTTTCAACAGGCATTTCGAATGAAAATAATGTGGATGAAATTTGTAGTCTTTTGGGAAATGAGATTTATATTTACGCACTTCTAACATTTGACCTAAAAGTTTTATGAGATGATAATAAAAAAGACAATCTATACAGAAAATTCGATAATTTTATTCATGCTTTGTGGGCCTCATAAAATTTCGGGAAAGTTTGATTGTTTCAAGATTTCTTCGCGGAAGGTTGATCAGGAGAACGGCTATTTTTATTTATATGTTGGGACAATAATGACTTTCTTATGTCTTGGGAGTTTGTCCTAGGATAGAGAAAAGCCATTACAGTTCATAGAATTTATACAACGTTGATTCACCTTGAGAGAGCTGGAGTCCGTAGTAGGTGTGACACCTATATGACAGATGTCCAGGCCCCCTGATACTGTGTCACAATCATGTAGTACATCAAGCAGTGTGAGACAACAAAAAAGTAACTTAATATTCGAAATGGATACCCACGGAGCAGGTTATTACGAAAGGGAGTAGATGCTAAAGTCTATTCTAAACAAATCGTGTTAACTTCCCGTCTCCTGTGGGCGTTTTGAAGTCAACCTAATCTGCCGGCCAAATGAAAAATTATAAATTTAGTATCTCATTTCATGGTTGACCCCAACGTGAAAAAGGAGATGAACAATGAAGATAAAAGCTGTGTATATCTTACATAATATTATTTTTTATGAAGTGTCTGAGGGCATGGGTCTCTATAATTTAAGCGCAGTAATGAATTGTAAAAGTTCATTATGTATTTTTTGTCAAATAAAGAAAATAAGTAATAGTACTGCAAAGTTTTGCAATTGCATGTTGTACTTGGAAAATCCATTACATGGCGTCAAGGGGTACTAATATCGGCTTTAAGTACACCATTGTAAAGTTATTAAGTATCAAATTATGTTAACCGAACAGTCTTTTAAAATATTTTGACGCTGAAGTTTCACTCTTAGGGTAAAGGAGTAAGCAGAACCAAATTTTAACAGCGTTTATTATAAGCACTGACTTCGCATTTCAACTTTCGTTTCTAAAATAAATAAAATATTTTATATCTTTTTTCTTTTATACGTTTCTGAATAAGCAGGGTTAAATTATTTTTTTAGAGAGAAAGAATTTGAAGCTTTCTTCTACCGGATTGGAAATCTCGCTTGTTCGAATAAAATATTGTGTCAACTTTCGCTATCATAACTTTTTTCATATCTCCAGCACGCATTTGCTGCCTAAAAAATTGACAAAATTGCTACGATCATAAGTAAAAGTGACTCGTATTTAGATGATACTTTTTGAAATAACAAAAAAGAAATGGTTCCTCTTCAACACTTTCTTGCTGGGCAAGATGAAAAGTGCCTACTTTTCCACGTGAACCATTTTCAATGTCACGTGACTCTCACTTTTAGAATGACTACTGTATGACTTTGTTAGAATCATTGACTATCCTAGTGATTTATTTCTAGACAACTTCACTAGTTTAAGTAAAGTGTAAAGTGTAAAGTATTTTTGCTACGAATGCCGACTCTAAGTCGGCATTCGTAGCAAAAATAACGCACTTGTTGAACAAATAATGATTTCATTTTTGGATAGATGCCCATAGGTACTTTTTTTATGCATCATTACTTAACTGACAAGTATGCGGTCTGAGTAATGAATCTACATCTTTACTGTAAACTTTACTTTAAGATTGTGTGAGATTAGATTTGTAATTTATGAGTCTTAGGCTGAGCACTGATTAGAGACATAAAAGTCTCAAGACAACACAGAAACTACTGAAGTGAAGAACTGTTTTAGTCGTAGGTATCTAATGTTACTTGTAGTTAAGACGTAAAACAGTAGAGTGTAGTATTCAAAGCAATGCCAAGTTACAAGCAAATACCTTTATTCCCGTTGTGTAATCATGTTACCATAATGAATAGAAAATGTTCGGAATCGATATATCAGTTACCGTTTCGAGATGTTCAATTATTTTTGCAATTTCCTTAGGGCATAATAAACATACTTGTTACGATATGATACGTAAACATTTTTTCGTTCGCCATTTTTATATTTTTATGAAAATCGATTCTTTGTCTGTTACAATGTTAATGAAATCGGAATATGCCGCGAAGGCTCCTTGAACTTTCGGCAGTCACGGAATAGGGTGCCTATCTCTGTTCAAATGATTATTTTAATACCTCTAAGGAAAGATTTCGTACATTGAAATGGTTTTTATATTAGATTTCAAGCAAAATATTATAAAAAGTAAGTGACTAAGTATCCTCTTTGTTTAATATTATAAAGCTAGGTTAAAAATAATATATATCTGATATTATTACGAAGACTGGGTTCAAGAGCTTTTGTTTCGTGTGGAAATCCCCTCGGAAATGAGCACTCGGTCGACTGCAGCTATAGTTAAACCAACAATTTCGTGGAATGTCCAAAATAAGAACTATTTATAAGGCTGTTTCTGTCAAATACACATTGTTTTATTGGAAATAAAGGACAAATAGCATAATTTGACATTATTGGAGGGAAAGTCATGGCCTCCTTCAGTGCACGGGAATGATGGTTTTACTATGTAGTCCGGTCATTTTAGACATAAAAATAGTGATCAAATAAAGAAAATTCCGACAGAGCCAAACCTTCGTAGAGACCTTAGGTTTACCACAAGGAATAAAGTGTCAAAATTCCCCATCAGTCCCATGTGAGCTTTGGGACTTATTCGGGGCCCAAGGTCAAAATTTTAGGTTTTTTGGATTTTTCTCGAAAACGGTAAGTTTTATCGAAAAGTACCTCAGAGCAAAGTTGTAGATCTTAAAATTCTCTATAAAAATGGTCCCTATTTTTTCTCTAAGACCCACTATTTCCCAGATATTGCGCTTGTAAGAATCACGTTCTACATAATATGCACACATTTCCACACCACCTGTAAGGTAGTGTACTCAGCGCGTTTTTTTTAACGTGGTATCCCCGGTAGACCTATTCCACGCACCTTTATGACGTTATTTTCAGGAACAATAATTATTTAATAGTATGAAGATTATTGATATGGGTTACTGAGTTTAACTGTCGTTCTAACTTTTTTTTATTACTTTAATCTGACTCATACTCTTATTCAACTTCAACAATCATGTTTTCTTCAATTTCTTCTTGTTCTTCTTCTTCTCCTTCCTGTTGATGAACGCTTAGAAATTGTTCAAATGAAGATGAATCAGTTGTCTCTTCATCAAAATCACATGAATCTTCCTCTCTTGTATTTAATTGAACATTTGAGCAAGAGACACCTTGGCAATTGGTACACGCTGGAGAACACTGCAACCCTACTTTTTTACAGCCACATTTGGCACTACAACCTTTCTTGCAATTGCAAAAAATAGTATTAAGAAGTTTTTCTGGATCAGGGGGCAGTAAAGTTCGAATCGGTTCCAAAGTATTATTTATCAATTTCCAACCCCAGTCTTCAGGGTTCAGTTCATTGCCTTGCCATGTCTGAACTTGATAGTATACTCGAAACAAATGTTGACTAGCAGATGCCGATGTTGGAGGAAGACAAGATAGCTGTACTTGCTTTTTGTTTCGTGTATTTTTTACAAATGTTAAATATTACTTACAGTCGAAACGCTAACCGTTAAGCCACGATGCTATTTATCGTATTTTGCAAAATAGACAGTCTTTCTCTTTAGTTAATGTTGTATGACGTCAGTCGTCGGTTACGGTTCAAAGGTCAAACGATCCTGACGCAAGTTTAACCATTTTTACCCATCCAACGCCACTAAAGAAGTTTTCACTTCAAAATACAGATATTGATAGACAATAATATTAAAATGACCTTATGAACAAGCGATTTTTTCCTATTAACCCATGAATGCTCTATCCATAGATTTAATTCCATAGTTGTACTTTATCTTTTTTATATTTTAGCCTCCTTTCAATTAATCTTATTTTTTAATGTCACACTATGTTAAATGTCGTGTTTAGGTTATATTCTTTTATACTACAAGAAATTTGTTCAGTAACTTTAATTTATATATAAAAATATACGAAAATGTTAATTCCTACTTGTTTAATCAAATTCTGTGAACTGGTAAGTTAAAATAAATGTATATTTTTACAATGCGGCCAATATGTAAACAGTTTTCGTAAGAATTTGTTCCATGTAACTGTATGTACTGACGATGGAATGGAAAGTATGAAGTTCACAAGAGTAGGCAGACCAACTATATTTTTGGTTTAAGTTGTTACGTAGGCTGTAGGCTCCTATCAATGCTGATTCTGTTACTGCTTAAGAAACTCTTTAAAATTAAAGATAAGGAAAAATAAATTTACATTAAATGGGGAAGGTAAGAAGGAGATTTCCATTAAACCTATGGCTTCATTTCTAACCTGACTCGATAAACTTAACCTGGTAATAAATGTAATAATGATACTTAACTTTTCTTAACCTAACCCAGTACCGATACCGGTTTAGGTTAGTGGGTCAGGTTGGGAATAAACCTTACCTACGTACCTATTCAAAATTCCTATGACATACATTTCCTTATTCATGTGGGAATTATGAACGTGACAAACGTGTCATACTAATTTCCAGTCAAGACAAAATTGAGTTATACAATCATGATCGCAATTCAACCTGGCAGTCGCTAATCTATATGGTGAAATGATTAATTCTCAAGAAATTTATATGTCTTTAATTTATCACCAAAGGTTTAAGACGTCTAGTCACGTATTTGCCTCTGTATCGGTTGATTTTGTTGGCACTTGTTGAAAATTCATTGTAGTAAATTACCCTTCCTTTGATTTGAGTTTTGAAAGTTGTAATTGAGCCTCGTTGCTTAATGACCTGGACGATTTTATAGGATTCCTACACTGTAAATCATTGGTGAACGTTTACATTTTTAAAGTTGGCTTTACTCATACTCATAATGATGTATTCCGTAGATGTTAACGGTGGCGTGTCTCGTTCTCCACCACTACAGTTATGACCTGACAGACTTGCCCACATTAATGCTATGCTCAGGGACATACGTCGGTTACATGGTGGTACTCTCAGGGGAGATTGTTGGTAAGATACTCTTTGTGGTAGTCAGATTTAACTATCACGGTAGCCGTTTGTACAGTATTTTAAATAGTAAGATTATTGTACTCATCACAGACTACAGCTCATAAACTTATGGATATATGCAAATTCAGTTTACTTGCACAGCTACTTATTGGCACAAAAGGTATACAAAGTTAAAATCCAGAAGAAGTAAAATTCTGCTTCTTATTTTCCAAATATTTACGTAGAAAATCCCTAATAGTAATTTACAGCAATAATGCTTACCTATATAAATAACTAGCGGTTGCTCGCGGCTCCGCCCTCGCGGACGTCGGTTATCGCGACCAAACATAACCTATGTCCTTTCTCAAGTCCTAATCTATCTCTATACCAAATTTTATCAACGTCGCTTCAGTGGCTTAGGCGTGAAAGCAGACAGACAGACAGAGTTACTTTCGCATTTAGAATATTAGTATGAATAAGAATAATTTGGGGAGTCGTGACGTAGTATATGAGAATAATACTTAATAGAAGAACTAAGAGGACGCGGGTAGCTACAAAAAAGTTTTCTGTTCTTTTTGTTTGTAGTTCGTTGATTGCATTACTCTTGTATAATGCGGATCAATTAGAACATAGATATACCCCCTAAATAGTGTCTCTATATTTAAATCGATACTGTACTTATGCTTATAAATAAGCAGTATTCGTATTTCCACAAAATATCCTCTCCATTGTTAGGCATTCCACTAAGCTATTGTACAATAATAGATTCATATTTAGCTGGCAGAAAAGTACGTAGTTGTTACATTTTCTTTGTTGATAGTTTAATTATGCAACGTAGGTATTTAAAGCACAAAAGCCGCATTTATAATATATTAAAATTTCCCGTACCCAAGCTAAACGCGATGATTTATTCTTGCTGTCAGACGAATGCGAAATAAGTGAAATTTATATTGCTTTAAGCATTCTTATTACGGAAGCAGTTGCCATAATCTTAGAGAATTCACTTAAAGTAGGTACTTACTTCATTTACCTACGTAACTATTAGATATAATGAAACATCATATTTTGGAATTGGGTATTAGATTTTAATAACATTTTTTTTTAATATTCTGCTCCCGATATCTGTGAACAGGTTCCACAGATGCTGCCAAAAGTAATTAATTTATTTTAAAAATATTTTTCGCTGAATTCTCCAAGATTACACGGTATCGTTCCACAAATTTTAGAAACTTGAATATTCTAGGGGAGATGTTATTCGCGCCGCTGGATCTCGTCCAAGACATGTACTTTGGTATCCTCGGGGTGTGCTTGTTTTCTTCTACTGGAGGAATGGTGTTGGCAGCCAGGCTTAGAGGAACCGTTTACCCGAGGACAGGAGACAATAATGCAGCTCTACTGCTTGCTTCTCTCTCCATCCTGAATGCCGTATTTATGTTTTTCGATCTAAGTTTGGCTTACTTGGATTCTGAGGAATTTGATGAAGAGACCAGTGTATAGTAAGGTGAATTACTTTTACAGAATATTAGTAGAGATAAAAGCAGTATAGCCCAAGAAATAAAAAGACCTTGTAGTTTATAGGAAAGTCCTGAGCGGGGACCAAACTAGAAGTTGTAACGTAGGTATTTTGACAATCTATTAAATTGAAAAAATGGGTTAAGACGGCAGGTTTAAGCCAAGTGCAAGAGTGTAAATTGTACACAGTATGATGTGTTCAAGTTCATCGCCACTGGTATAAATGCGGCTTATCATAATCATGTATTTATAGCTTAATGTGAGCGTTTAGATATACTGAGAGATTAGTTTTTAGGTTTGCATAGATACCTACTCATTTCACACATCTATAATTTTGTAATATTATATAGAATATGAAATTCAGGATGACCCTATTTTTGTTAGTAAGTTTCTTCTCCTGTAGGTACCAAGGGCTAATTTTATTATTATGTTTCCTGTGACTAAGTGAATATGTCGCAGCCAACTAGTTTAATCAGCGTCTCAATCAACAATCTAGCCTCTTTACTGACCAGTTCTGTTCAACTAGCGGCCTGAATGATATTCAGCCATTAGGTCAAACAGCTAGGCATATAACTTGTATTGATGATATTTCATTAATTGCCTAGCCTAATCCACTCCTGCATTTTCCTTTTGACCTAATCTATCCAAGTCGAATTGCGATGCATAATGAACCTAAATATTACTAACTTTCTGTCTTGTTTACCCTTTAACATACGAATGGCCTAGGCATTAGCCAGTCAGTTTATTATATGTTGTAACAAACGCTATGATTCAGGCTGCTAGTTGAGCGGTGATGTGTAATAAACAGGCTAGGCTGTTGAATATTTGACAGAATATACACCATGTACGTACCTACCTGCCCCTTTTTTACAGACTGTCATTTTAACAACAGATTTTTACTCTTATGTATGGAATACACTTCACTTGTACTTTTCTACAGTTTATTTTTATTATGAACCTGACCGGTTGCACCTCTCGGTATTCTTAAAGGTTTACATAAAAATGGTTTTTTAGTTTTGTTATGTAAACCTTTGACAATGCTTGAAGGTGAAACCGGTCAGGTTCAAAATAAAAATAAACTGCGGAAAAGTACAAGTGAAGTGTATTATTCAATATGTGTAGTACATTCCAACCAAGCGCCATCAATCTCCAGTATAAACAGTCTAATGTTTGACTTTGTAGGTGAGATAGTATCAGCGGCGGCGGACGCGTACATCGACGCTTGGTGGTCGGGTACCGGCAGTTGCCTGTTTGCGGCGTGTGGAGGGCTAACTCTCCACTCGTGGCGCACTGTCCCCTCGTGTACCCGCCGCAACTTCTCCCAAGCTGCGGCAGTGTGCTCACTGGCGAACGCCTCGTTACTTTTCATCGACGCAATGTTGGCCATCTGCTCCGCATACAAAGTTGAAGGCAGCACAATTACCCGGCCTAATAAAAATCCAAAAAGTGTTAATTAGTAATTTGTTTAATAAAGTTGTTAAGTTTTAATTTTTGTTTAAGAGGCTGTAGTTTTATTTTAGTTAGATATTACCTTTAGGTACTCGAATGTATCACAGCAAGTTGCATGCCTTTGCATCTATACATCTTTACATATAAATAATATTGGAGTGTCTGTTTGTAATAATAGGGGTTAAAGTATGAAATTGCCGTTTCATTGTAATAGGTACTTCGAATTGACATAGAACCTTCATGGTTTGAGATTTTTGAGTGAAACTTTTTCCACGTGGTACCTATGTAGTTCTTCATTTAAAAATGTGCAACATTCGATTATCGACTTTCAGTTGTTTTTTTTATTCAGCTTAGACAAGAAAGATGGATACTTCGAAAATTCGAGTGATTTTTGAATACGAGTTCCGACGCGGAACTAACGCGGCAGAAACAGCTCGCAATATCAATGTTGTGTTTGGAGAGGGGACTGCTAATGAACGCACCGTGCGATTTTGGTTTAAACGCTTTCGTGATGGAAACTTTGATTTGAAGAACGAACCACGAGGAATGCCGTCCACACAGGTGAATAACAATGAATTGAAAGACATGGTGGAAGCTGATCCGAGCCAAACTACCCAGGAATTAGCTGCATGGTTTAACGTTACCTTACCAACAATATTGACTCATTTGCGTCAAATCAATAAAATAAAAAAATGTGAAAAGTGGGTACCTCATGATTTGACTGATCTGCAGAAAGAAATGCGTGTTGAAACTTGTGTTGCCTTGTTGAATCGAAGGAATATTGGATCGAATTGTGACATGTGATGAAAAGTGGATTCTTTACGATAGCCGTAAGCGAAAAATGCAATGGCTGACCCCAAGTCAAACGCCACAACAGTGTCCTAAAGCAAAGGTTACATTTTTTTTTTTTTACGTGCGGGAAACCCCCCGGATACCCACCCCTCCGGAGCCGGAGGGGGAGGTTATGTCGGACTCGAACCGACTAAACCGCACGCCGTCTCTGGGTCGTAGTGCTAGGCCGAAGGTTAGGTTGTCATGCGACATATCCCTCGCACCCCGGCTGACCCAGGGCCATCCCTCTCGGTCTGGCCCTCCTCGGAAAGGGGGGGACCACGCGGTCCCCAAAGCAAAGCTTACTAATAAAAAGGTAATGGTAACTGTTTGGTGGTCTCAGCATGGTGTTATTCACTATAGCTTTCTACGATCTGGTCAAGCAATAACGGCAGATGTTTACTGTGCCGAACTCCGAACAATGATAGCAAAACTAGCAGTGAAACAGCCCCGACTCATGAATCGATCTTCACCATTATTGCTCCATGATAACGCGAGACCTCATACAGCACGAGAAACCGTTTTAACTCTACAGGAAATGCAATTAGAAACTATCCGTCACCCTCCGTATTCGCCAGACCTTGCTCCAACAGACTACCATTTTTTTCGTGATTTGGACAATTTTCTATGTGATAAAAAGTTTTCTTCTCAGGAGGCAGTGCAAAATGCTTTCACACAGTTTGTCGAATCTAGATCACCAGAGCTCTATCGCAAAGGCATAAATGACCTTCCTACTAGATGGCAGCAATGTATAGATAATAATGGTAATTATTTTGATTAAATAAATACGTTAAATTAAAAAAAAAACGAATTTCAATTTGTCAGTACAAATCGGCAATTTCATACTTTAACCCCTAATATTGAAAAGACCGTTTTTACTACATGTATATGAATATAATATACCTACACAAAAAAAAACATTTTTTTCCTGTCTGTCTGTTTGTGCCGGCTAAGCTCTGAAATGGCTGGACCGATTTTGACGCGACCTTTATTGGCAGATAGCTGATGTACCTAAGAAGCAGTAACTTATGCTACTTTTATTTTAGAAAAATTTAATGCTCAATAGCGTTAACTCAACACTAAGCGATACCCGACATTTAAGCGGTCGGAGCCGCGAGCAACAGCTAGTTTATTTATATGAACGTAAGTAAAAAGGGCTTTCTTTCGTACAATGACATCTGTCGATCTATTGTAGTATTAGAGAGAGCAAATGTAAAGAGCTGCACAGAACAAAGCGTATTCATGTTTAGTTTCAGCTCTAAATCACTAGATGTCGTTTAACCTTAAAAATTAAACTAGAAAATAAACACACGCGTATGGTAAGATAAAATGGCAACTGATCACTGTAGACTTAAAAAGGTTAAATCCTTACCTTCCTTATTTTTCAAAAAAGGTCAGTCACACAGAATTACTTCAATACAGCATATTCTTGCTGAAAAACACATGTTTTTAGTAGAGCCATCTATCTCTACCACCTCTTGCATTAATACTCAATTAAACTAGATAACCCCTAGTTACCATGTAATAAAATGAATGCAGTTGAGATGCGAGCATTGGGCAGCGTGACTCAAGGCTGACAAATTAGAAGAGTAACGAGAATTGTTAAGGGTATGCTAAGGTGGTGGCTGGTACTGAGCGATTGGTTCATTGGTTGGTTTACCAATAAACCAGCAGACCGGGGTAGACTTGCAGAACTTACACTGAAAAAATAAAGATGTGATGAAAAAAGTGCAAGTCAACTGATGCGAAACCGGCGAGCTCGTGTTGTTTGTAAGGACATGTTTCTGCCTACCCTAGAGGGAAAAAGCATCAGTATATTATGTGTTTATGTATATCACATATTTAAATACTACTCCTACCAGCAATAGTAAAACAATTTAATTAATTTTATCCTGATAAGTGCTGTCACGATTACAAACAGAACTAATGTTGGCATCAAGTTTCTAAAAGATTACCCAAATAATAACGCCCGAAGTGAAGTCACGTGAACCTCGCTATGTGATTAATTAAGTACGTAGTAATTGTATGAAGCTGGTCTGACGGAAATATAGTCGGCAGGATCCCACGTTAATTGACTAACAAACATCTCATTCTGTTTGTGCTCAAACATTCCAAGGATGTAATATTTAGTATTGATATGTTACAACAGCTTAAAATTACGCTTTTAAACGTTAAATCAGCTTGTTTGGTCATATGGTGGGGAGAGTATGTGACCAAGATTATCGCTACCAAACTTAATAACATCTGTAAGCCGGTATATCTACTCGATGAGGCTCTCGTGCAGGCTTTTCTCTCGAGATTGGGGGCCAAACAGGAGTTAATCATGTAGAGGTATCAACCAAACTAAATTACTAGAAAGAAGAGGAGTAGCACAGGAGACTCCAACGTACAGAGTATGGATTAAACAGGGATTTGCTCTAGTAGAAAGAAATATCGGCTTATCTTGCACTGTGAAATGTCACAGCGTAGTTCAGTGGTGCTGAACTTACACCATAGTAGAAAAATTATCCTTACACGCACTTTAAATGCGTACACGCACTTTTACACCATGTGACCATTTACTTGCCATGACGAAATGTAAAAAAAGTAATCGACAATTCCCTACATGGGATTATTTTAACGTGTTTTTTTTTGCAAGTGTGTGCAGTTTCATACAATTCATATTCTGCGGGAATTCTGGAATGATGAGAATTCGCTTTGTCTAACAGCCAGTGTAATCGTACACAGATAATTTGGTGACAGTACAATACAAGGCGAAAATAACGTGAATAATCTAAAGTATCTGAGTCTGTATTTATTATCTGAAAGTAGAAAAACTTTTAATTTTCTTCAGTAGGTACTCTGATACTACATCCCACTCAGGATTGGGAGGTCTGACATCACTTGCTCCCATAAAAGCCAAAAATCTAACATAATCACAATCCCCCCTCCCACGTCATATGATATAGTATTCATGTAGCACTCTCAAAATTATAATATTAAAAATTCATACGTAGGTACATTTTGAAGGTGAAGAACACCTACATAGATTAAATATTATTTTCCGTTGACCTCATTAAGTTCGAAGTCCCATTTAAGTTTACAGAATAGCGGTGTGGTATTCATTATTATTCATAGCTGTTACACTACATTAGATTACTCACCTCAATTACAATCGATGAGTATTACTATTTTCGTCGTAATTTAATTTGTGATAAATAAACTATCGGCCTTATTATGAGTAAACAATGTCCGAACTAAAATATTTTAGTGATTAGGATAATGATGTTTATATCAACTATTCGTCACATGAATTTACTAAACACTAAAATAGGTAGGTAGGTACCTACACCTAATTTGACGCGTCATCAACCTCAAATAATACAGATTAGGATATGCGTTCGCTGGAGATGTTATTCCCGTCAGCTTAATTGGTAGTTAATACTCTACAAGCCTATGGAATGTTACTGGATAAAACCAATGTCTAGAAAAAAAATACTTACTAGTTTAAAAAAACTAAAAAACACTTTTTATAGAGAACCGAACTAAAAAAATAAAAAATAAGTTTTCATAAATTTAAATTAAGAATAGTGTTAAGATTTTCAATAAATATAAAAAAAAGCGTGGGGTGTGATTAATATTTTCTTGACAGATATGAGTTGAGTGATTATCATTTTGATAATATCTTAAAAAGCACCCCACGCTTTTTATATTTAAATTTATTGAACTTTTTATCATTTTAAAAACTTACAATTTATATTTTTAGATACAAACAGAAAAAAAAACCAAACATCTTTTTAAAAATATGGAACGTAGTATCCCACCGGTATCGGATACAAAGACCAAGCTACTGGTGGTTAGGGCTCCAGAGAAAGGAACTTTCTCACGATGCGCGCCAGGAGCACTGCCCTCTGCATCTGGCCCTTGATCCAACCGTCTAACCCGAGCCTCTTCAGGTGTTGGTCGAGGCAAAGAGCCTCGACCAACACCTTCGTCCGTTGACTGACACGACTATTGGTACAATGATTGCTGAGTCAACATTCCACATGTCGACAACCTCGTGGGCCAAGTCCAAGTATTTTATCTGTTTATCTTTCTCAGCTTTCATGAGATTCTCGTCATGAGGAATGGTGACATCAACGATCAATGCTCGGCGTTCGGGCTGGTCTATCACCACAATGTCAGGCTTGTTGGCTACAACAGTCCTATCAGTGATGATAGATCGATCCCAGTACAATACGATATGACTATTTTCTAGAACTGGCTCAGGAACTTACCTATAATAAGGCACCTCATCTTCCACAAGGTTATATTTCAGAGCAAGTCGCTGATAGATTATCCTGGCTACTGCTGTCTGTGCAAGTACTCGCTGTTAGAAAGACGAGAACAACCTGGTAGTAATATGCCTGAGGGATTCATCAGGTTGGTGACACACTCGACAGATGTCAATTGTGCCATCCCTCATGATATACTTCCGGTAGTTACTAGTCTTGGTAACTTCGTCACCAATTGCACAGGCAAAACCTTCGGTTTCCCCAAAAAGGTCACCGAAACGTAGCCAGGATACAGATGCCAATAGGTCTACTTCGGGCCTGTGGAGAGCCCGATAGAACCTGCCATGGAGCTCCTTACTCTGCCATACCTCCCTGCGGCTATCAGTGCCAATAACTGTAGGCCTACGCCAGTTCCCCTTAGCCAAAGCGAGCGGGGTGAGCCCTGCATCTACGTTGACTACATCACGATGCATATCCACGTTGGACTTAAGAAATTAGTCTCTGAGATTGCACGGTTATGGAGGGTCTTAGCATTTAAAACTCCTCGACCCCCACATTTCCGCGGGATGTACAATCTCATGACTGACGACCGTGGATGATGCATTCGAAATGCAGTCAACTGAGTCCGGACTTTCCTATCAATGGTATCGAGTTCAGTCTGAGTCCACTTGAGTATGCCAAAGGAGTACATCAAGAGTGGCATGACCCAACTGTTACAAGGACGCACCTTGTTACCACCTGGTAAAACACTGTTAAGTACCTTTTTCAGGCGGCCAAAGAAACGTTTCTGTAGCATTTGTTTCATGCATTAATGCATAACGCCTGTGACATACCCAAGTACTTATAGGTCTCAGCTACGAGGAGTGATCTCAGGTTAGTGGAATCAGAGAGTTGTATACCCTCCAACTCCACCACCCGCCCTCTCTTTACATGAACGATTGCACATTTGTCCACACCAAAAGCCATTTGATTGGAATGACTGAACATTTCAGTTACCCTCAGTAAAACCATTAATTGAGAATTGGTGTGGGCAAATAACTTTAAATCATCCATGCAAAACAGGTGGGATAACATCTGACCGTGTTTTCGTAGCCTATAGCCCAACCTTGAATTCACTAGTAAAGTACTAAGTGGGTTCAGGGCTAGGCAGAACCAAAGGGGACTCAGACTGTCCCCTTTTAAAATACCCCGCTGTATTGTTATCGGCTCGCCACTACCTAAAGCCTGACGACACCCTGGATAGAAAAGAACCGTCCTCCATTGCCCCATGCATGACTTTAAGAAGGTACATAGAGTTGCATTCACTTTATACAACTCCAGCACCCTCAAAAGCCATGTATGTGGCACGGAATTAAACGCTTTCTTATAAACTATCCAACATGCCGTCAGATCCTTACGGTTGCGGCGAGCTTGTTGGCTAATAGCCATATCAATGAGGAGGAGCTCCTTAGAACCCCGGCCCCCATTCCTACATCCATTTTGAGAGGCACACATTATAGAATTAATATGATTGTTGATTTTGATTCTCAGAATGGATGTAAGAAGTTCATAGATCGTTAGCAGACATGTTATCGGTCTATAATTATTGGGCTCCAGAGTACTACCAGTTTTATGGACCAGCCCCTCTAGACAAGTGGCAATTCGCTAACCGGCGTTTGATGGCATAGAATGACGAATGTATGGGATTTGACGTATTTGACATGCGTTAACGACTGTCATATACGTCAAATCCCATATATTCGTCATTCTATTCCACCAAACGCCAGCTAGCGAATTGCCACTTGTCTAGAGGGGCAGATGGGTAACTCCTGTCGTCATAAAAGCTGGTAGCGTCCCAGATTCAACGGCAGATTGAAATTATGAAGCCAAAACAACATGCGAGCTCCATAGCCACTTGAGCCAGAAATTGTGCAGTCCATCCGGTCCCGGAGACTTCCAATTAGACAGTGAATGGACCGCACAATCTATATCGGTGGCATCTATATTTATATCATTCATTTATATCTGGAATAGTCTCGCATGCTCTTTCAACCTCACATTACATTAATTATTATTATATATATTAAAACTTATATTATTTTTTAGTTGGGTTCGCTATAAAAAGCGTGTCTTTTATTTTTATTTAAACTATTATTCATTTCCTACTTTTTAGATTTGTTTATTTATAAAATCTTTTTTTTTTAGTTTTTTTTAACCTATTACCTATATGCTTTGTTGAATTAAAAATTCTCTTTGGTGTTCGATAATTTGTTAATATTAGCAAATTATTAAAAATAATTATTTTGCAATTTGAAAAATGGATTAATTTTATCAAATTAGTGTATTGTCATTGTTCCTCGATAAATCTACAAAGTTCGAACGAAATCTGACAGTTGAAAGTGGGTCAAATTCGCGCCCAAAGGAGTCGGTTACAAACAAACATACAGGTAAAGCCAATAAAAAGTGTATAAAAACACAGTTTTTACCAATCTGCAGCTTTCCTAATCCTAATCTGGAGAAACACAAACACCTAAGTTTTTCTGATGTGAATTCGATATGAAACTAACGACTTCCCCGTAATACTGGTGACTAGGTACGTGGCTACACTACTCCTGAATTGCACCTTCAGGTTAATATAGGCCTTTTTTATAATCCGGAATTCCTAGAGATACCCCTGCCTGCTACCGATGCCAGTGGAGGCGCTTGTGTCGGCGTCGAGTCCAATAAAACCATACGCTGTGTTTGGTCATCAGATGCCGGCGGAGGTGAAGGATTTCCTTTGGCATATCCCTCGTAAGTATTCTGGTAGATATAATGCCATCTCCGGCTTCGAGGTGGTCCCCTCGGAATCTTGATATATGCCAACTTTTAAACTTTTGCGTTCCATGATATATAATTAAGAGAACGGGAATTAACGCGATCATGGTATAGGTACTTACATACCTTTGATTGCCTGACGTTTCGACCAGGTTACACACACAGCCTGTGACCACAGCCGGTGTAACCTGGTCAACACGTCAGGCAATCAAAGGTATGTAAACTTGATATATACCTAATCATTATTGATGAAGTCATACTGCAATGTTGTCATCAATGTCGTAGGTTGCTATTTTGGTCTTGTTATATGTACTCTCACACTTATTGCGTAGGTACCTTTTGATAGCATGGAACCGGGTCACACATTTCAATGTGTTGTAGTTACTATTTATAAATATTACATAGCTGGAAGTAGTCAAACATGTAAACAATGCCACTCAGTAGTAACGATTCGTCATCAACGTAAATGGGGATCACATAAGCATTGATTCCATTTTAGAGGTTAATTGTCTTGGGATACGATTGTCTGTTTAATGTATAATCTTTTTATACACAGTGGCACAAAGGTTATCAGATGTAAGAACTCAAACTCATTAGCGCGTTGCAGCCACGCCGAACACGTCTATTAAAAAACATATCAGTCGACGTGAACAAAATACTTTTTCAACACACTGGCTTATAAACTAGCTCTAATTTCACCGCAATTAGGCACATTGACATCTATATTCAGACTATGGATTTTTGATTGTTATAATTCACAATTGAGGTATAGATTCTTCTTTAAAATTTCATTGGTTCAGTTGCCTTTTTCTTTAAAAAGTTTCGATACAAAAATTTCGTCTTCAAATAAATTAATATACTTATTACTTGCTCATTTCATGCAACTTCGTATTTAAATAGATAATTTTAATAACAAAATTTTCAAACAACCTCAATAACTTGTGTTTTCTCTGTAAAAACCGGCGCGTGGTTCCCAGCAGACTAGGATTTGGGTCATCCCATCACTTCTGCAGTGTCGTACAAGGCGACTAAGGGATCGGGCTGTTTAACATCAGACAGACAGGTACCTAGGTAAAATATATAGGCCCAGACTCAGCCTCAGATGCATGGCTCGAGTCTACAAAAATGCCCGAAATACAGCAATAGGCTCACCCTCTAAACACATATAACGTGGGACCGAATACAATGATTGGTAAATTCACCTCTGCCTAACCCTTCTTAGAAAAAGGTGTGATTATATTTATGTAATTATGAGTGTTAGTTTGTTAGTTAGGGTTGACACCTTCAAAGGTCTATTAAGCTCATATTACAGGTATGCACCCAAACCATTAATGGCAAAATATGGGTTTCGGTGGATATATGGATGTATGTATGTATAAAAATACTTTCATGCAAGTCCTTCCTATTGATTCAAAATTGGGTGATGTCATTATCAGGGGATACGGGATAGTAAAACTACGTTTGTCGTACGTCCATGAATGCATTCGGAATTCATTGAAGGGCCCACGTTATGTTCTCTGGACTATTTGTTTTGCTTACACTGGGTACTACAGGGTATTTGGAGCTCATGGTAATTTGTTTTATACTAATAGAAGTATTTACTTTTCACTGTGATTCTGTGTTTGCTCATTTTTCACGGGGTAATAAGTTTCTGAAGCAATCTTCCGATTCCATCATGAGATAATCTTTAAATCACATTATCATTTGATGTATAATAGAAATGAAAAATGCAACTTAAACAAATATAGAAAGTGGGTCAAATTAAAGAAGCAAGACTTTATTGCAGATACGGAGATAAGTGAAGCTAAATATAGCCTTGTAAAAGAAAAACATGTTAAAGGTATACCGGTACTCGTATGTTATAAAAAGCCAGTCAAGTGCGAGTGAGAGTGCCGTACAAAACTGAATTTCGGGACATACTTAACGTTGTTGTTGGCAAACTGGAGTTAGTGATATAGCTTGCAGAATTAGCAAATTGACCTGAAATGACAATAGGCCGACCACATCTGTCGATAGACCGATTGCCGCAAACGAGTCCAGAATGGATACCGCGAATTGGTTAACGAATGGTGGGACATCCCCAGCTGGTTGTGCTAATGACGAAAAAGAAAACTAAGAAAACTGGGGCAAATTCATTCGGGTAATTCACGAGTTTGGCGCACGTTTATGTTAAATAGTGGATTAAAATAGATTTAAATAAATATTGATTAAAACAAGCTTTTTTTGTAATGATTATTGCGTTGCTATCTTCTGACTTTCTTTTTCTTATGCTATAAGGCATTGCTTCTAACCATATTTTAATATCCTATTTAAAACTATGAATCCCTTGTGATCCAAATTTGCTACATAAACGTCTGTATTTTTGATTACGTTGATTTAGAGGTTCAACTTTTAACATTTTCAAAGCATCTCCAAGCTCTCCTGAGAAAAATATCTTATTGCAGATGGCAAATGAAGTATTCCTTATCCTTAGGTATTACCATATATACCCCCTAATAATAAAATAACAAGTGAACATACTACGGACTCAGTAATCACTTATGGAGTGCCACAGGGAACTGTTTTAGGCTCTATACCTCAGATTTATTTCATTGCTGTACACCTGCGTATTATTTTCATCTCCATCACCTATGAAAAAAACTTGATAATGCGGTTTAATATACACATTTTACGTGTAAATCATGAAGCTTTGTATAAAGCGTAGTAAATGAAGCATGTATCATAAGTTTATATCGTAAACCTGCGTCGGGCACGTATTTGTTTAGGCCATGTGGTAAGTAAATTTTTATTACTCTGTTTATTACTGTCCTATGCTGACAAACACGATGGCCACTCTAGTGAGTGATCTCACCGTACGCCGCCTTACGGAGCGACGCGACGCCATTGAGCCGGTGACAGAACGCGCAGTCTCTACGTCGCTTTTACTTCGCGCG